>JASEVX010000009.1:67526538-68002071 GCA_031761405.1 Serripes groenlandicus | reverse complement strand
AATGTTATTTTCTCTAGGAACGGCTCATATATATTCATGGCTTATCCTATAGTAAAAGCGCACATTTTCTTATCTAGAATAACATAAAGAAGAATTATTGCTCATGAATTAATAAATTTCTATTGGTTCTCTCTTCTAGAGACCCTTAAAAGTCGGTCTTCGTTTCTGTCCGTTTGTAAAATGTTTGTTGTTTGTTTGTTTGTTGTGGCAAGCGTAGCTCCAAAACTATTCAAACGGATTTCGACCAAACTTGGTAGAATGGTCTAGGCTCTAGTTGTTCCTTTTGTAGTTTGGTCGCCATAGAAACCACCGTTGCTATGGAAACGGGCGAAAAGCGCTTTTCCTAGCAAAAACTATCTCCTCCCACAGTTTTTCGAATTTAGAAACCACTCGGTGTGCGTTGTGTAGCCCATCAGTTGCTACATCGAATGATCGTCCCGATTTTTGATCCGTCTCCTCGTTTTCCTTAATATTTGAGTTGCCGTAAGGGGTACCATTTCCGCGGAAAACACAGACACGGTCAAAACTAAATATATCGACACAAGAATAAATGGTTTCCTATTACCTGATCGCTGATTGCTAAAAATCCGGACACGACCAAATATCGACCACCAGAGAGCACTTCACATAGCCATTACAACTTCCGTTTCCCGTACTTTTACACGAGGAGAAGAAATATTCAAGAGAATTTGACGCTGTTCTCGCGCCAACTCGATAGCTTGTTTCATTATTCGTGCGGTGTCGTGAGAGTAGAGACAAGAGAGAACCATCGTCGCAGTATGCTTGTTCTATTCCAAATGTCTGTGCAACTGCTTCCATATTGAATTAATGGTGATTACACTTTGGCATAATGATACAGTCAGACACTATGAATACATTATTGATGAGCTACACTATATAAAGATATTGGCTTGTGAATTTGCTTACTACTACATCATGTCGATTAAGGTATTTCCTATTCTTTTCTGATATTTTTCTATTTCACCCTTTTCTGGTTATGTCTCTTCTCTGTATATCTATCCATCTCTCTCTCTCTCTCTCTCTCTCTCTCTCATCTCTCTCTCTCTCTCTCTCTCCTCCTCTCTCTCTCTCTCTCTCTCTCTTCTCCTCTCTCTCCTCTCTCCTCTCTCTCTCTCTCTCTCTCTCTCTCTCTCTCTCCCTCTCTCTCTCTCTCTCTCTCTCTCTTTCTCTGTATATCTGTCCATCTCTCTCTCTCTCTTCTCTGTATATCTGTCCATCTCTCACTCTCTCTCTCTCTCTCTCTCTCTCTCTTTCTCTGTATATCTGTCCATCTCTCTCTCTCTCTCTCTCTCTCTCTCTCTTTCTCTGTATATATGTCCATCTCTCTCACTATCTCACTCTCTCTCTCTCTCTCTCTCTCTCTCTCTCCCTCTCTCTCTCTCTCTCGCTCTCTCTCTCTCTCTCTCTCTCTCTCTCTCTCTCTCTCTCTCTCTCTCTCTCTCTCTCTCTCTCTCTCTCTCTCTCTCTCTCTCTCTCTCCTCTCTCTCTCTCCTCTCTACTCTCTCTCTCTCTCTCTCTCTCTCTCTCTCTCTCTCTCTCTCTCTCTCTCTCTCTCTCTCTCTCTCTCTCTCTCTCTCTCTCTCTCTCTCTCTCTCTCTCTCTCTCTCTCCTCTCTCTCTCTCTCTCCTCTCTCTCTCTCCTCTCTCTCTCTCTCTCTCTCTCGGAAAATGTCTTTGTTATAAAATATGAACAGCGAATACCTATGTTAGAAGTGACCTTATTACAGTTATAAACAGCTAATACCTAGGTTGGAAAACGTCGTTATTACAGTCATAAGCAGCGAATTGCAGATGTCTTTAAACAGTTATGATTAGCGAATAACTTGGACGGCGGCGAATAACTTGGACGGAAATGTCTTTTTAACAATATGAACAGCGAAAACCTTTGTTAGAAAGCGACCTTATTACAGTTATAAACAGCTAATAAACGTCTTTATTACAGTCATAAGCAGCGAATACCTCGGTTGGAAATTGACTATATTAGGTTCATAAGCAACGAATACCTTGGTTGGAAAAAGAAATTAATTAAAGTGATGAGCAGCATATACCTATATTGTAAAATGACTTTATAACAGTAATGCGCCCCAGCTGAATGCATTAGAAACATTGTAATCAAATGTGTCATGACTTATTTTCCCTCTGATACGGAACCCTTCCAATTCAAAACAAAAATGCAGCGGACGGTTACAAAGTATATGTATAGCATACGCCCTCGCAGTCTGAAGCATAGACATTCGAAGTGTATGAAGCAGACGCCTTTGAAGTAGTATACACTACATTATTGACGATTTCTATTAATGGAACAAAGACTATTGAATATTATTGAAAATAATGTGGAAAAACGAGGAAGTACTTAAGAGAAGTATATTCGTTTAGTATTCAGTTATGTATCTTACAAATATGAACGATTCTTTCGCCCCCATCCTTAACGTGACCATTATTTCCATAGGAACAATCTAATATGGACAATTACCAACCACGCGTGATTATTGGTACTGGTTTTATTGTCCATGCGGGGGCAATTACGGGCAGGTGCGTAAGAATTAACAGATACTTAGTATCCGGTTATTTGCCATACGTATTTTACAGCTGAAACCATTTTTGTGAATATGGATACATTTAACTGTCAGTGGCTGTATGTAGGTTGTACTTTTTCTATTAACGTGGGTCAAGGTCAGTTTAATGTTGTCCTCAATTTAATATTCCCCATCCTTGAGTGTAGATATTTGTCTTTGTATGTACACATTGCAGGTTCAGATTTGTCCCGACTGTGGTCTTTAATTCCTAATTAGGACAATGTAATTGTCTTATTATAAACCACGTGCGCTTACAGACACCGTCTTCGTTGTCCCAGTGGGAATGCTGTTAGACAGCTTAACCCTTTCCTTAACTCATATAGACGCTTTCTGACGCCTCTGCAGCAGACGGCTTTTTGAAAACATAGTAACAAAAGAAGAAATTGCTCAAAACGAGCAATTTCTCCTTTTGCCACAATGTTTTCCACTTTAAGTCATAGGTTATCCATTCAATTAAAGAGATTTTCTATTTTTTGACAAAATATGTTCAAAGTCGTCTGCTGCAGAATCGTCGTATGAGGGAAAGGGTTAAGCAAGACTGTATATGCATATTCACATCGGAACACATGTGTTTCTTACTGGTTTTGTCCGGATTATTTTACATTTACATTTTGTAAGCACGGATTTGTCTGTTTCAGATATGTCTTTTTATACGGAGAATGATTACAATAAACGCTCCATATTATCTATGGATGTTCGGGTTTCTCACTCAACATTCCAGCATCTTTAAGAGCTATAATAATCGGAGGTATACAACTATGTAAAACGAACGCTGTAAATACAACGTCTAACGTGGCATCAATAGCAAGCCCTTTCCTTACATGTCAATATGATATATTAAATGTGATGATTGAGCGAGAATGTCTATTATTAGAGGCATTCTAATACTTATCAATGTGTTAGTTTTACGTCTTCCTCTTCAATGATTAATTGTGTTGGATAGCTATTACTTTGTTTGTGGTGTTTGTGTGGTTGTTAGCATATTCACGAAGATTAGGAAGAGAAATATTTAACAATTAGTATATATTTTCTTAAGTTCACTGCGAATTAATGATGTTAAACAATTAATATATCGACACATTCGAAAGTTTGAAGAAAACTAGCCGATGTTTCATTGACTTAATCGATCAAAATACTTACATACATTTTTTAATGAGCACATAAAGTGACCGCTGAGACGTCATTATATAATTTGGTCAATTGTGTAGTATCATACTTTATTGTGTAGTATATAATTATCGAGCAAAGTAGACCACGATTGCAAGCTGGTCTTGGTCTTCATTAGTCTAAGATTATGTTTTGTAAAGAGTCGAAAATCGCGTGTAGCAGGACGACTGTCTTCTCCAACATATCTGCAGCAGTAGACTTCGAAAATATATGGGCAACACTCTGAGAAAGTATTTATAAATGAAAGTATAGTTATTGGAAAGGGTTGAAAATGTATAAATGAAAGTATAGTTATTGGAAAGGGTTGAAAATGTATAAATGAAAGTATAGTTATTGTAAAGGGTTGAAAATGTATAAATGAAAGTATAGTTATTGGAAAGGGTTGAAAATGTATAAATGAAAGTATAGTTATTGGAAAGGGTTGAAAATGTATAAATGAAAGTATAGTTATTGGAAAGGGTTGAAAATGTATAAATGAAAGTATAGTTATTGGAAAGGGTTGAAAATGTTTAAATGAAAGTATAGTTATTGGAAAGGGTTGAAAATGTATAAATGAAAGTATAGTTATTGGAAAGGGTTGAAAATGTATAAATGAAAGTATAGTTATTGGAAAGGGTTGAAAGTGTATAAATGAAAGTATATATTTAGTTATTGGAAAGAGTTGAAAACACTTTGGCAAAAAAAGAAATTACTTATTTTGAGCAATATCTCCTTATACCACAATGTGTTAGAAAGTCGTCTGCTGTATAGGCTTTATAATGGGTTTATATGTTGGACCGGGTTAACCCTTTCAGCGCCGAATTGTTTAAAGTAGACTCTTCCATGTTCAAACTCGGACGACTCTATTTTCATGTTATAGGATTTTTGTAATATTTCTATAACTCACAGCCAAACAATGCAGATTTCAGGTGAGACAGCTCGTTACGAACTGACTCACCTGAATCTGTATTGTTTGCAAAAAGTTCAATATTGCCTTGGGCGCTGAAAGAGTTAAGACAAATGCTTGTACAACGATTACTTCCGAATAACTGTACGAATATTCACGAAAGTATCGCATCTCTCTACTGTCAAGTGCTGTGATCAGAATGGTGTATTCAAATGTCTACAGTCAATTTATTTTGGCAACACGACGAGAGTGGGTGTTACCTCTACACAATGTATATCTACGCATTCGACACTGCAGGGTGAAGGTTGAAACGGACTTCTGAATATGAGCCGAATAACGAGGAAACCAACATTATGGACTCTGCGTAATGTACCGACCCTGATCAGCAAAAACATGCCGCGCAGGCTAACCCGGACAGACACTTTCCGCCTACTGTGGATTTTCTGTTTCAGTAATTCTTTCTCTATACCTCATTCCCCCTTATACGTAATGTGTCGGCCAGATAAGCCTGCGCGGACTGATCCGGGTCGATACATTACGCAGAGACCATAATGTTGGTTTTCTCACGGAGCTGCTCATATCGATAGTTAAGTATGACAAGTACATGTCCATGTACAAAGGGAGGCAATCGTAAAAACAGCTCGTAAGCATTCCTTCATTTTCAGTATTCATTTAATATGCCCGGTTAATTACGAGCGATTCATGTGGCACTATTTATGAAGATTTGCAGGAATTGCGTCCCTTTCCCAGGCCTTCGATTAAGTCAAAAATCGATAATTGAGTTGTGGCCCTTCGGTTACGCTCCTATATTTGTATTTATCGATTATTTGTAAACAGATTTAATGACGAATTCGATTTCATACTAAGCCCGCAGGTGATCTTAACATTACTCTGCTCGATATCTGTAATAGGAAAAGTTCTCACACTGACATTTTAACATTTTTTGCATTACCAGTACATACACAAGTGAGCAAAAGATGTCAAAGCAGTCTTTGTTTGTCTGTGTTTGTTTTGATAATGTGTATATTAATTAGTAAACGACAAGGTGTGACAAGGTGTTAAAATTGTCGGACAAGACTCTGGCTAATCAGTCTTTAACACTTGGTAATTGGTAACGGCGGTTTTTATATACTGTCATAATAACATATTACTTAAATCTCTTTGTTGTAAAAACAATTGTCATTATCAAGGCACATGAAAATGGACACTTCAAATTCACAGGTGACAAGTTGTTTAATTAGTCATTGCTTTAATTTATTTTTTTCCATGCACTGTTAAATTGTTCTTTTCCTAATACGTTTTGTAATCATATTAGGTCTTTGAATATATAAAAGCTGGAACAAGTTCATTTTCGCATTCGCACCCCACCCGCCTATCTACATACACGACATTAGTAAGCGATCAAAATAGATCTAGTCATTACCAGATAAAGTCGAGCCTCGTTAAATCGGACGCCGTTAATCCGGAAAATTCGCGATCCGGACATAAAATTCATTTTTACATTTTTAGGCGTTTTCTGCATTTTTAAATGAAAATGGAAGTATCAAGACATAAACATATTTGTTTGAAATTTGTATGACTAAAAAGAATTAAAAATAGACTCTCCGATTATAACTTATAAAATTTCCTTAGAAAATAGGAAATACGGTAAAAATGGACTTAAAAATAAAGAATTCGCGATTTTCCAATAATTTACATGGAATAAAGAAGGAATGCATGTTGTCTATTAAAATCAAAAATGGAAGTATCAGGCAGTTAATCTATTTTTTATATCTTTACATTAAATGAAAGCAGACATATTGACCTCATAGAAAAAAACTTATAATATATTGTCATCAACAAAATTAATGACTTTATATCAATTTTAAAGATCTGTCCCTATATAAATCCATATAGCCTAAATACCAGGTCAGAAAAGGTTAGTGTAAATTGTATCGATTTCAAGGGGAGTAACTCTCTCGATTAAGCCAGTCACTTTACCAAAATAGTGTAGTATGATAACCGACAGTCTACGTTGTTTTTTTATATTCAGTAATCTGTGAAAAGCTCAGACCTGTCGTGACACATAATCAGGACAATACTATTGATTAATGATGACGAGAATCTCATAACGAAGTAAATTATTATCCTCGGTGGGTTAAGAGGTACTGTCTTCGTTGTCCCTTTAGGAACATGGTAATTGGTTCAGACAGGAACAAATTGACATTGATACGCGCAAATTCACAATGCTGCCTTAACTCATGTCACTCTATACGCGAATTTAAACATCATCTGCTTATCACGATTTATGCGCATGATCAACGCCGTTTCGATCAATGTAAATTCATATAAGTTTGTACAGTATTGCAATATATTTTTCGAAGAAAATAAGTCGAGGTATTGTGATACGCTTGGAGTCGTCGTCGACGTCGTCGTCGTCGTCGTCGTCGTCGTCTATGTCGTCACAACTTAAACCATACCTAAAAACTCAAAGACCTTTCAACATTTTCAAATGAAAATTGGTACAAATATTCCTAGGAACAATACGCATGTCTATACTATACCAGGTCACATAACTTGGTAATGCCCCCTTTTCGAGCGCTGCCATTCGTTTGTGGCACTCTTTTATAATAATATATTAATTCTTAGCAAATATGACTCCACGAATGTGCATGAACCAGCCAAAATGAAGGGCGGCTGGAAATACCAGTCTCATAAAGTCATCAAGGTAAAGATCTGGTGACACGGTGCTTCTTGTTTGTCAGGTAATTATATATATATGTATCCGTCTTTGCTAGAACATATGAGTAACAAACTATGAAGACCCCGCTGTACAGGTTCAATTTCTAGTTAACGAGAATTGATGAAAATCACTTATAGCAGAATAAGGGTTAATTTAATCATTCTTGTAAAGTCGTGCACGTTAAATCGTGTGTAATACAGGCTATTTATTGGTCTAAATTGACATGTGAACCTTGAACTTTGAAAAAGAACTGGTCGGTGCTCAAGTAGGGAAACCAACCTTATGGGATCTGCGACCAGTGTAGATAAAGATCTGTGACCAGTGTAGATAAAGATCTGTGACCAGTGTAGATAAAGATCTGCGACCAGTGTAGATAAAGATATGCGACCAGTGTATATAAAGATATGCGACCAATATAGATAAAGATCTGCGACCAGTGTAGATACAGATCTGCGATCAGTGTAGATCAAGATCTTCGTGCAGGTCCATGATATAAGATCCAACTTACCAGTATTTGTCAGGCAAATCTTGAAACATTCTATGACTACTAGTAATTAACGAACAGTGTAGTTCCAGATCAACGTGCAAGTACTAGGAGATTAAATCGTGATCTATGCTCCGGTAAAATACTAGTTTCATCATCCTCGTTCACCAGGCTATTCATAATATTGTATATGTTATGAATAGCCTGGGTACCGAGGATGTAGTTTGATATAAACGACAGGAACATTATTCATGTATTAACTCTTTCCCACATATAGACACATTCTGGCCTAGCCCCGATAGCTCAGCCGGTAGCGACGTGGGCTGTCAATCCAGGGTTTGTGAGTTCGAATCCCGGCTCGGCCAACTTTCTTTCCGACGATTGACAAAAGTCAATGCGACATGCGTCATTCGTCTTCCACCAATGGGCTAAGTCTATGTGGAAAAGCAGCAAGTTGCTTGGGAAGATTGTTGTGTGGAGTACTGGTGTGCGAAAACCAGGAAACACATGAGTAGGTGAACTGGCCGCCGTGATATGACTGAGCAATTGTTAAAAACGGCGTTAAACCCCAATCAATCAATCAATCAATCAATCAATAGACACATTCTGACGCCTCTGTAACAGATGCACTTCGAAAACATTGTAGCTAATGCATTCACTACATTGTTTTCAACTCTATTCAGTAATTATACTTTCTTTCAGACAGATATTTTATATTTTAACAAGATGTTTTCAAAATGGACAGCTGCATAATAATTTCATATGGGAGAGAGTGTTTACAGCAACTCAAACAACACTTTTCAAGAGTACATCAATACGTCGTTGAAGGTATCAAACCTAGTAGGTCATGGCTCTTGTATGCCCACGTACATATTATCCGTGATCGATGAAAGCCAGCTTTAGGTCATTTGAATTTTTAGATTGACTTTATCGTACTTTCTTTACTTGTTTGTTCGTAAAAAAGTAAGTTCGATACGAGTTGCTTTCGTGACGACACCTTCCCTTTCTGGCCGATCTCAGTCTGCATACACCGTGTGTGTATAATGTACTTGTTTTCGTTAAAGAAGGATTGAAATATACATGTATAGCATACATTTTATGTATTCTGTTTTTCATTTTATGTATGTAATTGTCAAGTTCTTTGTGAATAGACTCCTTTATCGGAGGATCCAGTTTCAAAGATTATATAAAGAAAGAAGTGACTCCAATTACTACGTCTAGTTCCTAAAATTATGTCTTAATATACTCATTATAGCAGCAAGAACAAAGGAAATTGAAAATAATGTCTTTTGATATCATTTTCCTAGAGGCGTGCAATTAGACTTTTGCCAGGGCTATGCAATTTAGTTGTACAAATATTAATCAATTTATGATGCAGTCGTCCCTTGTCTTTCGTGAATGTGGGCGAGCCACCTCAGACAAACGTTCATATAAGAAATATATAACCCTTTCCCACATGCAAACGTATTCTGATACCTCTTTAGCAGACAATGTTTTAAAACATTATGGCAAAAGGTGAAATTGCTCATAATTAGCATGTCACCCTTAACCCTTTCGTTCATATGATAATTCTGCAGCAGACGACTTTGAACATATTTTGTCAAAAAATAGAAAATCCCTATAATTGAATGATAACCTATGACTAAAAGTGGAAAACATTGTGACAAAAGGAGAAAGTGCTCGTTTTGAGCAATTTCTTCTTTTGTCACTATGTTTTCGAAAGGCCGTCTGCTGCAGAGGCGTCAGAAAGCGTAGATATATGAGGGAAAGGGTTAAACCAAAAGGTTTTCAATTTTAGTCAATATTTGTATTCATTTATAAAGATATTCTCTATGTTTGCGAAGAAATGTTCAAAGTCGTCTGTTGCAGATGTGTTGCATGTGGGAGTGGGTTAGTCTCCACTTTACTACAAGTCGAGTCCCGGTAGCTCAGTCGGTAACGACGCGGGCTGTCAATCCAGGGGTTGTGAGTTCGAATCCCGGCTCGGCCAACTTTCTTTCCGACGTTTGACAAAAGTCAATGCGACATGCGTCATTCGTCTTGTACACCAATGGGCTAAGTCTATGTGGAAAAGCAGCCAGTTGCTTGGGAATATTGTTGTGTGGAGTACTGGTGTGGGAAAACCAGGAAACACATGAGTAGGTGAACTGGCCGCCGTGATATGACTGAGAAATTGTTAAAAACGGCGTTCAAAAAGGTTCAGTGTCGTCTGATTTTGAAGACAATATTCGGAGACAAGTCTGATATTTGCAACAATTATGAAATGCATTCTGAAAACAAAGTTTAACCCTTTCCCTCATATAGACGCTTTCTGATGCCTCTGCAGCAGACGGCTTTTTGAAAACATAGTGACAAAAGAAGAAATTGCTCAAAACAAGCAATTTCTCCTTTTGCCACAATGTTTTCCACTTTAAGTGATAGGTTATCCATTCAATTATAGAGATTTTCTATTTTTTGACAAAACATATTCAAAGTCGTCTGCTGCAGAAATTGTCGTATGAGGGAAAGGGTTAATTAAAAGATTGGGATATTTTTGTTCATAAAAGTATATTTTAAAAGTTACGTTAATTGTCGCATACTGTATATGTGTAACATTCGTGTGTTCTGGGGGAAAGGGTTAGAAAGCAGACGTAAAAAAACCCAACAACATTGGAAGAAAGAGTTTTCATTGATCGGAGATTTTAGACTGTTTTTAGTTCTCTGTAATTTGATAAACTAAAATTGCAATGACGTTTAATTCATTCAAGTCGAAATATTTTGTTATTTTACGTGTTATACAATTCACTTTTCGTACACAGAAATGTTCGCATTATTCTTGAGGTAATACCATACAAATATGGAATTGAGGAAAAATCCTTATCCAATTATAGGCTGTCAATCTAGGGGTTGTGAGTTCGAACCTCAGTTCGGTCATATTCTGTCCGACGTTTGACAAAAATTACTGTGAGAAGACTGATTTGTCTTCGACCAATGAACTAAAAGTATATGTGGAAAAGCAGCCAGTTGCTTTCAGAGTCTGTTGTGTTGAGAACTGGTGTGAGAAAGCCAGGAAACACGTTGGTAGGTGAACTGGCCGCCGTGATAAAACGGAAATATTATTGAAAATGGCGGCAAACCCCAAGCAATCATTATCCAATTTTAAGACGGGTCACTTATATGTCGAGGGCTTGGCGTGAAACAGTTGTATCTAAAATTGGTATTTTTTTACCAAAGTTAATCACCTCGCCTTAAAGTCTTTATAAGCGTTAAATCACTTTTCTTGGTAAACAATGTAAATTTAGGTGCCATTGCTCGTTCTGAGCAATGGCACCTAAATTTGCATTGTTTACAAAAGGGGTCAAAATTGCCCCTAAACCAGGGTTTTCAAAATAGGTTTTAAGTTACAACCGTTTCACGCCAAGCCCTCGATGTGTTATGTGTTTTAAAAGTGTTTTCCCTTTTAGTTGTGTAAGGTTGGTTGGTTGGAGTGTCACAAAAGTTTTCAACAGTTTTTCAGTCATATCGCTGCGAACGGTTCACATATACATGTGATTCCTGGCAATCTCAAACCAGTATATCACGCAACAGTTTTTCAGTCATATCGCTGCGAACGGTTCACATATACATGTGATTCCTGGCAATCTCAAACCAGTATATCACGCAACAGTTTTTCAGTCATATCGCTGCGAACGGTTCACATATACATGTGATTCCTGGCAATCTCAAACCAGTATATCACGCAACAGTTTTTCAGTCATATCGCTGCGAACGGTTCACATATACATGTGATTCCTGGCAATCTCAAACCAGTATATCACGCAACAGTTTTTCAGTCATATCGCTGCGAACGGTTCACATATACATGTGATTCCTGGCAATCTCAAACCAGTATATCACGCAACAGTTTTTCAGTCATATCGCTGCGAACGGTTCACATATACATGTGATTCCTGGCAATCTCAAACCAGTATATCACGCAACAGTTTTTCAGTCATATCGCTGCGAACGGTTCACATATACATGTGATTCCTGGCAATCTCAAACCAGTATATCACGCAACAGTTTTTCGGTCATATCGCTGCGAACGGTTCACATATACATGTGATTCCTGGCAATCTCAAACCAGTATATCACGCAACAGTTTTTCAGTCATATCGCTGCGAACGGTTCACATATACATGTGATTCCTGGCAATCTCAAACCAGTATATCACGCAACAGTTTTTCAGTCATATCGCTGCGAACGGTTCACATATACATGTGATTCCTGGCAATCTCAAACCAGTATATCACGCAACAGTTTTTCGGTCATATCGCTGCGAACGGTTCACATATACATGTGATTCCTGGCAATCTCAAACCAGTATATCACGCAACAGTTTTTCAGTCATATCGCTGCGAACGGTTCACATATACATGTGATTCCTGGCAATCTCAAACCAGTATATCACGCAACAGTTTTTCAGTCATATCGCTGCGAACGGTTCACATATACATGTGATTCCTGGCAATCTCAAACCAGTATATCACGCAACAGTTTTTCGGTCATATCGCTGCGAACGGTTCACATATACATGTGATTCCTGGCAATCTCAAACCAGTATATCACGCAACAGTTTTTCAGTCATATCGCTGCGAACGGTTCACATATACATGTGATTCCTGGCAATCTCAAACCAGTATATCACGCAACAGTTTTTCAGTCATATCGCTGCGAACGGTTCACATATACATGTGATTCCTGGCAATCTCAAACCAGTATATCACGCAACAGTTTTTCAGTCATATCGCTGCGATCGGTTCACATATACATGTGATTCCTGGCAATCTCAAACCAGTACATCACGCAACAGTTTTTCGGTCATATCGCTGCGAACGGTTCACATATACATGTAATTCCTGGCAATCTCAAACCAGTATATCACGCAACAGTTTTTCAGTCATATCGCTGCGAACGGTTCACATATACATGTGATTCCTGGCAATCTCAAACCAGTATATCACGCAACAGTTTTTCAGTCATATCGCTGCGAACGGTTCACATATACATGTGATTCCTGGCAATCTCAAACCAGTATATCACGCAACAGTTTTTCAGTCATATCGCTGCGAACGGTTCACATATACATGTGATTCCTGGCAATCTCAAACCAGTATATCACGCAACAGTTTTTCAGTCATATCGCTGCGAACGGTTCACATATACATGTGATTCCTGGCAATCTCAAACCAGTATATCACGCAACAGTTTTTCAGTCATATCGCTGCGAACGGTTCACATATACATGTGATTCCTGGCAATCTCAAACCAGTATATCACGCAACAGTTTTTCAGTCATATCGCTGCGAACGGTTCACATATACATGTGATTCCTGGCAATCTCAAACCAGTATATCACGCAACAGTTTTTCAGTCATATCGCTGTGAACGGTTCACATATACATGTGATTCCTGGCAATCTCAAACCAGTATATCACGCAACAGTTTTTCAGTCATATCGCTGCGAACGGTTCACATATACATGTGATTCCTGGCAATCTCAAACCAGTATATCACGCAACAGTTTTTCGGTCATATCGCTGCGAACGGTTCACATATACATGTGATTCCTGGCAATCTCAAACCAGTATATCACGCAACAGTTTTTCAGTCATATCGCTGCGAACGGTTCACATATACATGTGATTCCTGGCAATCTCAAACCAGTATATCACGCAACAGTTTTTCAGTCATATCGCTGCGAACGGTTCACATATACATGTGATTCCTGGCAATCTCAAACCAGTATATCACGCAACAGTTTTTCGGTCATATCGCTGCGAACGGTTCACATATACATGTGATTCCTGGCAATCTCAAACCAGTATATCACGCAACAGTTTTTCAGTCATATCGCTGCGAACGGTTCACATATACATGTGATTCCTGGCAATCTCAAACCAGTATATCACGCAACAGTTTTTCAGTCATATCGCTGCGAACGGTTCACATATACATGTGATTCCTGGCAATCTCAAACCAGTATATCACGCAACAGTTTTTCGGTCATATCGCTGCGAACGGTTCACATATACATGTGATTCCTGGCAATCTCAAACCAGTATATCACGCAACAGTTTTTCAGTCATATCGCTGCGAACGGTTCACATATACATGTGATTCCTGGCAATCTCAAACCAGTATATCACGCAACAGTTTTTCAGTCATATCGCTGCGAACGGTTCACATATACATGTGATTCCTGGCAATCTCAAACCAGTATATCACGCAACAGTTTTTCAGTCATATCGCTGCGATCGGTTCACATATACATGTGATTCCTGGCAATCTCAAACCAGTACATCACGCAACAGTTTTTCGGTCATATCGCTGCGAACGGTTCACATATACATGTAATTCCTGGCAATCTCAAACCAGTATATCACGCAACAGTTTTTCAGTCATATCGCTGCGAACGGTTCACATATACATGTGATTCCTGGCAATCTCAAACCAGTATATCACGCAACAGTTTTTCAGTCATATCGCTGCGAACGGTTCACATATACATGTGATTCCTGGCAATCTCAAACCAGTATATCACGCAACAGTTTTTCAGTCATATCGCTGCGAACGGTTCACATATACATGTGATTCCTGGCAATCTCAAACCAGTATATCACGCAACAGTTTTTCAGTCATATCGCTGCGAACGGTTCACATATACATGTGATTCCTGGCAATCTCAAACCAGTATATCACGCAACAGTTTTTCAGTCATATCGCTGCGAACGGTTCACATATACATGTGATTCCTGGCAATCTCAAACCAGTATATCACGCAACAGTTTTTCAGTCATATCGCTGCGAACGGTTCACATATACATGTGATTCCTGGCAATCTCAAACCAGTATATCACGCAACAGTTTTTCAGTCATATCGCTGCGAACGGTTCACATATACATGTGATTCCTGGCAATCTCAAACCAGTATATCACGCAACAGTTTTTCAGTCATATCGCTGCGAACGGTTCACATATACATGTGATTCCTGGCAATCTCAAACCAGTATATCACGCAACAGTTTTTCAGTCATATCGCTGCGAACGGTTCACATATACATGTGATTCCTGGCAATCTCAAACCAGTATATCACGCAACAGTTTTTCGGTCATATCGCTGCGAACGGTTCACATATACATGTGATTCCTGGCAATCTCAAACCAGTATATCACGCAACAGTTTTTCAGTCATATCGCTGCGAACGGTTCACATATACATGTGATTCCTGGCAATCTCAAACCAGTATATCACGCAACAGTTTTGCAGTCATATCGCTGCGAACGGTTCACATATACATGTGATTCCTGGCAATCTCAAACCAGTATATCACGCAACAGTTTTTCAGTCATATCGCTGCGAACGGTTCACATATACATGTGATTCCTGGCAATCTCAAACCAGTATATCACGCAACAGTTTTTCAGTCATATCGCTGCGAACGGTTCACATATACATGTGATTCCTGGCAATCTCAAACCAGTATATCACGCAACAGTTTTTCAGTCATATCGCTGCGAACGGTTCACATATACATGTGATTCCTGGCAATCTCAAACCAGTATATCACGCAACAGTTTTTCAGTCATATCGCTGCGAACGGTTCACATATACATGTGATTCCTGGCAATCTCAAACCAGTATATCACGCAACAGTTTTTCAGTCATATCGCTGCGAACGGTTCACATATACATGTGATTCCTGGCAATCTCAAACCAGTATATCACGCAACAGTTTTTCAGTCATATCGCTGCGATCGGTTCACATATACATGTGATTCCTGGCAATCTCAAACCAGTATATCACGCAACAGTTTTTCAGTCATATCGCTGCGAACGGTTCACATATACATGTGATTCCTGGCAATCTCAAACCAGTATATCACGCAACAGTTTTTCAGTCATATCGCTGCGAACGGTTCACATATACATGTGATTCCTGGCAATCTCAAACCAGTATATCACGCAACAGTTTTTCAGTCATATCGCTGCGATCGGTTCACATATACATGTGATTCCTGGCAATCTCAAACCAGTATATCACGCAACAGTTTTTCAGTCATATCGCTGCGATCGGTTCACATATACATGTGATTCCTGGCAATCTCAAACCAGTATATCACGCAACAGTTTTTCAGTCATATCGCTGCGATCGGTTCACATATACATGTGATTCCTGGCAATCTCAAACCAGTATATCACGCAACAGTTTTTCAGTCATATCGCTGCGATCGGTTCACATATACATGTGATTCCTGGCAATCTCAAACCAGTATATCACGCAACAGTTTTTCAGTCATATCGCTGCGAACGGTTCACATATACATGTGATTCCTGGCAATCTCAAACCAGTACATCACGCAACAGTTTTTCAGTCATATCGCTGCGATCGGTTCACATATACATGTGATTCCTGGCAATCTCAAACCAGTACATCACGCAACAGTTTTTCAGTCATATCGCTGCGATCGGTTCACATATACATGTGATTCCTGGCAATCTCAAACCAGTATATCACGCAACAGTTTTTCAGTCATATCGCTGCGAACGGTTCACATATACATGTGATTCCTGGCAATCTCAAACCAGTATATCACGCAACAGTTTTTCAGTCATATCGCTGCGATCGGTTCACATATACATGTGATTCCTGGCAATCTCAAACCAGTACATCACGCAACAGTTTTTCAGTCATATCGCTGCGATCGGTTCACATATACATGTGATTCCTGGCAATCTCAAACCAGTATATCACGCAACAGTTTTTCAGTCATATCGCTGCGATCGGTTCACATATACATGTGATTCCTGGCAATCTCAAACCAGTATATCACGCAACAGTTTTTCAGTCATATCGCTGCGATCGGTTCACATATACATGTGATTCCTGGCAATCTCAAACCAGTATATCACGCAACAGTTTTTCAGTCATATCGCTGCGATCGGTTCACATATACATGTGATTCCTGGCAATCTCAAACCAGTATATCACGCAACAGTTTTTCGGTCATATCGCTGCGATCGGTTCACATATACATGTGATTCCTGGCAATCTCAAACCAGTATATCACGCAACAGTTTTTCAGTCATATCGCTGCGAACGGTTCACATATACATGTGATTCCTGGCAATCTCAAACCAGTATATCACGCAACAGTTTTTCGGTCATATCGCTGCGATCGGTTCACATATACATGTGATTCCTGGCAATCTCAAACCAGTATATCACGCAACAGTTTTTCAGTCATATCGCTGCGATCGGTTCACATATACATGTGATTCCTGGCAATCTCAAACCAGTACATCACGCAACAGTTTTTCGGTCATATCGCTGCGAACGGTTCACATATACATGTGATTCCTGGCAATCTCAAACCAGTACATCACGCAACAGTTTTTCGGTCATATCGCTGCGAACGGTTCACATATACATGTGATTCCTGGCAATCTCAAACCAGTATATCACGCAACAGTTTTTCAGTCATATCGCTGCGAACGGTTCACATATACATGTGATTCCTGGCAATCTCAAACCAGTATATCACGCAACAGTTTTTCAGTCATATCGCTGCGAACGGTTCACATATACATGTGATTCCTGGCAATCTAAAACCAGTATATCACGCAACAGTTTTTCAGTCATATCGCTGCGAACGGTTCACATATACATGTGATTCCTGGCAATCTCAAACCAGTATATCACGCAACAGTTTTTCAGTCATATCGCGGCGAACGGTTCACATATACATGTGATTCCTGGCAATCTCAAACCAGTATATCACGCAACAGTTTTTCAGTCATATCGCTGCGAACGGTTCACATATACATGTGATTCCTGGCAATCTCAAACCAGTATATCACGCAACAGTTTTTCAGTCATATCGCTGCGAACGGTTCACATATACATGTGATTCCTGGCAATCTCAAACCAGTATATCACGCAACAGTTTTTCAGTCATATCGCTGCGAACGGTTCACATATACATGTGATTCCTGGCAATCTCAAACCAGTATATCACGCAACAGTTTTTCAGTCATATCGCTGCGAACGGTTCACATATACATGTGATTCCTGGCAATCTCAAACCAGTATATCACGCAACAGTTTTTCAGTCATATCGCTGCGAACGGTTCACATATACATGTGATTCCTGGCAATCTCAAACCAGTATATCACGCAACAGTTTTTCAGTCATATCGCTGCGAACGGTTCACATATACATGTGATTCCTGGCAATCTCAAACCAGTATATCACGCAACAGTTTTTCAGTCATATCGCTGCGAACGGTTCACATATACATGTGATTCCTGGCAATCTCAAACCAGTATATCACGCAACAGTTTTTCAGTCATATCGCTGCGAACGGTTCACATATACATGTGATTCCTGGCAATCTCAAACCAGTATATCACGCAACAGTTTTTCAGTCATATCGCTGCGAACGGTTCACATATACATGTGATTCCTGGCAATCTCAAACCAGTATATCACGCAACAGTTTTTCAGTCATATCGCTGCGAACGGTTCACATATACATGTGATTCCTGGCAATCTCAAACCAGTATATCACGCAACAGTTTTTCAGTCATATCGCTGCGAACGGTTCACATATACATGTGATTCCTGGCAATCTCAAACCAGTATATCACGCAACAGTTTTTCAGTCATATCGCTGCGAACGGTTCACATATACATGTGATTCCTGGCAATCTCAAACCAGTATATCACGCAACAGTTTTTGTCCAAGTAACTGCCTGCATTCAACATAGATTGTAAGCCCAGTGATGGATGATGAATACTAGCATGTGGCGGATAGGATGGTGGCCGAGCTGGGAATTCAATCCACAACCCTTCGATTGGCAGCTCGCGTCACTACTACCTGAGCTACTTGGGCTTTGGTAAAGGTTTAAACTGTTCTTATAGAGATTCATTAGTTTGGTCTTAACACTAAAAAAGCTTAATTTATTGAGAAATGATGTATGCTGTTGTGTTTTAATTACTTCACATGTGTTGTCCAACAATGTACGGTGTATTCCTTTCCTAAAATGAAAATGAACTTAGAATACGACGTATTAAAGGGACACACATGAAAATATATTTCAACAGAAAACATATCTGTATAAGGGGAAAGTATGTCTTATTAATCACGTGTTTTAAGGTAATTTGTTGCCTTCTAGAGTAGCCCAGTAAGCTATTGTTCTACATTTTTTAACTCGACGAAGAAGTTATGCGTACAGTATAATTCTTACTGACCTAATTAAGTAATTAAAATAAATGTTGATTTCGAAAAAAATGACCAACGATCTTGAAACAGCCCCACCAATATTTTACCTTAGTTTTGTAATAAAAGATTTTGGAACAATCTCGTCTAAGTTCTGAATATAGTTAGGTCCCCAACTGCAAACATATTTGTATAGATAAACAGTATTGTTATATGAAGGCAAAAGATGAGCCGTCCGGCGAGAAAACCAACATTGTGGACTCTGCGAAAAGTATCGACCCGGATCAGCCTAACCATGCCGCGGAGGCTTAACCGTTTCGACATTTTTCGCCTCCAGCGGATTTTCTGTTTTAGGAATCATTATTCTATACCTCTATCCCCCTGAGACGGAATGTGTCGGCCCGGATTAGTCTGCGCGGATTGCGCAGACTGATACATTACGCAGAGACCATAACGTTGGGTTTTCTCGCGGGGCGACTTATTAATGTTCTATAATTATGCTAGCATAAGCCGCGTCTGACAACCTTATTGTACCATCGTACAATCAAGATTCAGGTGAGCAAATGCATCCGTAGACTCTTACCGGAGCCTTGACTGTCCACCAGTATAGTATTACGGCCTAAATGCATATTCTGGTAAAAAAATAATATGAAAGCGTAACTGGTCTGAGAACCAATACAAACTTAAACGCGGAGGCGACCCATATATATTGCAAAGAAATCCATCTAGCTGAACCTATAGTCTTAATTGATGTCTATACGGCTTTCTGCAGCACTCAGGACGTATTTGGTCCTCGATTCAGTGGAAGGATTGACATCCGAATTCGATATGTCAAGCCTTTTTTAATTAAAAAGATATATTTTATTATCGATGTTCGCTTGCATGCGAGTAAACATTTCGAAAGACCGAAGTACATTAAACAGAGGATTTAAAGATACCTGTTTTTAGCTCACCTGTGCACGAAGTGCAAGGTGAGCTATTGTTATCACATTTTGTCCGGCGTCCGTGCGTCGTGAGTTGTGCGTCGTGCGTTGTGCGTCGTGCAAAATGAGTTTGCATTTTGAATCTTTGTTAGAATAATTGTCTTGATGTGTTTTGCATTATAGGAAATCACATTGCATAATCAGTATTCCAATTATACCATTTGTCAACAGTATTCCAATTATACCATTTGTCAACAGTATTCCAATTATACAAATTGTCAACAGTATTCCAAGTATACCATCTTCAACAGTATTCCAATTAGACCATTTGTCAAACCGTATTCCAATTATACAATTGTCAACATTATTCCAATTATACCATCTTCAACAGTATTCCAATTATACAATTGTCAACATTATTCCAATTATACCATATTCAACAGTATTCCAATTATACCATATTCAACATTATTCCAATTATATCATATTCAACAGTATTCCAATTATACCATATTCAACAGTATTCCAATTATACCATATTCAACATTATTCCAATTATACCATCTTCAACAGTATTCCAATTATACAATTGTCAACAGTATTCCAATTATACCATCTTCAACAGTATTCCAATTATACCATCTTCAACATTATTCCAATTATACCATCTTCAACAGTATTCCAATTATACCATCTTCAACAGTATTCCAATTATACCATATTCAACATTATTCCAATTATACCATATTCAACAGTATTCCAAGTATACCATATTCAACAGTATTCCAATTATACCATATTCAACATTATTCCAATTATACCATATTCAACAGTATTCCAATTATACCATATTCAACATTATTCCAATTATACCATCTTCAACAGTATTCCAATTATACCGTATTCAACATTATTCCAATTATACCATATTCAACAGTATTCCAAGTATACCATCTTCAACAGTATTCCAAGTATACCATCTTCAACAGTATTCCAATTATACCATCTTCAACAGTATTCCAATTATGCAATTGTCAACAGTATTCTAATTATACAATAATTGTCAACAGTATTCCAATTAACTAGTACTACCGGTAATATTGACACCAATGCATCTGTCGTAATGCTATCTCCACAAGGCAGGGCAGCATAATTACCGTTTTTGGTACAAGTCTTTGGTATGACACGGTCTGGATCTACCGTTTCCTAGGCGGAGGTTTTAACCCTTTCCCACATACAAACGCTTTCTGACGCCTCTACCGCAGACGACTTTTGAAAACATTGTGGCAAAATGAGCAATTTTTCCATTCGCCACAATATGTTCAACTCAATTCAATATTTAAACTTTTCTTTTTAAAACATTTCCATATTTTTACCCAGATGATTTTTAAAGTCGTCTGCTGAAGATTTATTGTATGTGGGAAAGGGTTAACTCCTGCATCACGGAGACGGTGCAACGAAGTATGGTATAAAAAGATCTCTTACTACGTGAAAATTGCCCGATTTTAAAACCCAATTTGGTAATAAATAAAAGCTATCAAATCATATAATAGTTTAATCTCCCCGTCCATCCTAAACCCTCCGCTCAACATCAAAAAATACTTCCAGGTTTGACTCAAATAGTTTTTACTGCGGTTAACCCTTTCCCTCATATATACGCTTTCTGACGCCTCGGCAGCAGACGGCTTTTTGAAAACATAGTGACAAAAGTAGAAATTGCTCAAAACGAGTAATTTCTCCTTTTGCCACAATGTTTTCCACTTTTAGTCATAGGTTATCCATTCAATTATAGAGATGTTCTATTTTTTGACAAAATATGTTTAAAGTCGTCTGCTGCAGAATTGTTGTATGGGGGAAAGGGTTAAATTTCATTTTGGGACAGGATACGTTCAACTTTAGGTATTGTATTGATAGATCCAATGACAACACAATATATCGTGAACTATTCCAATATAATTAGCAAATTGTGCTACATGTCTAAGGGTCAGTTCAGTACTTCCTTATTGACCAATGTTTCTTAGTACAAATTATTAGCACATTCATTATTGGGAAATATAACAGTCGTGATCTATCGATTTGACTAATTAATGTGAGTGCAGCTTCTATACGCCTCCTGTGGATTTTCTGTTTCAGAAATCACTACTCTATCTATCCCCCCTTAGACGGAATGTGTCGGCCGGATCAGTCTGCGCGGACAGCGCAGGCTGATCTGGTCGATACATTACGCAGATGTGTATCGCCGCAGCTGCATTTTGGGGCATCTTTAGAAACAAATGTGTAGGCACGTGCCTACAGTGCCTAAAGGGCGCTACGCCCCTAGTACTGTGTTTCATTAGAATCATATGTTCCCAAGTGACCAGAAGTATGGATAGTTATTATAGAGACAATGGATATGATCATACCTTTGTATGTGGCTGAAGGTTTTTTTAAATCTACTACATGTACTTGTATACATAAGTATATCCTAGAGTGTGCTTCTGTTCAGTGTTTATACTATTAGTCTTTGACACTAAATTCCAGGATTGCAAATATTACACAGGTAATTCGTGTTTTCGAGTATACATTGACGTTTTAACATTTGGCAAAACTTACTATTTATTATATTTTAAACGAGCATGTATTGTGGGGACAACGGAGATATTCGATAAAATGGAGGAATACTGGACGTATATCGTGTTATAAATATTAAGCATTTCGCTATTGGCCATTTACAAATTATGTTTTTGATTGTAATACTTTTAATGTATTATAAACGAGTCTACTGAAATCCAAATATGCTATTCAAATATCATACGTTTTTCATTGTCTGTGTTGTATATCTATGAATTCGACAGCTCCTTAAATGTCTAGTGAATTATAATCGTGAACCGGTTGGAACATTGCTCGGTTAAAACATTGTTTGGTTAGAACATTATTCTTTAGAAAATATAGGAGTAGAGAGAGTGTTTTTGTTTTTCTTTCTTTAGAATCACGTGTCAACCAAAATAATGCAAAATCTCTGGAAAATGTTAAATAGTGAACGAAACCGACTTATTTCTGTATCCCAGTATTAATTCTTAGATCGTAACATCTTATGGGACTCAGGTCCTTGTAAAGAGTATATTTGCAAATCAATGATGGCAATTCAATCGATGTAAGGAAATCCCAAAATCACTTAAACGTTCTTCCATTAATGTGACTTGATAACGGTCGACTGCAATGGTAGTGTGTTGTTTATTTGATTTTGACACGAAATTCCTGGATTTGAAAAAATAGCATATGTATATCGTAATTTTCGAGTATTTAAGCTTTAACATTTGACCAAATTTAGTTTTATTTATTCTAAACGAGTCTTTGTTGTAGGGAGAACAGAGGTACAGACATTTTAGTCGAAGGCACTGAATTTTCAGACCTAGATATTGTACTGAATGGGTGTGTTTTCGGGCTAACAATTCAATTATTATTCATTTAGATTTTCGATGTTAAAGATGTTTGTTTCCGCATCCTCATCCAAACACTCACGCACGTGAATGGATATCCGTTTTAGTAAATGCAACAAATCACTCCTAGAAGTAGAAGTATATGTATATACGCAAACAATTCCCCAGATCTTATTGTGAAGTGAAGTCAAATTAATGATTTATTGAAAGCTGTTTCAAAAACTGGATTTCAATCTTTAAATTTATTTCTTGAATCACAAAAAGTTTAATCATAACACTTATGGAGTAGAGTCAGGACTCATTGACCATGTCTTATCAAATACGTTTTTAATTCGTAATTGTTTTGTCAGTTAAACAAAAGCTAGTAGCCTTTGACCATTTACACATTATATATCTGATCGTATTGCTTATGATGTATCATGAATAGGTCAACTTAGATTCAAATATGCTATTTAATTGTCGTACAATTTTCATTTTCATTTGGGAGTCTTGCAAAAAGTCTGTTTAAAAATCAATGATGTTAATTGAAAAAATGTAAGAAAATCCCAAATCACTAAATGTTTTCCCACTTATGTGACTTTAAAAAGGATGTCTGAAATTAGAGAGCCATATGATACAGACAAAATGTTTCCATTGGGCATTTTGTACGTTCACAAATTATAATTACTTCCTCACACTTTTTGTTATTAAATGAAATTACGGAAACGGTAGAGACAGACTTTAATACGAGTTGTCTAGAGCGTGAGCACATTAATTGTGTCCTGATACATACCTTAACTTTAGGCACTGAGACGAGTTATCTAAAGCGTTATCTCAGTGCTGATCTATACCTAAACGTTAGGCACTGAAACGAGTTATCTCAGTGCGGATCTATACGTTAACGTTAGGCACTGAAACGAGTTATCTAAAGCGTTATCTCAGGGCTGATCTATACGTTAACGTTAGGCACTGAGACGAGTTATCTAAAGCGTTATCTCAGGGCTGATATTTACGTTAACGTTAGGCACTGAGACGAGTTATCTAAAGCGTTATCTCAGTGTGGATCTATACCTTAACGTTAGGCACTGAAACGAGTTATCTAAAGCGTTATCTCAGGGCTGATCTATACGTTAACGCACTGAGACGAGTTATCTAAAGCGTTATCTCAGTGTGGATCTATACCTTAACGTTAGGCACTGAAACGAGTTATCTAAAGCGTTATCTCAGTGTGGATCTATACCTTAACGTTAGGCATTGAAAACGAGTTATCTTAAGCGTTATCTCAGTGTGGATCTATACTTTAACGTTAGGCACTGAAACGAGTTATCTTAAGCGTTATCTCAGTGTGGATCTATACCTTAGCGTTAGGCACTGAAACGAGTTATCTAAAGCGTTATCTCAGTGTGGATCTATACCTTAACGTTAGGCACTGAAACGAGTTATCTTAAGCGTTATCTCAGTGTGGATCTATACCTTAACGTTAGGCACTGAAACGAGTTATCTAAAACGTTATCTCAGTGCTGATACATACGTTAACGTTAGGCACTGAAACGAGTTATCTAAAGCGTTATCTCAGTGCTGATACATACGTTAACGTTAGGCACTGAAACGAGTTATCTTAAGCGTTATCTCAGTGCTGATCTATACCTGAACTTTAGGCACTGAAACGAGTTATCTTAAGCGTTATCTCAGTGTGGATCTATACCTTAACGTTAGGCACTGAAACGAGTTATCTAAAACGTTATCTCAGTGTGGATCTATACCTTAACGTTAGGCACTGAAACGAGTTATCTAAAGCGTTATCTCAGTGCTGATACATACGTTAACGTTAGGCACTGAAACGAGTTATCTAAAGCGTTAACTCAGGGCTGATACATACCTTAACGTTAGGCATTGAAAACGAGTTGTCTAAAGCGTTATCTCAGTGTGGATATATACCTTAACGTTAGGCACTGACACGAGTTATCTTAAGCGTTATCTCAGTGTGGATCTATACCTTAACGTTAGGCACTGAAACGAGTTATCTAAAGCATTATCTCAGTGCTGATACATACGTTAACGTTAGGCACTGAAACGAGTTATCTAAAGCGTTATCTCAGTGCCGATACATACCTTAACGTTAGGCACTGAAACGAGTTATCTTAAGCGTTATCTCAGTGTGGATCTATACCTGAACTTTAGAAACTAATTCGAGTATACCAGAGAGAGAGAGAGAGTATTGGCCCATGTCCACTAATATCCCAAATTTAGGCCAATAGGAGAAATATCCCATGATACAATTTGTATTAATCAACAATATTTTTCCTATCAAAATTAATACAGATGGAACGGTTCTAGTCTAGTTCCTATCCTATCGTACATACTTTCGAAATCCAGCAGCTTATGGATTCCGTCTATGCACGGTTAAGGTCATCAATCATTCATGGCAAGGGAGAAAGTATATTAGAAACTACCGGCTGACACTGTCTGTGATGTATGGCATTTTGTGTCACCCTAACAGCAGTCAGACGGATCTGAAGAGATTCTGTCATGAAATAACAACCTTAGAGGACGCTGACAACTCTAGTAAATTATCCATATGCACGACCATAATATGAGTCGTGACGCGAGAAAACCAACATTATTGACTCTGCGTAATGTATCGGACCCAGATCATCATGCGCAGTCCGCGCAGACTAATCCGGGTCGGCACATTCCGCCTCAGAGGGATAGAGGTATAGAGTAATGATTCCTGAAACAGAAAATCCGCAGGAGGCAAAAGGTGTATATCGGGTAAGCCTGCGTGGCATGTTTAAGCTAACCCGGGTCGATACTTTACGCAGAGACCACAATGTTGGTTTTCTCGCGCAACGGCTCAATTTTGTGATTTAGATGTACACTGTATTTCAGAGGCTTTTTTGGCTGCTTTTGTATCCATTTTTTTGCGAATAGTGTTGATCCAGATTATACTGGGTGGATGCACAAGGTGAGCTGGATCTACCCTAATTTCAAGTGCATGTGTTTTGTCCTGTATCGCCGCTCTCATTACGCATTACACAAAAAGGTTTGAACTTTATATTTAAATACAGAGTTGTAAACATGGTGAGAAAAGGGGGAAGCGCTTTTTTCTTGCATTTTTTTCCTTTTCCCACAATGTTTTCTAGCTTCTTCTGCGACACAGTAGTCTATACTTATCTATGTTTCGGTAGGGTAGAAGCGTACGCATTTTAGATCAATTCGTGTTTTCAGCTAGCTTGTACTGACACACCAAACGGGAATCCAGACCTGTGTCACCATGGCCACATTTAGAAGCATTTTCATGCCTCTGCAGCTGACGGCCTTTGAACATATTGTTTTCAACTCGTTTACATACAAAAATCCCTTTTAGAGATTTCGACATTTTTGGCTAGATATTTTCATCGATGATTTTTGAAAATATTTCAATAATAAAACTTTCCCTTTTAGAGATTTCGACATTTTTGGCTAAATGTTTTCATCGACAATATTTTAATAATAAAACTTTCCCTTTTAAAGATTTCGACATTTTTGACTATATATTTCATTGGAGACGATCTTTGTAAATATTGATTTCAAAACTGTTCATAACAAAACTTTCCCTTACAGAGATTTCCATATTTTGGCTAGATGTTTGTTGTATTTGGGAATGGCCGGTTTAATTATGTTCAAAATGGAGCCGTTATATTTTGTTTAAATAACGATTGAAAGTTTTTGTCACGCGTGCCATGTCAGGGAGACATAGACGGTTCACTTATTAATCGTATGTTTGTCCGTCCGTACGTCTATCTTGTTACCGTATAGGTTTTTAGATCACCTGAGCCGAAGGCTCAAGGTGAGCTATTCTGATCACTTTTTGTCCGTCGTCCGTCGTCCGTCGTCCGTCCGGCGTTAACTTTTAGCTTTAAACATCATCTCCTCCCAAATTCCAAGGACAATTTCCGTGAAACATCACAGGACTGTTCCTCTGGTTGGCCTCTTTCAAAGTTGTTCAAAGATTTAAATTCTATTGAGAACTTTGGTTGCTGCGGCATCAGAAAGGGGGCAAAAGGTCCAAACTTTAAAAATCATCTCCTCCGAATCTGCCTGTCAGATTCAAATATAATTTGGTAGAAATGTTCATTGGGTGACCCTCTATAAAAATTGTTCAAGCCATACTGCTTGGTCGAAAAACATGGCAGTCAGGCGGCATCAAAAAAGGGGCAAAATTACAAAATTTGAAAATTCCATTTTTATGCAAATGCTTGTCTGATTTTAAGAAAATATAATACGAATTTTACTGTAATGATCCTCTATTTAATTTGTTTAAGCCGTTTTGATTGGTTACACAATCATAGCAACCAGGCGTCATCACAAAAGGGGTAAATTGAACTTTTAGCTACAAATGACAACCATCTCCTACCATTCCAATAGACCAATTTCCACAAAACATCACAAGAATGTTCCTTTGGTGGTCCTCTTTCAAAATTGTTCAAAGATTTAAATTCCATTGAGAACTTTGGTTGCTGCGGCATCAGAAAGTGAGAAAAATACCCAAATTTTAAAATCCTTTTCCTCCATAATCTACATGTGCGATTGCAAGATCATTTTGTAGAAATGTTCCTTAAGTGACCCTCTAAATATACTGTTGAAGCCATATTGATTTCGTTGAAAAACAGGGCAGCAAGGCGGCATCAGGAAAGGTGTACAATGACAAAAACTTTATAATTCCATTCTTATTAAAGTTCTTGTTAGATTTGAGATATAAATGGCCTTTACTGATAAGCTGTTTCTTGAGAAGTGTCCACTCCTTTCAGTTTCATTTGCACTCCCTGATAAAAATTTCCAGATATTTTCAGTTAAATATTTGCTACTAATTTACTATCAATTAGGTGATCGATTTAGGGCCATCTTGGCCCTCTTGTTTAGGTAGTAAGAGGTGTGGCCATATACCACACTGTTGTAAGTATGTCACTCCGTCCGTCACGCTTTCACTGATTGACATACTGTATAGGCAGCTGACATATGTGTTTATCCGAACAAATTTGTTTTTGAAAACAGATTTTCCATTATAATCGTATTTAACGATCTTATTTACATATGCTTCAGGTTCTTCAATATCGAATATATTCCGAAAAACAATAATGTAAAATGTCAAAATCCGGTTGTATGACTTTGAGACAATCACTTAATTCACCAGACGGGGAATTAACAGTGCTCCGTGACAATCAACCTTCAGGTATTTTATGATCGGTGTTAAACCACATCAGCATTCATATCTTCATTCTTCTCTGTGTGTAGTAATACAAGTTTTCAAAACCCCTCTGTGAAGCAGTTTCTTTTCCGATGATTTACCATTGATGAGCAGCTAGGTCTATTTCCGTACGTGTATAAATTACGTAAATGTTGGTTTTCCTTGAGCACCGCTCATAAATACATAATAATTTGGCAACGCCATCCATACGTACCCAATCTCTATTTTTTGAAAGAAATAATGGTCTATTACGATAAAAATAAAAGTATGCATACATAGTCGGTATTTGGTCATATGCATTATCTTACATTCATATATACTGTTCGTCTACATGGCGAACAGGACACATTGTGTACTGACTGTTTGTCTACATGGCGAATAGGAAACATTGTGTACTGACTGTTTGTCTACATGGCGAATAGGAAACATTGTGTACTGAATGTTTGTCTACATGGCGAATAGGAAACATTGTGTACTGACTGTTCGTCTACATGGCGAATAGGAAACATTGTGTACTGACTGTTTGTCTACATGGCGAACAAGAAACATTGTGTACTGGCTGTTCGTCTACATGGCGAATAGGAAACATTGTGTACTGACTGTACGTCTATATGGCGAACAAGAAACATTGTGTACTGACTGTTCGTCTACATGACGAACAGGAAACATTGTGTACTGACTGTATGTCTACATGGCTAACAGGAAACATTGTGTACTGACTGTACGTCTATATGGCGAACAAGAAACATTGTGTACTGACTGTTCGTCTACATGGCGAACAGGAAACATTGTGTACTGACTGTTCATCTACATGGCTAACAGGAAACATTGTGTACTGACTGTTCGTCTACATGGCTAACAGGAAACATTGTGTACTGACTGTTCATCTACATGGCTAACAGGAAACATTGTGTTCTGACTGTTCGTCTACATGGCGAATAGGAAACATTGTGTACTGACTGTACGTCTACATGGCGAACAAGAAACATTGTGTACTGACTGTACGTCTACATGGCGAACAGGAAACATTGTGTATTGACTGTTTGTCTACATGGCGTATAAGAAACATTGTGTACTGACTGTTCATCTACATGGCTAACAGGAAACATTGTGTACTGACTGTTCGTCTATATGGCGAACAAGAAACATGGTGTACTGACTGTTCGTCTACATGGCGATCGGGAAACATTGTGTACTACCTGTTCGTCTACATGGCGAATAGGAAACATTGTGTACTGACTGTTCGTCTACATGGCGAATAGGAAACATTGTGTACTGACTGTACGTCTACATGGCGAATAGGAAACATTGTGTACTGACTGTTCGTCTACATGGCGAATAGGAAACATTGTGTACTGACTGTACGTCTACATGGCGAACAGGAAACATTGTGTACTGACTGTTTGTCTACATGGCGAATAGGAAACATTGTGTACTGACTGTTTGTCTACATGGCGAACAGGAAACATTGTGTACTGACTGTTCGTCTACATGGCGAATAGGAAACATTGTGTACTGACTGTTTGTCTACATGGCGAACAAGACACAATGTGTACTGGCTGTTCGTCTACATGGCGAATAGGAAATATTGTGTACTGACTGTACGTCTATATGGCGAACAAGAAACATTGTGTACTGACTGTTCGTCTACATGGCGAACAGGAAACATTGTGTACTGACTGTTCGACTATATGGCGAACAAGAAACATTGTGTACTGACTGTACGTCTATATGGCGAACAAGAAACATTGTGTACTGACTGTTCGTCTACATGGCGAATAGGAAACATTGTGTACTGACTGTTCGTCTATATGGCGAACAAGAAACATTGTGTACTGACTGTTCATCTACATGGCTAACAGGAAACATTGTGTACTGACTGTACGTCTACATGGCGAATAGGAAACATTGTGTACTGACTGTTCGTCTACATGGCGAATAGGAAACAGTGTGTACTGACTGTACGTCTACATGGCGAACAAGAAACATTGTGTACTGACTGTACGTCTATATGGCGAACAAGAAACATTGTGTACTGACTGTTCATCTACATGGCGAATAGGAAACATTGTGTACTGACTGTACGTCTACATGGCGAATAGGAAACATTGTGTACTGACTGTTCGTCTGCATGGCGAATAGGAAACATTGTGTACTGACTGTACGTCTACATGGCGAATAGGAAACATTGTGTACTGACTGTTCGTCTACATGCCGAACAGGAAACATTGTGTACTGACCGTTAGTCTACATGGCGAACAGGAAACATTGTGTACTGACTGTACGTCTACATGGCGAACAGGAAACATTGTGTACTGACTGTTCGTCTACATGGCGAACAGGAAACATTGTGTACTGACTGTTCGTCTACATGCCGAACAGGAAACATTGTGTACTGACTGTTCGTCTACATGGCGAACAGGAAACATTGTGTACTGACTGTACGTCTACATGGCGAACAGGAAACATCGTGTACCGACTGATCGTATACATGGCGAACTGGACATATTGTGTACTGACTGTTCGTCTACATTGCGAACAGGACACATTGTGTACTGACTGTGCAAGTGTTGCAGTTTGCGAGGAAACATGTTCAACGTTCGCCTTTCATTACTGTAACTGATTCTGAAACATAACACCTTTATATCAACAGCTCCAGTATATAAAGGGCAGCATAGTGCGATAAATCTTCAATCTCGCAAAGAGAAAAGAAAGAATAATCTCGGACCGGAGTGTAAAACGTTGCAGTAAAAGGATACATTGCTGCTAATGAACAAATTCTCAATTTCATACCATGATCTTTAACGGTGTCTGTATTCAGTTGCACCAAAGCCTGTTTCATACTTCAAAAGAATTTAACCCTTTCCCTCATATAGACGCAATGTTTTCCACTTTTTGTCATAGGTTATCCATTCACTTATGGAGATCTTCTATGTTTTGACGAAATACGTTCAAAGTCGTCTGCTGCAGAATTGTCATATGAGGGAAAGTGTTAAACCTCTTTAAAGCGGCTGTATTATTTTGCTTCGGCCAGACCTTGCTCTGGATAGGCTGCACTGTACTTACGGGCATAGATACGTACCACACACGTAGCGGAATTGGGAGTACTATGCCTGATGATTGTTAAATTTGAATGGTTGATTCGGCTAGCAATTGGTGTTTAACCCTTTCCCTCATACGACAATTATGCAGCAGACGACTTTGAACGTCTTTTGTCAAAACATAGAAAATCTCCATAATTGAATGGATAACCTATGACAAAAAGTGGAAAACATTGTGGCAAAAGGAGAAATTGCACGTTTTGTGCAATTTCTTCTTTTGTCACTATGTTTTCAAAAAACCGTCTGCTGCAGAGGCGTCAGAAAGCGTCTATATGAGGGAAAGGGGTAAGGACAATCTGTCTATCAAAGGGAAACAACTATTACTATGTATATGACACTTCTTGTATAAGTTACTTCCCTTGATGAAAAGAGACTCGTCTCATATAGAAAGATTGATTGATTGATTGATTGGGGTTAAACGCCGTTTTCAACAATTTTTCAGTCAAATCACGTCGGCCAGTTCACCTACTCATGCGCTTCCTGGTTTTCCCACACCAGTACACCACACAACATACTTTCCAAGCAACTGGCTGCTTTTCCACATAGACTGTTAAACAGCTCATTGGTGAAAGACGAATGACGCAGGTCACAATGACTTTTTTCAAACGTCGAAAAGAATGTTGGCCGAGCTGGGATTCGAACTCACAACCCCTGGATTGACAGCCCGCGTCGCTACCGACTGAGCTACCGGGGCTCGGCTCTTATAGAAAGAACAATGGTACTAGATTGAAGAATACCTGTTAAAAATATTTGGTTCTATCTCTCCGCACCGGCGTTCGTTGATTGACTCCTGACACTTATGTTTACCTAGTTTTATTATTTCGTATTAATTTAACCCGATACCCGTTTAATTGTTACAAATTGAATAGTAAACTATATTTGTTGCAAAGTCCTTGTGTCTTTAATATTTGTTCGTATATGATATAGAATCGAACGCTTAGATACAAATGCTGAATAAACATATACAATTGCAAGCCTCAACCCACGTATATATATGTTGAAAGGTTGCTCTGTACTATATACTGACCGGGCAAGGAAGGGACTTGAGAATGCTATGCCCGGTGCATATTCAGTATACCCTTACGCACCGAGCACTCGATTGTGAGCTATTGAAAATATGTCAATTGATTCGTAGATTCGGCGAGCGCTCGCTGAGCGCTCTCTGTGTTAGGACAATCCAATATCATTGAAATCAGACAAAAAACGTCGATGTACGTATATGGGAGCGGACGAGTTAAGGTCTGGTTTTAATGGATTGATGACAATCAGAATGGTGTTCTATCCAAGGGAAACAACTATCACTATATATAGAAACACTATTGTATCAGTTACCTCCCTTGTTGAATACTCGACCTTTATACATGTAGCAACCAACCTGTCAACAGCTGTTAACATTTAGTTTCATTCTCTCCGCACCTGGGTTCTAACATTGAATCTTGATTTAGAAGTTATCCTAGGGTTCTACCGTTGTAGTTAAATGTGCTGAGCTCTAGATTGAGATCAAAATAAGTCATAAATAGTTCAAAAATATTTTGACATTAAATGTTGAAAACCAGTCAGTTTAAAGTAAATGAAAATGTACAAAATCTAGGCTCACTGGGTATATCTACCCACTAAAAATGAAGCATAAACGATCAATATGTAGATGTTTATTGTACGGGAAAGTGAAACTATTACTCTAATTTGATCTCAGAATTATGATTCAAATATGTCAAGACAACATTTGAACAGTTTTAAAACTTTGTCTATACAATCTGAAATCTGGAGTTCAGCATCTTTAAACCCTTACTCCGTTAAGTTCTTAAAACTTGAATAATTATATTTCATTATTGCCGAGTCCTTGCATTAGGTCGAACTCAAAAGCAGTCGTTAATAAATGTTCGTATATGTAATGGATTCAAACGCTGAGTTGCAGATGCAGATGCAGATGTTGAAAACAACTATAGAATATAGAAGTCCAATCGTATCTTTGTTGATATGTTCCAATGTATTAATAGTTTCCAACATCGACAAATCTTCAGCCAGACGAATTTAAAAATATTTACTCAAAATTTAAAAACATATATATACACGAAAGTTTAGTTTGTGACAAAAGGAGGAAATACTTCAAAAGTCGTATTCTGCAGAGGCTTCAGAAATCGTCAATATGTGGAAAAGGGTTTAAACAGTGTTACAATACATCCGGGCAAGGAACGGACTTGCGAATGCTAAATGCCTTGATGATATTCAGAATACCCTAACGCATCCAGCGCTCTCCGATTGTCTCTTTAGGCTTTTGCTTGCTATACAATTTCAAAAGGCGTCGCCATTATTGGTGCATGCCTGTCTGAATAATGTCATGATAGGGGAAGGTTACTCTATAGTAGCTTTACTAAGTTTATTTCTCTTTCCAGGTATAATTCTTAGAAGTCCGGTGAAATAACAACATACTGCTGATTCACCGATCGATGTCAACGTACAACCTCTCCTTAACAGATCTGCAACATGCAAGACAACTTAACAACGTGACTTAAACTATCTTTAACAACATGAAAAGACAACTTAACAACGTGACTCAAACGATCTTTAACAACATGCAAGACAACTTAACAACCTGACTTAAACTATCCTTAACAACATGAAAGCAGATACAATGCCGTAATTGAAATGAAAGAAGGAATTGGAAATATTATCGTCATATGATTACAACGTGCTTGAACATGGAAATCCTGCTCGCGGAATAAAGGGCAATAACAAACCAAAGAATCGATGTCTGTTTTAGCCGGGCGAACTTACTAACATAACATGACAGTCTTACACTAATGTCATAAAACAACTTGCGAGACAAAGAAGTAATAACAATGGAACAAACTAATGTAATGTTCTTGTAATTGGACAGTGGACTATAACGTGGAGATATCAATGCTGCAATTGTATCTAAACGGTAGCAACCAATAAAGTCGCCCTTCAAGTTTGGGTAAAGCAACACAAAGTCACGTGTGACGTCATTTCCGCCCACTTGTAAATGAATATTGCATGGCTACTCGGAAGCACTCTCGTGAACATTTTTTGTCCCCGAATAGAGCCAGAATGCCGGACGTTTTTATCATCCAGGACCACTCGGTATCTGCGCAACCGAGCATCACATCACCCCCACCCTGCGTCAGCCCGACTATCGGGGGATTCCTCTCCCCAGGGAGTGTCGACTCCCTCTATAAACGGTCTAACAGTACCGTCTCCTCCATTTTCGATTTATCGCTAGAAAGTGATCAATTAGAAAGGGCACTGAGGGAAAATGACGCAAACGCTGTGGCGAAATTTCTACAAGTTCATTCCGGAAAGTTTCCACTGAGTGCTCAAGGATCACAAGGTAAGTTTGGTTTAACTCCCTTGTATATCGAGGGCTTGGCGTGAAACAGTTGTATCTAAATTTGGTATTTTTTTTACCAAGGTTAATCACCTCGCCATAAAGTCTTTATAAGCGTTAAATCATTTTTCTTGGTAAACAATGGAAATTTAGGTGCCATTGCTCGTTCTGAGCAATGGCACCTAAATTTGCATTGTTTACAAAGGGGTCAAAATTGCCCCTAAACCAGGGTTTTCAAAATAGGTTTTTAGTTACAACCGTTTCACGCCAAGCCCTCGATATGTGAAGACCTGTTCGGCACTGTGAGCTTCTGTTCATTAGGGTAGAGGATTTACTCATTACCACGTGCATACGCGATCTGACGCATCTACAGTAGACGACTGATGGACACATTGTGACAAAATGAAATAAGATCAAAGTGAGCAATTTCTATGATTGCTAATAATGATACTTTCGTTTGTATAGATTTTACCTTTCTTTACCTATCTTTACCTATCTTTGCCAAGATGTGCTCAAAGTCACCTGCTGCCGATTCCTTGAATGTGGGGGAAAGGCTATTATCCACTATCCCTCTTTAAAATGGCTTCCCTGTCTGACGCTCAGGATTATGGGGTTAGCATTTCGATCGCTGCTTTCAGGATAAATTGACAAGTAGTATTGCTAACTTACACAGGAAACGCCGTGATATAACTGACTGACTGGCAGGTGTATGGATAAATGGGCCAGTAGTACTGCTAACTTACACAGGAACGCCGTGATATAACTGACTGCCTCGCTGCTTTAAGGATAAATAGACCAGTAATACTGGTAACTTACACATGAAACGCCGTGATATAACTGACTGCCTTGCTGTTTTCAGGATAAATTGACCAGTAGTACTGCTAACTTACACAGGAACGCCGTGATATAACTGACTGACTGGCAGGTGTATGGATAAATAGACCAGTAGTACTGGTAACTTACATATAAAACGCAGTGATATAACTAACTGCCTCGCTGCTTTAAGGATAAATGGACCAGTAGTACTGGTAACTTATACAGGAAACGCCGTGATATAACTGACTGACTGGCTGATGTCAGGATAAATAGACCAGTAGTACTGGTAACTTACACAGAAAACGCCGTGATATAACTGACTGCCTCGCTGCTTTAAGGATAAATGGACCAGTAGTACTGGTAACTTACACAGGAAACGCCGTGATATAACTGACTGACTCGCTGCTTTAAGGATAAATGGACCAGTAGTACTGGTAACTTACACAGGAAACGCCGTGATATAACTGACTGCCTAGCTTCCTTCAGAATAAATGGACCAGTAGTACTGGTAACTTACACAGGAAACGCCGTGATATAACTGACTGACTCGCTGCTTTAAGGATAAATGGACCAGTAGTACTGGTAACTTACACAGGAAACGCCGTGATATAACTTACTGACTCACTGCTTTCAGGATAAATGGCCCAGTAGTACTGGTAACTTACACAGGAAATGCCGTGATATAACTGACTGACTCGCTGCTTTAAGGATAAATGGACCAGTAGTACTGGTAACTTACACAGGAAACGCCATGATATAACTTACTGACTCGCTGCTTTAAGGATAAATGGACCAGTAGTACTGGTAACTTACACAGGAAACGCAGTGATATAACTTACTGACTCGCTGCTTTCAGGATAAATGGACCAGTAGTACTGGTAACTTACACAGGAAACGCCGTGATATAACTGACTGACTCGCTGCTTTAAGGATAAATGGACCAGTAGTACTGGTAACTTACACAGGAAACGCCGTGATATAACTTACTGACTCGTTGCTTTAAAGATAAATGGACCAGTAGTCCTGGTAACTTACACAGGAAACGCCGTGATATAACTGACTGACTCGCTGCATTAAGGATAAATGGACCAGTAGTACTGGTAACTTACACAGGAAACGCCGTGATATAACTGACTGACTCGCTGCTTTAAGGATAAATGGACCAGTAGTACTGGTAACTTATACAGGAAACGCCGTGATATAACTGACTGACTCGCTGCTTTAAGGATAAATGGACCAGTAGTACTGGTAACTTACACAGGAAACGCCGTGATATAACTGACTGACTCGCTGCTTTAAGGATAAATAGACCAGTAGTACTGGTAACTTACACAGAAAACGCCGTGATATAACTGACTGCCTAGCTGTTTTAAGGATAAATAGACCAGTAGTACTGGTAACTTATACAGGAAACGCCGTGATATAACTGACTGCCTAGCTTCCTTCAGAATAAATGGACCAATAGTACTGGTAACTTACACAGGAAACGCCGTGATATAACTTACTGACTCGCTGCTTTCAGGATAAATGGACCAGTAGTACTGGTAACTTACACAGGAAACGCCGTGATATAACTTACTGACTCGCTGCTTTAAGGATAAATGGACCAGTAGTACTGGTAACTTACACAGGAAACGCCGTGATATAACTGACTGCCTAGCTGTTTTAAGGATAAATAGACCAGTAGTACTGGTAACTTATACAGGAAACGCCGTGATATAACTGACTGCCTAGCTTCCTTCAGAATAAATGGACCAATAGTACTGGTAACTTACACAGGAAACGCCGTGATATAACTTACTGACTCGCTGCTTTCAGGATAAATGGACCAGTAGTACTGGTAACTTACACAGGAAACGCCGTGATATAACTTACTGACTCGCTGCTTTAAGGATAAATGGACCAGTAGTACTGGTAACTTACACAGGAAACGCCGTGATATAACTGATTGACTGTTCTTACTGCATCGAAACGTACGGTAAAACCTTTAGTAAGTAGATGCTATGTACAAGACGATGCACATATACATATAATGTGTATGGGTCAAATTAAATTATGTCTAGCGTGAGACGTACCGCGCAGCGACTCATTAAAGACTGACTGGAGATTGTTATTTGAAAAGGTGTAATGTATTGACAAATTTGCATTATGATATGGTTGGAAACATTGAGGGGGAATGAGATATTAATTGATTTTTAGAACATATCTCCCTTTTCAATTTCGAGCGTAATAAATATATGATGAAAGCTTGTCTCGGAATGGATGTAAAATGTAAAAGTTTACTTTTTCTAAAGTCGTAAACTGCAATTTGGCATCAACAGTCCTCTGTACTAGGGAAATGGTGAAATAAATGTGATTTATAAACGCAACATACATTTGATATGAGCCGTCCCGCGAGAAAACCAACATTGTGGACTCTGCGTAAAGTATCGACTCGGATCAGCCTAAGCATGCCGCGCAGGCCAACTCGGATAGACACTTTTCGCCTCCTGTGGATTTTCCGTTTCAGGAACCATTACTCTATACCTCTATCCCCCTTAGACGGAATGTGTCGGCCTTGATCAGTCTGCGCGGACTGCGCAGGCTGATCTGGGTCGATACATTACGCAAAGGCCATTATGTTGGTTTCCTCGCTGGACAATTATTATGATATTATTATATGTATTATGATATTATTCAACAATTCTAACAATGCCGGATTTACCCTGTTTTGTAGGTACTGGGGCCGATCGGTACAGCAACGAGTCACGAAGCAGACGACCCAGTTCACGTGCTAGTGGACAAGACGGTGACCTCCTCTTTCGGAAACCCTCGGCTGCATTCTCAGTCGAGTTCGATCGGCGTGAAAGTGTCACCCCAGAATGCGATATCCCCGATATATTCCGAACGTCAATTCACGTGGCGGTGACAAATAATTCCTTCGATGTAATACGGGTCTTGTTAAAATACGGTATAGACCCTAATGAACCTAGTGCAAATCTAATCAGCGCCGAGAAACGTGCACTGTCAGCCTTTTTCCTGGACGCTAATAAACTCATTCCGAACTGTGTTATAGAGGAAAGCGTTGACTCTACCGAGGACATTTCTAATAGTGGAAACATGTACAAGGACAAGTTGTTTCCTGTTAGTCCTTCACGCAGAGCCCATGATTGTAGAAAGGCTAGCGAAGTGTCCCTACAGGCGCCGCCTGATCGCCCCCGGGCGACATTTTTACTCAGTCAAGATTTTGATCTCAATTACACGGACGAGGAACTGTTCAAACTCCCACCGTTATTTATAGCAATACAATATAAAAAGGAGTTCGCTGTGCATCTTATGCTAGAGTTTGGGGCTAACCCGAATATACAGGACAAGTTAGGTAACTCACCGCTGCATCTTGCCGCTTCCGATGATTATTATAGTCAGGAAATGTGTTCTTTACTCTTACGAAAAGCCGCGAAAATAAAAATGGCTAATAAGCAAGGAATTCGACCTCTTGATACTCGACAAAACTTGTCTGACCTTCAACAATCAGTGATAAAGGACATGCTGTCTGGTAAGTCGGGCAGCCAGTTTAGTCTTGATAAAAGTGATAATCTAAAAGTGAGTGGAAAGCGTGTGTCGTGGTCTAGTAACTCTGACTCGAACTCTCGCAGTTTCGGCCGGTCTGGGAGCATAAAGAAGAAGCTGTTCCGACGGAGCGAGAGTAAAGAAAAAGAAAAGGCAGCCAGGGAGAGACGGCGTAATGAGCGCCAAGAGAGCACGTCTACGTGTACTACTGGCAATACAGGTACAGTACTACTATTTTAGTCCGTGCCAATTGTACCATTGCATGATGAATAAGCCGATCCCCGGTAGCTCAGTCGGTAGCGCCACGGGCTGTCCATCCAGGGATTTCGAGTTCGCATCCCAGCTCGCCCAACATTCTTTCCGACGTATTTCACTAATTGGCTAACAGTCTATGTGGAAAAAGCAGCTAGTTTCTTGGGAAATATGTTGTGTGGAGTACTAGTGTGAGAACACTAGGAAACACATGAGTAAGTGAACTGGCCACCATGATTTGACTGACAAATTGATGAAAGGGCGTAAAGCCTCAATCAATCAATCAATCAATCAATCAATCAATCAATCAATCAAAGCCTGGTGCATACATAACAAGGTCAGTACACATCTAACATATAGTAAACTGACCTTGTTACAATTGTAAATTATTTTCTTCATGTGACAGTTCAATCTATACGCAATATAAAAAATAATAATACATTATAAAGCCTTATTGTAGACGTCACTGTCCAAGAAAACAGTTTCAGGTTTTTCGATAATAATACCATAAGAGTAGCTGATGTTAGCGTCGGGTTTTTGGAACCCGGATCGATCCCCAGTCGCGGAGGTCATGGTGGAGTCCCCGTGGACAAGGCACATTACATAGCCTAGTACTGGTTTGTTTACCCAGTTATCATGAATAAGATTACTGTCGGCGTAACGTAACTGATTGATTAATTGGGTTTAACACCGTTTTTAACAATTTCTCAGTTATATCACGGCGGCCAGTTCACCTACTCATGCATTTCCTGGTTTTCTTACACCAGTACTCCACACAACAATCTTCCCAAGCAACTGGCTCCTTTTCCACATAGACTTAGCCCATTGGTGGAAGGCGAATGACGCATGTTGCATTGACTTTTGTCAATTGTCGGAAAGAAAGTTGGCCGAGCCGGGATTCGAACTCACAACCCCTGGATTGACAGCCCGCGTCGCTACCGACTGATCTATCGGGGATCGGCGTAACGTAACTGAAATAATAGTATTTACAGTGCGTTAAACCCTTATAGAACAAACACATAAGATTAGTCGTTACCGACATAATTCCAGTTTTCGGATCAGTCCGGGGGAGTTAACTCCCTTTTGCTTAGCGTAAAAGTATTTCTTACAACTGTGTGAATTGGTGATTTTACTCTTTGTTTTTTTTAAATTTTACACGGCAACATTTGCTTAACTTTGCAAACCTAGTTTTTAAATTAGTTTTGAAATTCGAACAGTGTCGAAACATTTCAGTATTCGCATACGTGCATTCCAATTACGCTCTTATTGTGTATTACTAATTCAATACTACCAGGAACGTAGATCTACGTCCCTGATACTACTTTAGAACAATATATTCCATTAATAATCAAGAACTATATATTATGCTGAAGCGAGGGTATTATGACAGCCCCGCGTTTATACTAATATATTTCATAAAGCCATTATCTTTGCTACTATATCGCCTCGTTTCTGACAGCTCTATTATTATTTATGGCACATTAAAGGGAAATTAGCTACCCTGATTTAATAATTAAGTCACGTCATAGAAAACCCGACCTTCGAACGTTTTGCAGTTAAATCTTTCCCAGTTTCAATAAATCTGAACCAGACGACTTTAAAACTATATTGGCAAAAAACTTGAAAAAAATATCAATAAATGAGACTTGAGTTATCTTAAAATAAAGTTGAAAACATTGTGACAAAAGGCGAAATTGCTCATCATGAGCAATCTCTTTATTTTCAAAATATGTCTAGAAATTATTCACTGAAGGGGCGTTATAAATCGTCTGTACATGAAAGGCTTAATGACGATTTCTATGTACAGTCAGATTTTGGTCCTTAGTCTACTCCAGAGGCGGCACGACCCTCATGGTAGAGTGCCCTTTGGCAAGGCACATTTCCTAGCCTAGTACTGGTTTGTTTTACCAGGGATCATAAATGTGTGAACTGTCACCGTGATATAACTGAAATAATGTTGGAAATGGCGTAAAACCCCAATACAATAGACAAATAAACAAACTCATAGAGGCTTCCTGGATACATGTACAACCATATATGAACCTTGTTACGAGAAAACCAACATTGTGGACTCTGCGTAAAGTATCGACCCGGATCAGCCTAAGCATACCGCGCAGGCTAAGCCGGGCAGTCACTTTTCGCCTCCTGTTGAGAAAAGATGTGTAGGCATGTGCCTACAGTGTCTAAAGGAAGCTACGCCCCTGGTATAAGACCAATATGAGTTGCCGATTGCAGTTTGTTTAATTCTGTGTTTCGACATGTGGAGGGATATACGGATTTGAAGCTTTATAACGAGTTTGAACACTGTATTTTTAACAATTTTGAAACGAAATATTCATTTAAAAAAATAAAAACACTTTGGTGTACGATGTTTATAGAGTCGATTGAGACATATAGTACTTTTTTGCAAGCAAAATATTAAAATTCTCGATAACTTGGCCATAACATAAAATTGGACATTAATATATGATTAAAATAATACATTATAAGTAAGCTGTGCATAGAACAGGGCATTACATGAACACACAAGCGGTTCTTCGAAAACCAACCGTAGTGCGGCCACCGTAGATCAAGATCAGTCATCTCAATCGTGCAGTCTGATCTAGCTTTGTATAGAGCGCCAATTAGTTATATAAATAATAGAAGGTTTAAAAACATCTCTTTATAGTAGTATCCATTTGCATCCTTAGCATGGATGATCAGGCTGGTCTTTACCCACACGTATTAGCAGCCCCGCGAGAAAACCAAAATTTATGGTCTCTGCGTAATGTATCGACCCAGATCAGTATGCGCAGTCCGCGCAGACTGATCTGGGTCGATACATTCCGTCTCAGTGGGATAGAGGTATAGAGTAATGATTCCTGAAACAGAAAATCCACAGGAGGCGAAAAGTGTCTATCCGGGTAAGCCTGCGCGGCATGCTTAGGCTGATCTGGGTCGATACTTTACGCAGAGTCCACAGTGTTGGTTTTCTCGCGGGACGGCTCATATTCTAATTACGTAAAGGTTGGCTTTCGCGTAGCACCTCTCTATATAAAATAAGATACAATTATGTGTGAAAGTAGTGAATTACTCCGCAAGAAGGTAACTTGGGTGGACGAGGAAGCGCAGTCGGAAAACGAAAATGGTAAGTAAATCTAGTATCTTTGGTTTTCATATACATATGTTATTGTGTATACACGAACCTAGAACCTACAATACTCATAGTAATAGTGCATGGTCACTTTAACAAATAACGGTTTATAAGGAAAACTGATATGATTAGATATATGTATATGTATATACTAAAATAATGTAATTAGAGAATGTTACGTTATACTAAGGCTTTGACCACACAGCCGAACTTGGTCCAATGTGCCATGATTCAATCGGACTATTTGCTAAACACTATATAGAAACATAAGTATAGAGTATAATCAACCAATAAATTACAATACCCATTAGCGAAAAGTGTTCATATTAAGTGACGGGTTATAAATTAATGATCGGGCGCATCACTTAAAATGTACATGCTTGAGACTTTCTCTATACATGCACTCAACAAGATTTCTATTTGACTGCTCTTTGAAATCAATATATTTTGAAACTGCATAATTGAATGGTTAGATGAAACTCCAGGCATTGTATTATTACATAACGTTCCGTCAATCTCGATAGGCAACATGTTCATGCAGATGGAATGGAATTTGCTTTCCTATGGCTTTAAGCTATTTGAGTCGTCCCGCGAGAAAACCAACATTATGGCCTCTGCGTAATGTATCGACCCAGATCAGCCTGCGCAGTCCGCGCAGACTGATCCGGGCCGACACATTGCGTCTCAGGGGGATAGAGGTATAGAGTAATGATTCATGAAACATAAAATCCACAGGAGGCGAACAGTGTCTATCCGGGTAAGCCTGCGCGGCATGCTTAAGCTGATCCGGGTCGATACTTTACAATGAACGGCTCATATGATGTTACAGTAGCGATACCTTGTTTTGTATTGTCCTACGAGGCGCGCTGACAAAACATATCTAGCGACATCAAATGTCCAACGCGACAATTATATTCTCTGAACAGTCTATACTGTTGACCTTAGTATCAGCTCATGAAGCAACTTATTGACCAAACGAGTTCGAATTAAACACTGGACAAGTTAAAACGAATTTTTAAATTTCCTACGTGCAGATATAATAATAATATAATAATTTAATATCCTTAAATATAAATTTCCTACGTGCAAAAGATCTTTCGACATTTTCAATGCTGATATAACAACAAATATAAATCCCCAATTAATTGCAAAGCGATGTTCATGTAAATATCTAAAGCATTAGACAGAACAAAGTCATTTTGATGTGCTGTTTGTGTTTTCAAGTTCAATACCAAATGCGAACTCTGTCTCAACGAAGGGAGTCGAAGTGCGTACCTATGTAAACAGGAAGAGGCTATGCATAAACATAACATTTCAAGAGCATTTATTTGATATGAAAAAAATATGTACCTAGCTATTAATTTCGTTAATACGCTTGAAGCTTTACCCCTCAATAAGGCATGGCGAGTAGTAGATACTTGATGGTTAAATTTGCGATGCCATGTAACGGCGTGTCGCGCACGAAACAGCGTTTAATGAACGAGTGCCTTTGAGATAAATACACAATGGAAGCCATCAAATGAAGTATGCTTTTTATCTAACTCTTTTCCCACGTGCATCGAATATGCAGTAGAGTACTTGGAAAATGGCTAGTAACAATTATTGAAAATATTTATATAAGAAAATTCTAATAATTAGATTGAATTAAAAACATTGTGGCATAAGGAGAAATTTCTCATTGTCGTCTCCTGCAGATCGTTAACAAGTCTCTGCATGTGGGAAAGGGTCAAATTGCTTTAAGCCATCGTTGATTCATACATATGGGTTGGTGTGACTTTGCTTTGTTATTTCTTCTTGAAGTCTATTCCTGTTAACGTGCCTAAAAGAAAAGTCACTGTTACAAGCGTCATTCGTTAAGCCATTACTTCACATGGCTTTTCATAGGTCGTCTGCTTTACAATCATCAGACGAACAATTTAACCAATCTAGAAAATGGAAAATAATTACATTGATAAAGAGTTGAAAATATTGCAATAAAAGGTGAAATTGCTCGTTTTGAGCAAGTTCACCTTTTATTGCAATGTTTTCAAAAGTCGTCTGCAACAGCAGGCGTCAAATGTCGTCTGTGTGAAGTAATAGGTTAAGCCTTAATCAATTAATCTATCAAAGGGTATTCATGAGCTACCTTAACTTCGGTGTCAAGCGACATTACTCTCAAAAGATATTAATCAGGGTAATGTATTCGTTTGACTGACAAAAATAGCTTAACGGGTAATGGTTACATGTTTCTTCGGCGATAGCTGTTCAACCTCAGTTATGACCTTGATGTTAAACAAACGATCAAGATTGTAGACCAATCAAGTGTTATATTTAATGAATAATGTCGAAGAAATAAAGGAAATAAAACGTTTTGATTGGTTCATAGTTAAGTTGGCGATCCTACGAAAGGTACTAATAAGGTGAAGTTTTAAAATGAAATGTTCTGCATACTAACCTTTAATTGTTTTCTTTAAGAAATAAATTTAAGTGAAAAAAAAAAATCAATGAAAACGTATGAAATATAATATTTAAGAGCGAAATATTATTTATTTTTGAAACATGATATATCTTCAAATTGAAACTTATACACCTCTTGGGAGCCTCGCGTAATCTCCAGTCATGTGACGTATTCTATTTGTTAAATTAAAATATGTTCAAAGTCGTCTGCTTCAGAATTGTCGTATGAGGGAAAGGGTTAACCATGTCTTTGATTATTCAAACCGAAATTAAAACGAATCCAAGTTTTCATTACGACGCGTGTATTGAACTGCCAGATTATGTGATGATGGAATGCAATATATGCAACACAAATTATTAATGAATTGTTTATGACTATTAAAATGATGTTTAATAGAGGCATGATAGATTACAGATAACTAATCAGTAAATTACCTTTGACAATTAACCGTAACATTAATTGTGTTATTCAAGCCTCGGTGGTGTCGTGGTAGAACGTCCGCCTCGGGTGAGGGAGCTCGCGGGTTCGACTCCCGGCCGGGTCATTCCAATGACTTAAAATGGTATTAATGGTTTTCCGTCATTGGCGCTCAGCGTCGGATAAATGAACCAGAAGTACTGGTAACTTTGCCAGGAAAAAACGCCGTGATATAACTGAAAGCGGCGTAAAACACCAAATAATCATTCAATATAGCAACTAAAACACATTACACTTATTAACCCTACGAATATTCATGTATCAACCGAAACGAGGTTAAGTTGTATATGAATATTCTTTGAATGAATGAATGAATGTATATTGTTTTATGGCGCATCGACAGCTAAGGTCATTTAGCGCGCAATTAAATTTAATTATTCATGATCCCTGGGTAAAAAAACCAGTACTAGGCTGGAAAATGTGCCTTGCCCAAGGGCACTCCACCATGACCGTAGTGCCTCGACTGGGGATCGAACTCGGGACAGTGGTTCTATAGAGAGGTGAAAAAGACCACCATGGTAAACAGCGGGGGGAAAAGGGAGAAATACTGAATACATTTATTTTTTGTCAATATTTCCTACTTGCCTTACTTGTTATCAGATGTTGGGGAAAATGACTTTAAAGAGGGTTTGTTTCACAGAGTTGTCGTTACGAATATTAACAAACAAGGCAAAACATCTAGGAAATCGATATATGAGCCGTTCCACGATTAAAAAAAACCAACATTATGGAATCTGCGTAATGTATCGACCCTGTCCGCGCAGGCTAATCCGTGCCGAAACATTCCGTCTCAGGGGGATAGAGGTATAGAGTAATGCTTCCTGAAACAGTTAAACCACTGGAGGTCAAACGTTTCGGTCCGGGTTAGCCTGCGCGGCATGCTTAGGCTGATCCGGTTCGGTACTTTGCGCAATGTCCACAATGTTGGTTTTCTCATGGAACGGCTCCTATTGAGCCTTTCCAGAAGTGGTGAACTGTATTATACCTATGAGGACAGTCGATAATGAATAAAAGGGTGTACAGGTTCACTTTAATTAACGATCTGTAACAATTCGTCTACTTCTATCTTTTATAATAAAAGACACACGGTGATTTAACCCTTTCCCTCATACGACAATTTTGCAGCAGACGACTTTAAACATATGTTGTCAAATAATGGAAAATCTCTATAATTGAATGGATAACCTATGACTAAAAGTGGAAAACATCGTGACAAAAGGAGAAATTGCACGTTTTGTGCAATTTCTTCTTTTGTTACTATGTTTTCAAAAAGCCGTCTGCTGCATAGGCGTCAGAAAGCGTCTATATGAGGGAAAGGGTTAACTATTGTTTAGTCGAAAACAATTCTTCGTTCATCAATTGACAACACTCATGACCGTCACTATAGGGGCCTAGACATATTTAAATTGTGATCAACGTAGATCCATATTAACCCGCGCATTCGAATGAGAATATTCTGTGTTCTCTCTCTAGTCACACAACCAAACCTAACTTATCACGTATGTAACTTTATACAATGGTTAGCATCACGACTGACTGGCTGGTGTCAGGACAAATGGACCAGTAGTACTGGTAATTTACCCAGGAAACGCCGTGATATAACTTAACAATTGTTGAAAGCAGCGTTAGAAATAATCATTCAATGAATCAAGTAAAATGCGTGAAGTATTTCGGAAGTGATGAACTAAATTATACATGTGGGGGCTTCTTTAACAGTCGATAATGAAATAAAAAGATTTTCAGGTATACTTTAATTTACGATCTGTATAAACGGTCAACTGCTATCATTTATAATAACGGATAAGCGAGGATTGAACTATTGTTTAGTCGAAAACAATTCCTCGTTCATCAATTGACAACACTCATTACCGTCACTATATGGGCCACGTCACATGAAAACATACCCAGGGGTACCTTTGCGATCAACGTAGATTCATATTAAACCGCGCCGATGAGAATAGTTTCCGTTCTCTCTCTAATCGCATAACCAAATTTAACTAAACGAGAATGTAACTTTATAAAATGGTTAATATCATATATGACAACGGGTTAGAGGCTAATCTGTCCCTGGTTTTAATTGGACGTACGTCAACCAATCGAATTTAACGTTACAGATAACGTTTGGCATTATTTCAACTTGTCTAAAATGTCAAACTATACAGATGATTTTTGATTTTTAGTTGGAAACAAAGTAAGTTTTAGACAAAATTAACATGTTTAGAATAACTAAAGAATGGAAAAAGCATGCTCCGTTTTCGTGTATCAAGGGCGCTTGAAATGGAGATATAAGCTAGCGGTTTTATGGTAGGTCTCGTATGAAGTATCTGAAAATCCTACTTCTTCTTCTTCTTTGTTGAAGTTGTTTACCCTCGTACTCGGCATACATGAAAAAATCCTACTAACATAATTCGGCCCGTTTTAGATACCGTGTAGCGATACCTATATATATGCGATAGCGTGATATCGGGGGAGGTAAGCAATATAGTAACTTTATAGCCATATTCAATATTTTAAAACTTCTGAATGTCGGTTTTTCTTGTGACGCAGCGGTTGAACGTACAATGAGAATTCGTGTAAGCCTTGATTAACCTTATCCTACATACGGAAGCTTTCTGACGCTCTGCAGGAGACGACTTTTTGAAAAACATTGTGACAAAATGGAGAAATTGCTCATAATGAGCAATTTACCCTTTTGCCACAATGTTTTCAACTTTATTTATGCCTAGATTGTTTTCAAAGTCGTCTGGTGCAGATTTGATGTATGTTAGAAAAAAGGTAAAATTTACAACAATGCAGGTGTTTAGATACTAATACTAATTTTATTTTTCTCCAGATATGCACTTCGACTTCTCCATTGCCAGTTCGTATAGAAGTACATGCAGCAGATCACGTTTACACTCCACTGCCTTAACGGAGGATCTCGACAGTGAAACATTCCTGGTTAGTACACTTACGTTACGTTACAATCCTGCTTTATGAAAAAAAAATAGAAATCCGCCGTGGTCGAGTCGGGGGATTTGATACCGGGCGGCTCGGATTCCAAGGGCGTAGTTCCCTTTAGGCACTGTAGGCACGTGCCTACACATTTTTTCTCAAAATGCCCCAACATGCAGATGCGACGATAGACATCTGCATAATGTATCGACCGGATCAGCCTGCGCTGTCCGCGCAGACTGATCCGGCCGACGCATTCCGTCTTAGGGGGATAGATGTATAGAGTAGTTATTACTGAAACAGAAAATCCACAGGAGGCGAAAAAGTGTCTATCGGGGTAGGCCTGTGTGGCATGCTTTGGCTGATCCGGGTCGATACTTTACGCAGAGTCCACAATATTGATTATATCACGAGATGGCCTACACATTGCTTATTGCAACGCTACGCCCCTGGATTCGATTCCCAATCCCGACACGACGGTCATGGTGGAGTGCCAAAGGCACATTTCCTAGCCTAGTACTAGTTTGTTTACCAAGGGATCATGAATAAAGTGAACTATCTCCCTGTTATAACTGAAATTATGTTGAAAACAGTGTAAAACACCAATTAATAAATAATAGACAAATATGAAAAACAATCTTGACCTTTCCGATCAGTGTATATCCAGATATGATTGCGCGCAAGCTCAGTTTGTTCTGGTGCTGCCCTATTCGACACTTGTTCACAAAATCAACCACACAGTATAACTTTGAGTATCAACCACGTAGGATAACTTTGAGTATCAACCACGTAGGATAACTTTGAGTATCAACCACACAGTATAACCTTGAGTATCAACCACGTAGGATAACTTTGAGTATCAACCACACAGTATAACCTTGAGTATCAACCACGTAGGATAACTTTGAGTATCAACCACACAGTATAACTTTGAGTATCAACCACACAGTATAACTTCATAGGGTAAATTAGAGTATCAACCGTAAAGGGTAACTTTGAGTATCAACCACGTAGGGTAACTTTGAGTATCAACCACGTAGGGTAACTTTGAGTATCAACCACGTAGGATAACTTTGAGTATCAACCACGTAGGATAACTCTGAGTATCAACCACACAGTATAATTTTGAGTATCAACCACACAGTATAACTTCATAGGGTAAATTAGAGTATCAACCGTAAAGGGTAACTTTGAGTATCAACCACGTAGGGTAACTTTGAGTATCAACCACGTAGGGTAACTTTGAGTATCAACCACGTAGGGTAACTTTGAGTATCAACCACGTAGGGTAACTTTGAGTATCAACCACGTAGGATAACTTTGAGTATCAACCACGTAGGGTAACTTTGAGTATCAACCACGTAGGGTAACTTTGAGTATCAACCACGTAGAGTAACTTTGAGTATCAACCGTAAAGAGTAACTTTGAGTATCAACCACGCAGGGTAAATTAGAGTATCAACCGTAAAGGGTAACTTTGAGTATCAACCACGTAGGGTAACTTTGAGTATCAACCACGTAGGGTAACTTTGAGTATCAACCACGTAGGATAACTTTGAGTATCAACCACGTAGGGTAACTTTGAGTATCAACCACGTAGGGTAACTTTGAGTATCAACCACGTAGGATAACTTTGAGTATCAACCACGTAGGGTAACTTTGAGTATCAACCACGTAGGGTAACTTTCAGTATCAACCACGTAGGATAACTTTGAGTATCAACCAGGTAGGGTAACTTTGAGTATCAACCACGTAGGGTAACTTTGAGTATCAACCACGTAGGGTAACTTTGAGTATCAACCACGTAGGATAACTTTGAGTATCAACCACACAGTATAACTTTGAGTATCAACCACGTAGGGTAACTTTGAGTATCAACCACGTAGGATAACTTTGAGTATCAACCACGTAGGATAACTTTGAGTATCAACCACACAGTATAACTTTGAGTATCAACCACACAGTATAACTTCATAGGGTAAATTAGAGTATCAACCGTAAAGGGTAACTTTGAGTATCAACCACGTAGGGTAACTTTGAGTATCAACCACGTAGGATAACTTTGAGTATCAACCACACAGTATAACCTTGAGTATCAACCACGTAGGATAACTTTGAGTATCAACCACACAGTATAACCTTGAGTATCAACCACGTAGGATAACTTTGAGTATCAACCACACAGTATAACTTTGAGTATCAACCACACAGTATAACTTCATAGGGTAAATTAGAGTATCAACCGTAAAGGGTAACTTTGAGTATCAACCACGTAGGGTAACTTTGAGTATCAACCACGTAGGGTAACTTTGAGTATCAACCACGTAGGATAACTTTGAGTATCAACCACGTAGGATAACTCTGAGTATCAACCACACAGTATAATTTTGAGTATCAACCACACAGTATAACTTCATAGGGTAAATTAGAGTATCAACCGTAAAGGGTAACTTTGAGTATCAACCACGTAGGGTAACTTTGAGTATCAACCACGTAGGGTAACTTTGAGTATCAACCACGTAGGGTAACTTTGAGTATCAACCACGTAGGGTAACTTTGAGTATCAACCACGTAGGATAACTTTGAGTATCAACCACGTAGGGTAACTTTGAGTATCAACCACGTAGGGTAACTTTGAGTATCAACCACGTAGAGTAACTTTGAGTATCAACCGTAAAGAGTAACTTTGAGTATCAACCACGCAGGGTAAATTAGAGTATCAACCGTAAAGGGTAACTTTGAGTATCAACCACGTAGGGTAACTTTGAGTATCAACCACGTAGGGTAACTTTGAGTATCAACCACGTAGGATAACTTTGAGTATCAACCACGTAGGGTAACTTTGAGTATCAACCACGTAGGGTAACTTTGAGTATCAACCACGTAGGATAACTTTGAGTATCAACCACGTAGGGTAACTTTGAGTATCAACCACGTAGGGTAACTTTCAGTATCAACCACGTAGGATAACTTTGAGTATCAACCAGGTAGGGTAACTTTGAGTATCAACCACGTAGGGTAACTTTGAGTATCAACCACGTAGGGTAACTTTGAGTATCAACCACGTAGGATAACTTTGAGTATCAACCACACAGTATAACTTTGAGTATCAACCACGTAGGGTAACTTTGAGTATCAACCACGTAGGATAACTTTGAGTATCAACCACGTAGGATAACTTTGAGTATCAACCACACAGTATAACTTTGAGTATCAACCACACAGTATAACTTCATAGGGTAAATTAGAGTATCAACCGTAAAGGGTAACTTTGAGTATCAACCACGTAGGGTAACTTTGAGTATCAACCACGTAGGATAACTTTGAATATCAACCACGTAGGATAACTTTGAGTATCAACCACACAGTATAACTTTGAGTATCAACCACACAGTATAACTTCATAGGGTAAATTAGAGTATCAACCGTAAAGGGTAACTTTGAGTAATAATGAATATATAGAGGAGCAAAGACTGTTTAACTCTTCCAAACCGAGGCCTTTTATTCTATGTTTTTTGTCTCTTATTGTCATCTCGCAATGGTGATTCTGTAGCAACCGTAAATGGTACATTTAAGTAATAATGAATGTAGAAAGGAGCAAAGACTGTTGAACTTTTCCGTACCCAGGCCCCTGAATATTGTTTACCATGTTGTTATCTCATCCAGATGATTCGTTTGAGTATCTACCAAATTGGGTAAACTTGAGTATCAACCACATAGGGTAAACTTGAGTATCAACCACAAAGGGTAAATTTGAGTACCACCTACATATGCTAAATTTGAGTACCAACCACATAGGGTACAGTTGAGTATCAACCACAAAGGGACAACTTGAGTATCAACCACAAAAGGTAAATTTGAGTATCAACCACATAGGGTAAATGTGAGTACCAACCACATAGGGTAAATTTATATAAAGTAGGAAAGACCGTTTAACTCGTCCATACCCAGGACATTGAATCCATGTTTACAGTGAATACAAATATTGTCATTGTAGCAGTGTTATCATTCGTCTTTGAAATAGACAAACAATTCCCCAGTAAAATGACCCAAAATGTTGATTGATGCCATAGCGAACATGTCTAGAGAGGTTTGATCTAATGAGCATCAATTTAGACAAAAAATAACACGGAGGAAATTATACAGACACAAAAATTGTTCTCCATCGGCAAATCGTAATCAATGTGTGTGGTTTTTATTTATTCCATTTCAATGACGCATCCGATTGTTGACGAGTCTAGTAGGATCAGTAGGATCTAGTAGGATCTAGTAGGATCTAGTAGGATCGGAAACTGAAGATAAGAACTCGGCGGTGTATACGAATACTCTTCGTGATCTACGAGTATCTGCCGTTTATAAAACGTTAACAAAAAAATACTATTTTTATATGAATTTAACATTACGCTCTTGATATCAATATTTCATATAAATTGAAAATTCAGTATCAAAAAACGTATAAATATACAGGAACTTTTAACTCAAATTAAAAAAAAGAAGGTATTGACGGAGTACGATGTCTTTCTCTGTAGGAACCCCGGTAGCCCGGTCGGTTGTGATGCGGACTGTTAATCAAGGGGTTGTGAGTTCGAACCCAAGCTCGGCCAATCTTTCCTCCGACGTTTGACAAAAGTCACTGTGACAAGTGCAATTCGTCTTTCACTAATGGGCTTACAGTCTATGTGGAAAAGCAGTCAGTTGATTGGAAAAAATATTGTGTGAAATCCTGGTGTAAAAAACCAAGAAACACATGACTAGGTGAACTGGCCGCTGTGTTTTTTAAAACGGCGTTAAACCCCAATTGATCAATCAATTAAACTCTATAGGAATGACGTGACGGCTGGCTTCATGTGAAATTCATCCAGGGTGCTTTGGCAAATATTGTCTACATAGCGGGGAGGGAATTGCCGAAAATATAAGAAGATTTTGCACTTTGTGATAAGTTTTTGGAATTTTCAATGCTTTTAGACATATGCATAAGGTGTCCAAAAACAACCGCATACAAGTTGGAGTCGGCCCCTGTTGGCCATTATGCGTAAAATCCAAGATGGCCGCCGTTTAAAGATAACAATCCAACGTTAAGCCCTATTAGCAACGGATCCAACTTGTTTTATGTTCTTTTAGGAAAAATAAGTTAATTCATGAGCCCACCTATTTCTTTTTACATCTTCTTTAGGGTCATACATGGGATTTTAACCAATTTGGTCGATACAATGAGCAACTTAGACGTAATTTCAAAGCTATTGGACATCACGTTATCGATGTGTGATTTAACTTGTTGTTTCAGATCGTCCACATTAATGCAAATACGTTTTTATCATGAGTGGGTAACAACCTTTGTATGACCCTGTAGTAATACAAAAGGACAATGGTTGGAAATTGTGTTGCTTATGACAGGACAATGTAACAGCAAATATCCGCGATGTCCCAAGGCAAATAGCACACTTGAGGATGATTTGAAAAGTGTTGATGAAAGTCCTGTGCCTTTGCTCTTGGGGTACCGTCTAGGTGGTACAATAGTTATATTGTCCGCATTGGCCGTAGGAGATCAGGGTTCGATACTCGGTCTAATCATACCAAAGACTTTAGCATGGTAGTACAGGCTGCCATAATTACTCATTGTTGCGGGGATAGCGTTATAACTGATCGGTCTTGGGATAAATAATACCTGTAGTACTGCTAATATACCCAGAACATGCTGCGATAAATCCTAAAAGCGGCATAGCACACCATTTAATCAATCAATTACGTTTTATGTTGATGTGGAATGTTTAACACTTACCCACATACAACACATGTTCAGCAGAATACTTTGAAAACATATATGTAAAATACGGAAACTCTCTTTCAAAGAAAATATAGTTAGCGAACATTAAAAATATTGTGACTAAAGAAAAAATTGCTTAGTATGAGCAAGTTGTCCTTTTGCCACACTGTTTTCAAAAGGCGTCTGCTTAAAAGGGGTCATATAGCGTTTGTATGTGCGTAAGGGTTCAATAATAGCATAATAAGTGTTAAGACATTGCTGGAAAAAACAAGTATTGTAATGGATATTGAGGACATTTCCATTAATCTGTTGTACAGAGAGCAGCTCTTGACAAGAGGATAAATGCTTCTCCTGAAAGTGAAGCGACCAATTTAAATCCCAAAAGAACCCAGTGAAATATAATGCAAGCATCAACAAAAAACCTTCAGTGAGTCTTCTGTGAGAAGATTGAAGCTAACAGTGATGAACAAATTTACACAGCAAGAATTGATAATTGTGGTAAGAACCTCTATAAATGGACTTAAGATTCCAAGAGCAATGTGCTCATGTACGACTGAACAGTGCACTAGAAACTGATTCAGAAGGTAGCGATGAGAATTATCATGCATCTTGTTAAACAAAGCTGAAAATAATGCACGTGTAGCAAAGTCAAAGTCACAAGACAGAGAAAACTGTTGTGACAATCTTTACACCTCTGATCCCTCGGTTCTAAGTCAGCTTGTAGCATTTGTGTAATCAAAGCTTACTGAATTGATGCAGCTTTATTGATGGAAATTTATGTCCACCAAACAAGGTTCAAAGAACACCTGATAGAGAAGCAATAACCGATTAGTCTGAATAATGTCATCTCTCACAAGAAACAGTTGGCACAGCTTTGGAACAGACTGCAACTCGTCTGGGAGAGAAAGACAGACCTACAGATATAGACAAAGTTAGACAGACAGATAGACAGACACAGATGGGGATTGCCATTTCCACTCTCAGAGTATAACTGCTACCAAATGATCGACAAGAAGAACAATCAATACATCAGCGGATATTCTTTACAACTGGTGGAGTTGAATTGAATATGATCGCATTGAGGTCCATGGCACTGCCATTGCCCTAACGAACCATAATACAAATGTGACAATGCAGATGGATCGTCCAACTTTCACCCTGGATCCCACTGTGGGTACAACCGTCCACCTTCCTGATGAACTTGCCTTTGTTCCATACATTGATGAACGTGCTGGGAATATCGTCCCATGTCGATTCTTTAAAGAACTACCACGCCAGCGTTTGCTGAAAATCTCCCAACATGAGAGCATGACGAAGTGTGACTTAGACATGTCCCCAAAGTCCTGACCAATCAGATGGCAATCTTTGAACAACAACAGTGACCTTTGCCGGTTATTATTCATTGGTGAACGTATAGGTGATATCAAACCAGGGGCTGGAGTTGGCGTTTTTTCCAGTCTTATTTGAGAAGTGTTCAACAATGTTTATGCGGATACATGCAATGATTGTGGTCGCTAGAGGGAAAGGGTGATAATGAATTATGTCCAGATGGTAATCATAGAAGGTGACTGCCCCTGCTATTTCCAATAGAAAACAATTGTCGGAGTGGTTAGCTGCATCATCAGGGGAGAAAGAAAGCATACACAGTAATCGTTGACTTTTCCAAAGGCAGGTGACTGCCCCTGCTATTCCCAACAGAACAAATTGCAGGAGTGGGATTACCACGATGAGGTTGGTGAAACAAATAAGGTTAGCTTAATGGACTTGGGGGGAAAAAGCATACACATCAATCGTTGACTTTTCCGAGGTCAGTGCCACCTATACTGCGATCAACAAAGACTCTACCAGTTTACAGTTCGAGTTGGGCGAACATTTCTTGTATACCAAGTTCTGGTTTATGAGCATGGGAGTGAAATTCAGGAGCATGGGTTCCATATTGGACATGTTTTGGTTGCATCAATCGGCCCCTTGTCAACCAACCTACACAGACTGAACTGTGTCTAAGTTTATCAAGTTATCATTTTGCAATTGCTTTTTGCATTTTAGCTTTTAACTCCCTTATTCACATGAAGGTGTCTTTTTTTAATGATGTTGTATGCCGTTTTCAACAGTAACTCAGTGACATCACGACAATTTCTGTGTAATTTACAAGTTCTACCGGTATTACTTGTCCTAACATCGATGTATCAGTCGTAATACATTCCCAGTACGGCGATACCCAAATATTTCCAAAGAGGGAAGCAACTGTCTTCATGTTCATAGGCTTTGGTATGACTAGACCGAGGATCGAACTCTGGTCTCGATCTCCAAAGGCGGTCGATCGAGCCGTGTAGGTCTATTGATTAAAATCATAGACTGTTGATGACAAGCCCCTCCTCCTGGATTTGGTGGCATAGTGCGGGAAACCCCAGTTACCACAGGTCAGTGGTTTACCAAGAACCAGTCACTGTCCCTAAATAACCTTAACCCTTTCCCCCATACGACAATTCTGCAGCAGACGACTTTGAACGTATTTTGTCAAAAACTAGAAAATCTCCATAATTGAATGGATAACCTATGACAAAAAGTGGAGAACATTGTGGCAAAGGGAGAAATTGCACGTTTTGTGCAATTTCTTCTTTTGTCACTATGTTTTCAAAACGCCGTCTGTTTTAACCCTTTGCCCCATACGACAATTCTGCAGCAGACGACTTTGAATGTATTTTGTCAAAAAATAGAAAATCTCACTAATTGAATGGATAACCTATGACAAAAAGTGAAAAACATTGTGGCAAAATGAGAAATTGCACGTTTTGTGCAAATTCTTCTTCTGTCACTATGCTTTCAAAAAGCCGTCTGCTTCAGAGGCGTCAGAAAGCGTCTATATGAGGGAAAGGGTTAATGGTTTTACACGACATAAAATTACAAATTCATTGACTTGATAAAACTTATATTACCTCGTGTAAATGTCCTAATAAATGGTTCCCTTGCCACCAAATTATGACAATAAATATATGGTTTTAAAAGGATCAAGTGCAATAAATAGCTGGAAAAAGACATTACTTGTTTCCGGTAGTAGCCATTGTTTATTTGTCTGCCTCAAGAAGAAAGCTCAATATGAATTCAATAAGTTTTAAAAAGCTAATACCATACTAACCGGCATGCGAAATTTCAAAAAGAAATTCCTCTCCGCTATACAGTGAAAGGCCGATGTACGAGGTCAATACCTTACTTACATGTAAATACCACCGGATTACTCGCAAGTGGGGAAACGGAATGTGACTCGGAATATAACTCGGATAGAATTTGATCTCAGGCTAATCAGGTCCGAAACTGACAATATTTGATTCATCAATAATAACTGAGTTTATTATATACCTACTATGAATCAAAGTATTTGATTGGACGAGAAGCAGTCACGTGTGATTCAATAAAAAAATGACTATTTGACTACTTTTCGCTTTTATTCTAAAATTCAAATCCAATAGTCCATTTCGCACGCGCGTCTAAAAGGTGACGTTATTGTTTGGAATGATGTCATGCACGTGCATAACCAACATTTTAACGCTCGTGCCATGTAACAGTATACTGCATTCTTCCTGCATTTACAATAATAATCCTGTGTTTATGCTAGAATCTACATTTATGTTACATAAATTTACCCAATTGAAATGATGACAGCAATGTAATAAATAAACTAGTGTTTTCCATGAAGATATATAATAAAACAGCTATTTACTCCTTTCGAGGTCAATAGTGAACAACTATTCTTCCTCGCAAATGACTATCGACCCGAAATAGAGAATTATTGACCTCGACTTCTATAGTTCTCTATTTCGGGTCAATAGTCATTCACTTGGAAGAAGAGTTTTTCACTATTGACCTCAAGAGGAGTAAATAGCTGTATATTACTCCCTTCTCGCAGCATCACATGCTGATTCGGATCGATACTTTGCACAGAGTGTAACTTTTTTTGTTATCGTCGGTCACCTTTAAGTTAGTTGTTTAACCCTTTCAGTGCCGAATTGTTTAAAGTAGACTCTTCCATGTTCATCTCGGACGACTCTATTTTCATGTTATAGGATTTTTGGAATATCTTTATAACTCACAGCCAAACAATGCAGATTTCAGGTGAGACAGCTCGTTACGAGCTGACTCGCCTGAATCTGTATTGTTTGCAAAAAGCTCAATATTGCCTTTGGTGCTGAAAGAGTAAAGACCCACATAACCATTATCAACTTGTACGAGTTTTAAATAAAGTATGCTTATTACTTTTCTGCACTTCCTTGAACTAGTATAACAACCAAGAATAGCCTGAATTTTCATGATCTACATCTTTCGCTGCTGATGTATCACACATTATCCGTTTAATTGGATAAAGTAATGACCATCAAAGACATTAGCCGTTCCACGAGAAAATCAACAGTGTGGACTCTGCGTTAAATATGGATCCGGATCAGCCTAAGCAAGCCGCGCAGACGAACCCGGACAGACACTTTTCGTCTCCTGTGGATTTTCTGTTTCAGGAATCATTACTTTATACCTCTATCACATTAATTAAATCAACATTATGAAGGTAATACTTTAGTATAACTTGAAGATATGATGTTAATTGCTATTTCTTTAACCCTTCCCCTCATACGACTATTCTGCAGCTGACGACTTGGAACATATTTTTGCCAAAAAATAGAAAATCTCTATAGCTGAATAGATAACCTATGACTAAAAGTGGGGAAAATTGTGACAAAAGGAGAAATTGCTCTTTTTGTGCAATTTCTTCTTTTGTCACTATGTTTTCAAAAAGCCTGCAGAGGTGTCAGAAAGCGTCTTTATGAGGTAAAGGGTTAATCAATCAACAAAAGTCCCCTTGTATATCCAGTTGAACCCTTTCCCACATACGCGTTCTGATGAGTTTGTATCAAACGATTGATGAATACACTGTGGCACAAGGAGAACTTGCTCAAAATGAACACGTTCTACTTTTTAACCACGTGTTATACACTTTTGATTTATTTGACTTTCATTTAACTCTTTCAGCGCCGAATGGCTTCTAAAAGTAGACTCTTCCATGTTCAAAATCGGGCGTCTCCATTTCTCATGTAAGAAGAGTTTGGACTATTTTGATATCTAAAAGGCAAACAATGCTGATGTCAGGTGAGGCAGCTCAGAATGAGTGAAAGAGTTTGTCCATATATTTGTCAAGATGTTTTTTGTTTTTTTTTCAAAATCGTCTGCTGCACTTTCTGCTGCACTTTCGCTGTAATGTGGGAAATGTAAAAATATGTGTCCTTGCAAATCGCCTTTAACTAAGGTAAACGTTGGTTTCCAATGGCGATACGTAGGCCTACCAGAAAAAAAGATTTATTTGTCTTACTTCATATATAAGATCGTTGAATATCTCACATCGTGACGTTAAAACCAATACGCGCAGTAACTTGGTGATATCCGTGTTGATATATATATATATATATATACATGCATTCTCTTTTAACACACTTCGTCTGATTCTATTTCTATGAAAAAAAAGTGAAGACGTTGACAAGACAGTGCACATAAACACGCACGCGTGCACAGTCTTCGTTTTTTATCGGCAAACTAAGACGTAATAGACTGCTTTCACATAACGCGTCTGTATTGTAGTTGGGTGTTCGGAAGCGTAAGAGAAAGAGAGGAAAGCTATCGATCCCTTAGAATCCTGTATAGCGAGATTCTAATATTAGCGTGTTTGTGTAAGCATTGTTGAAGTTTCGATTCACCAGCGCATTGGTTTATGGCATCTCCTTCTAGTGGTTATATGATTATATAAACTATTATTTTCGAGAGAGAGTTTTTTTTTATTTGCTTTTGTTTAATTTAATGTTGGAATTTAGAAACTTCTGCACGATAGAACTGCTGGGGAATATGCAGAGGTAAGCTGTTTTAATTTTCCTTTTGTTGTATTTCGCGATTGTTTTTTTCTCACTGTTTAAAAACACGTTCTGTTTACGAATCCACATATAGTTTATTGGAAATCACTTGTTGTTCGGCCTTCCGTATTAAGATGATGCGATTTAATTACTGTACACGAACACTTGTACATGCAATGGCAATGATTTGTTCGGATGCATGGGCAATGTACTTATGGGATCTTAAAGAATCATATTATATTATGAATCAACATGTGAACCCGCTCCATGAGAAACCAACATTATGGACTCTGCGTATTGTATCCACTGAAATAAGCCTGGCTATTCCGGGCCGACACATTCAGTCTCAGGAGGATAGGGGTATAGAGTAATACTTCCTGAAACAGAAAACCCTCAGGAAACGAAAGGATTCTGTCTGGGTTAGCCTGCGCGGCATGCTTAGGCTGATCCGGGTTGATACTTAACGCAATGATGGTTTACACGTGGAACGGCTCATTTTAGCTGCTTCTGGTGATTTGAGGACCTATTGACTCTCTTTAACCCTTTCCCTCATATAGACGCTTTCTGACGCCTCTGCAGCAGACGGCTTTTTGAAAACATAGTGACAAAAGAAGAAATTGCACAAAACGTGCAATTTCTCCTTTTGCCACAATGTTTTCCACTTTTAGTCATAGGTTATCAATCCAATTATAGAGATTTTTCTATTTTTTGACAAAATACGTTCAAAGTCGTCTGCTGCAGAATTTTCGTATGAGGGAAAGGGTTAACGTAAAGGTAAATTTGCATAGTTTTAATGGGCATACAGTTCTAATCATGTTATCAAGAGATATATCTAGGAATTAGTTATATATAAAGAGACAGTGAAGGCTCTGATGAGAGTGCTCGGTTACACAGACTCGCACGAGTCTTCACTGTACATCTGTTTCACATGCAAACAATTTTAACTAAATATACGAAAATTCTCTGTATAATTTTTGAATAAAATTGAAATAACACTGTGACAAAAGGAGAAATTGCTTATTTCGAGCAATATATCCTTCCTTTTGTCACAATTATTTTCAAAACTCGTCTGATTCAGATGCGTCAAATTAACATCCGATAATTAACACCCGATACCCGCAACCAAAAGACGCGCCAAATATGACGTTGTCGGAGAAACAATCTGATATAAAAGTGTCTTTGTTAGAGACTATAAAAGCTGGTAATTGTGTGAATATGTGCGTGTATCATTGATATCCAGTTCAAATGCACCGAACTTAAAACAGCGCAGGTTGATATTGCTATACACTGGTGATAACTGTCCTATGGTTTGTGCCGAGCCCCGGTAACTCGGTCGGTAGCGATGCGGGCTGTCTATCCAGGGGTTGTGAGTTCGAATCCCAGTTCGGACAACATTGTTTCCGACGTTTGACAAAAGTCACTGTGACAGGCGTCATTCGTCTTTCATCAGTCTATATGAAAAGCAGCCAGATTCTTGGAAAGTATGTTGTGTGGAGTACTGGTGTGAGAGTAGGTTACCTCGCTGCCGTGATATGACGTAAATATTGCTGAAAACGGCGTTAAGCCCCAGATTAATCAATCCTATGGTTTGTTTTCCAAATGCACAGCTCATGGGGTTACGCTTGTGTTTATTTGGTCAAAGAATTGTCGTCCCAATTGTCGGGATGTGACGAGCAAACGGTTGTAATCGATATTTTTTTTTATCAAGGTTAATCACCTCGCCATAAAGTCTTTATAAGCGTTAAATAATTTGTCTTTGTAAACAATGGAAATTTAGGTGGCATTGCTCGTTCTGAGCAATGGCACCTAAATTTGCATTGTTTACAAAGGTGTAAAAATTGCCCCTAAACCAGGGTTTTCAAAATAGGTTTTTAGTTACAACCGTTTCACGCCCAAGCCCCTCGATTTACTTCCCGGATAAGACTACACTGTAGCTCAATTAGATCGTGTTTGATTGTGTCGACACTGAAGTCGATCAAACATCATTAATTTTATACTTCTGACGGGACCGCCTCGCAGGTGTAGTGGTAGAGCGTCCGCTTCCGTGTGGGAGGTCGCGGGTTCGATCCCCCCGTCGTGTCATACCACAGACTATAACAATGGAAGTAATGGCTGTCCTCCTTTGCGTGCAGGGTTGCGGGATTAGCATTACGACTGACTGGCTGGTGTTAGGATAAATGGACCAGTAGTACCGGTAACTTACCCAGGAAATGCCTTGATATAACTGACTGACTGGCTGGTGTTAGGCTAAATGGACCAGTAGAAGCGGTAACTTACCCAGGAAATGCCGTGATGTAACTGACTGACTGGCTGGTGTTAGGATAAATGTCCAGTAGTACCGGTAACTTACCTAGGAAATGCCGTGATATAACTGACTGACTGGCTGGTGTTAGGATAAATGGACCAGTAGTACCGGTAACTTACCAAGGACATGCCGTGATATAACTGACTGACTGGCTGGTGTCAGGATAAATGGACCAGTAGTACCGGTAGCTAACCCAGGAAATGCCGTGATATAACTGACTGACTGGCTGGTGTCAGGATAAATGGACCAGTAGTACTGGAAACTTACACAGGAAACGCCGTGATATAACTGACTGACTGGCTGGTGTCAGGATAAATGGACCAGTAGTACCGGTAACTAACCCAGGAAATGCCGTGATATAACTGACTGACTGGCTGGTGTCTGGATAAATGGACCAGTAGTACTGGAAACTTACACAGGAAACGCCGTGATATAACTGACTGACTGGCTGGTGTCAGGATAAATGGACCAGTAGTACCGGTAACTTACCCAAGAAATGCCGTGATATTACTGACTGACTGGCTGGTGTCAGGATAAATGGACCAGTAGTACCGGTAACTAACCCAGGAAATGCCGTGATATAACTGACTGACTGGCTGGTGTCTGGATAAATGGACCAGTAGTACCGGTAACTTACCAAGGAAATGCCGTGATGTAACTGACTGACTGGCTGGTGTCAGGATAAATGGACCAGTAGTACCGGTAACTTACCAAGGAAATGCCGTGATGTAACTGACTGACTGGCTGGTGTCTGGATAAATGGACCAGTAGTACCGGTAACTTACCAAGGAAATGCCGTGATGTAACTGACTGACTGGCTGGTGTTAGGCTAAATGGACCAGTAGTACCGGTAACTTACCAAGGAAATGCCGTGATGTAACTGACTGACTGGCTGGTGTCAGGATAAATGGACCAGTAGTACCGGTAACTAACCCAGGAAATGCCGTGATGTAACTGACTGACTGGCTGGTGTCAGGATAAATGGACCAGTAGTACCGGTAACTTACCCAAGAAATGCCGTGATGTAACTGACTGACTGGCTGGTGTTAGGCTAAATGGACCAGTAGTACCGGTAACTTACCAAGGAAATGCCGTGATATAACTGACTGACTGGCTGGTGTCTGGATAAATGGACCAGTAGTACTGGAAACTTACACAGGAAACGCCGTGATATAACTGACTGACTGGCTGGTGTCAGGATAAATGGACCAGTAGTACCGGTAACTTACCCAAGAAATGCCGTGATGTAACTGACTGACTGGCTGGTGTTAGGCTAAATGGACCAGTAGTACCGGTAACTTACCAAGGAAATGCCGTGATATTACTGACTGACTGGCTGGTGTCTGGATAAATGGACCAGTAGTACCGGTAACTTACCAAGGAAATGCCGTGATATAACTGACTGACTGGCTGGTGTCTGGATAAATGGACCAGTAGTACCGGTTAATAACCCGAGAAATGCCGTGATGTAACTGACTGACTGGCTGGTGTCAGGATAAATGGACCAGTAGTACCGGTAACTAACCCGAGAAATGCCGTGATGTAACTGACTGACTGGCTGGTGTCTGGATAAATGGACCAGTAGTACCGGTAACTTACCAAGGAAACGCCGTGATATAACTGACTGACTGGCTGGTGTCAGGGTAAATGGACCAGTAGTACCGGTAACTTACCAAGGAAACGCCGTGATATAACTGACTGACTGGCTGGTGTCAGGATAAATGGACCAGTAGTACCGGTAACTTACCAAGGAAATGCCGTGATATAACTGACTGACTGGCTGGTGTCAGGATAAATGGACCAGTAGTACCGGTAACTTACCAAGGAAATGCCGTGATGTAACTGACTGACTGGCTGGTGTCTGGATAAATGGACCAGTAGTACTGGAAACTTACACAGGAAACGCCGTGATATAACTGACTGACTGGCTGGTGTCAGGATAAATGGACCAGTAGTACCGGTAACTTACCAAGGAAATGCCGTGATGTAACTGACTGACTGGCTGGTGTCTGGATAAATGGACCAGTAGTACCGGTAAATAACCCAAGAAATGCCGTGATATTACTGACTGACTGGCTGGTGTCAGGATAAATGGACCAGTAGTACCGGTAACTTACCCAAGAAATGCCGTGATATTACTGACTGACTGGCTGGTGTCAGGATAAATGGACCAGTAGTACCGGTAACTTACCAAGGAAATGCCGTGATGTAACTGACTGACTGGCTGGTGTCAGGATAAATGGACCAGTATAACCGGTAACTAACCCAGGAAATGCCGTGATATAACTGACTGACTGGCTGGTGTCAGGATAAATGGACCAGTATAACCGGTAACTAACCCAGGAAATGCCGTGATGTAACTGACTGACTGGCTGGTGTCAGGATAAATGGACCAGTAGTACCGGTACCAACAAACACACAATTTTTCTGACGAGACGAGAAGCACGGACCTACAGAGAACAATGTCAAATAATCCGATTGATGGTTTTGTATGGCGTGATTTAAGTCACCTGGCCAAGCGAAATGGTTGAAGACCGCGATAATGAATCATGCAAATATCATTTATATGAGTAATTTTAAAAATACGAAAGTCGGTTTTCATATGGTTCATGTCCGCTTTACGAAAGCCATCCTTACGACATCCGCGAACAGTGTAGATTTAGATCAGGATTTGTACTCTCGCAATCTAGTCTGATTCTGATTATCAACGGATCATGAATTACTGCTTGAGGATTTTACCCGTTTCCCTCACACATACACTTTCTGACGCATCTGCAGCAGTCGACTTCTGAAAACATTGTGGCAAAAGGAGAAATAAAGTATTGTTCGTAATGAGCAATTTCTCCTTTTGACAATTTGTTTTCAACTTTATTAAATTTATAGATAATTTCCTATTTTGGACTAAATGTTTTCAAAGATGCCTGCTTTAGATTTCTTGTATGTGGGAAAGGGCTAATAAAACGCTGACAAACAGAATACAATATACATTGGAATAAAATAATATGGATGCGTAAACAAAAAGTTATCTTTACATATCCAGAAAACAAATTTAGGTGGAGTGAACAACACGCCTTTTCTTCGACGATATCTGTCTTGACACTCAATACAAAACAGGTTGTGAGACGATTCCTTTGAGAGCCCACAACATATATTTTGGGTATCAAATAAGGATTTTAGAGCTTTAAAAACGCCCCTTATCTAGAGCTATGCGTACTGTTCTAAATACACTTAGGTTGTTTTGTCTGAAGCACGCCTCGTCTGTAGCCGACACACATTTGTTATGTAAGATATTATGGAAAGCCATGTTTGGCGTTGTCGGACATTATTGGTCCGTTAGGACGTAGGTTGTGTCATAAGTGTGCTCGAATATTGGTCGCGGGTTACCATTAAGGCAGCCGTAATTAAAAAGCCCATAATCCTAGGTGCCGACGAGGGAGAACCATTACTACTTTTAATTAAGTGTTAAATTAAGCCACATAGATTCAATTGACTAACTATAGTCGTTGTTGTATCGAAGTCAGAGTTTAACTCTTCTAGCGCCAAAGGCAATATTGAGGTTTTTCGCAAACAATACAGATTCAGGTGAGTCAGCTCGTAACGAGCTGTCTCACCTGAAATCAGCATTGTTTGCCTTTTAGTTATCAAAATAGTCCAATACTTTTATTACATGAGAAATGGAGACGCCTGATTTTGAACATGGAAGAGTCTATATTCAACAATTCGGCGTTGAACGAGTTAAACCCGATCAATCAGGTTGATTTCACGTTCTGTCTGTCATAATAAGTTCATGATGAGACTCGTCAAAGTCGATCGCAATTAGGGAAACTGACACAGTATTATCACGTACAGTTATGGCCACTATATAACGACGATAAAAGCGCCACTGGCATGTCATAAAAGCCAATTAGATCATCTTGAGAAGCAAGTCACGAAGTGTGGCCCTAACAAATGCATTGAATTTGTTTACAAATGAGTATGTGTCTGCTGTCAGAACAGGGATGGAACTGTTTATCCCTTATCCTGCTATACGCGCGATTTTAAACAACACTTCACTCATCATGTGAAACATCATGATTGTTAATGACATTTGCGAACAATGCATGTTCGTACAGTCTAATCCTATTATACCGTATAGCCATCCATTGATGTTTATGGTATCGAGGGCTTGGCGTGAAACGGTTGTAACTAAAATTGGTATTTTTTTACCAAGGTTATTTACCTCGACATAAAGTCTTTATAAACGTTAAATCATTTTTCTTGTTAAACAATGTAAATTTAGGTGCCATTGCTCGTTAGCAATGGCACCTAAATTTGCATTGTTTACAAAAGGGTCAAAATTGCCCCTAATCCAGGGTTTTCAAAATAGGTTTTGAGTTACAACCGTTTCACACCAAGCCCTCGGTATGTTATGATAAAACATAATATAATGTATGTTTGCTTCCCTTCAGTGCATATGCGGACCGCAGCTTGTTCAATATGAAAATAGTATGACGATGAGACACTACAGTGTGTGTAAATGCCATTGTATTGCATAGTGACTAGCTATACTGACTAGAACACATTAACACATAACACAAATAGCAATAAAATCACGTACATTTTCTTATTGAAGGTGGGTTACAAACGCCTGCCAAACTATGCCCATATATGAGCCGTTCTATGAGAAAACCAACATTATGGATCCTGCGTTTGAATCGTCCCAGATCAGTCTGCGCAGTCAGCACAGGATAATCCGGGCCGACACATTCCGTATCAGTGGGGTAGAGGTATAGAGTAATGTTTCCTGAAACAGAAAATCCACATGAGGCGAAAATTGTCTATCCGGGTAAGCCTGCGCGGCATGCTTAGGCTGATCAAGGTCGAAACTTTACGCAGAGTCTTCACTATTGGTTTTCACGTAATTCGGCTCATATTGACGTATATAAGCTGCTCATATAATGTTTGTTATAAAATATAAAGAATAAGACATCCGTTGTCATTTCATATAGAGTTTTATTAAACGAGTTCAAGATATGTGTCATTATGCGATAGTGATAATAAATCATAATAAGATATTTTTAACAGTTATCTTATTATTTGGTCTAAAAACATACAAGGCATACAGGCTGTCGCGTGATAATTACACAACAATGTCAAATCACATTTAAATAAATAGCGTGCTCTCCTTGTTATTCATCATTTGACAGTTGTATTTATAATGACAATGTTCAGTGTAAATAACGGTATTGATTACATGTAGTTAGGTAGTACAATCCATTGACCATTATTTTTCCAGTGTTTATTGCTTCAACAGAGATTTGATGGTCATTTCCCAGAATTTTGTCCACACTTTATCAACATTATTCTTCCAATCAAGAGTTTTAAGATTGCAACGTCATCAAACGCTATTTCCTTAATCACAATTATATATAATTAACATTTTTCTTCCATAAATAAAATTCAGATTCATTACGCTTTGTATTTCGTAGTGTATTTGACTTTTTTATATCATTTTGCAGTTGTATTTTTCTTATGTTAACTCCTAAATTCAGCGCTTTTAGGAAAAGCGATCACGTATAACTATACCTTTTAAACACATCCTTGGAAATAAGGCCAACATTAAGTCAAATGAAAGTATGATTATAAAATAAAATGGAAACATTGAGTAAAGGGTCTGGGCAAAAACGGGTTTCTAGACAAGCAAAGAGCTGTAGGCACTACTTGCCTGTTGGTCAGTCTGTGGATGTTGATGTATTTGGTGGTATGCTATGACATGTAATGATGATTTCGTTTGCTCTTGGTATTTATAATGCCAATTATTTAATAGCTGAATAGTATGAGCAATATTTTGATAAAAAGAAGAAATAAGTGATGTTGGATAAGGAAACATTGCTCAGGTCGAACAGTTTCTCGTTTTATCCGAATCTTCTCAAAAGACCTCTGCTACAAGTACGCCAAGTGTATTCTGTATCTGACAGGGATTTAATTTGTCTGGCTTGACGTCAATTCTAGATTAAACGGTCAAGTAGTTGAGTTTTGTTTCAAGTTTTACATAGTCAGTCTTTTTTCCATTTTTGCAGCAGTGTCTTAACCCTTTCCAACATATAGACGCAATTTTGACCCATCCGCAGCAGACTACTTTTGAAAACATTGTGACAAAATGAGAAATTGCTCGTTTTGAGCAATTTCTCATTTTGTCACAATGTTTTCAACTTTTTTTCAGCAATTATACCTACAATTATAAAGATTTTCCATATTTTTTAGGAGACATTTTGAAAGTCGTCTGCTGCAGATTTGTTGTATGTGGGAAAGAATTAATTGAACCTCATCACGCACAATTTGACATACGGACGTAAATACATTAATAAACCAGTGCATGAGAACAGGTACACGTGGGACAGGTTTTCTGAAAGGTCAAGGTTCAAGTTCATGTTGTCCACCTGTCCAGTATTATCAAACACTAAACAGCCGAGCCCCGGTAGCTCAGTCGGTAGCGACGCGGGCTGTCAATCCAGGGGTTGTGAGTTCGAATCCCGGCTCGGCCAACTTTCTTTCCGACGATTGACAAAAGTCAATGCGACATGCGTCATCCGTCTTTCCACCAATGGGCTAATTCTATGTGGAAAAGCAGCCAGTTGCTTGGGAAGATTGTTGTGTGGAGTACTGGTGTGAGAAAACCAGGAAATGCATAAGTAGGTGAACTGGTCGCCGTGATATAACTGAGAAATTGTTGAAAACGGCGTTAAACCCCAATCAATCAATCAATCAATCAATCAAACACTAAACAAGCTGACATAATCTTTTAACAAGCTTGTGTAAGTTATATGTGTTAAGGCCGTTCGTAATCAGACTATGCGGATGTACAGACTGAACGTGATCTAAACTGATCACAGCCGCGAACTTAAAACCTATTTCCCATACACGGGCTTTATGTGTGTTTACGATCAATGTACATACTCTCACATATGAGCCGTTCACCGTTCCACTAGAAACAAACCAACATTGTGGACTCTGCGTAATGTATCGACCCAGATCAGCCTACTAATTCCTGAAACAGAAAATCCACAGGAGGCGAAAAGTGTCTGTCCGGGTTAGTCTGCTCGGCATGCTTAGGCTGATCCGAGTCGATACATCACAAGTCCATAATGTTGGTTTTCTCGTGGAACGGCTTCTGTGTATTTAAACAGTACGTTTTGGGTCATAAACTTTTCTGGGGAATATTCCTAGATGCATAAACGACTTGATCCAGATCTGACTGTACGGCGAAGCAGGCTGGTCAGGATCAGTTCTGGTCGTGTCGAGTCCCGGTAGCTCAGTCGGTAACGATGCGGGCTGTCAATCCAGGTGTTGAGAGTTCGAATCCCGGCTCGGCCAACTTTCTTTCCGACGTTTGACAAAAGTCATTGCGACATGCGTCATTCGTCTTCCACCAATGGGCTAAGTCTATGTGAAAAAGCAGCCAGTTTCTTGGGAAGATTGTTGTGTGAAGTACTGGTGTGAGAAAACCAGGAAACACATGAGTAGGTGAACTGGCCGCCGTGATATGACTGAGAAATTGTTAAAAACGGCGTTAAACCCTAATCAATCGTGTAACGTTATCAGAGCTGGCACTGAATTTTCGAATTGGAACAATTCAAAATGCAGGCATTGTATCTGGAACAGCTCTACTCGTGTGTAATAATAATGCTACTGTACGAAGTCGATTGTTGCTGAACGATTTATTCCTAAACAGCTTAGCCAGCTTTAGCGGTAATTATTTTCTATTAATAAAGGAAAGAAGGCACAATTAGATTAAAGTAACTCGTAGGGAATAATGATTTTATTCATTTCGCTGCACTGATTTCCAGCTTAAGCCTGACAGACAGAATGAATCATATTATGTAACCCGAACAGTGGAAAAGATTGGTAAATGCAATTATAAATATTGATATTGGCAGAGATCACAATGACACATGGGGTAGGAATCGTTCACGTCGAGTAGGAGCAGAGCCCTCGGTCTAGACCCAGTTATTGATTGGTAAAACCCTTCCCTTATAAGCTAGTCCTTTAGTGGAATATATCGTTATAAAGCATATTGGTTTATTTCCCCCTAGCTTATTGTCATGAACTTTTGAATTTCTCTACCATTTATTGAGGAGGGGTAAGTGTATGACGTTTGTTGATTTTTCAAACTTCCTTACTTAAATTACATGATGATATATAATATGCTTTATCAAAATATATTATTTGAAAACAAAATTCAGAATACACAATTCCGCGATGCTAATACGGTTAAAACTTTGGTTCAAACTTTGCTACAAAAGCGTTTTGAATGTTTGAAAGACAAAATAACGAACAGAAAGGATCCCGATCACATCATGTGTGGAGGCAGGACGATCTGAATCTGCTATGGGCGTAAATTACCGAACGTTAATTTTCCCATGGCGAGTCGCTCGTGGGTACCGTCACGCTAAAACCGACCTTCTATTGTTTGAGAATATAATCAAAAGAAAAATTAACCCTCTATCTGATGGACCCGACAATAATTGCTGTTTCTGAATTGGGACAAAACAAAACATAATAATATCAACGTTAGCTCCATTGTTGACAGGTTTCTCAGTCAGCTACATACATTCACTCTTTCAGGGTCAAAGTTTCTTATAATTGTTGCCGCATATGAAAATATAATGCCGTAGAATCGTCAACGTAAATGTGATTAAAAAAAAACACGTCGATTTGAAATCCATTAAACTAACACGATCACTGTTTCAAAGATGTAAATGTCATACATAATACATGGCGACACGAGTTAAGAGAACATTAAGGGATAACTTTATCGATTCTGAAATTCCAAATAGCAATTCACTGCCGACCCAAGTGTAATTACTCAGAACGGAGAGTAACCGATGTCGTTTTATTGAAACATTTAAATTGTGCTTTAGGAAAATAATATAGTATGTCACGCTTGTGAACGATAAACACGCTGCTCAGTCTCTGTATTCGTGCTGGCTGATCAGAACGCTCACTTAAGTTCTGGAGACAGTTCAAGACGTTGATCAAACTTTGAGAACGAGCGGACTTATCTTTGATTCACAATGTTAAGCTTTTTCTCTGGTTGGGATCAAATTACGCCAAATACATCCGCGGCAATGCAATATAGTTCTTAAAATACCCATTTGTTTCCGTATAAATGAGTGATATACCTTCATCAAAATGCATTGAATATATGACATTGAGTTTAAATTCATTGTAAATATGTATGGGATGCACTGGCAATGTTTGATTTCATCATTTTATGTATTTTGACCTTGTTTGAAAGTGAAAGTAGAGTATTGGAAAAACTACTTTCGTCCATGCACGATTTCGTCGTAAATGACAATAACCATCTTCCCGGAGTGAATACGTTTTTCGCATAATACATGACCACCAATTTTCCTTGGATTACTTTAAAGCTTATCGGTACCTCTTTTCAATAACATGGTGTGTTTAATCCGTAAAACGCTTAGAAACAGGGCCAATTGATAAGACGTTAAAACTGGTTGATTAACAAGGAAGGAATTTATTTGGTGTATTATGCGAATTTATGCATTTTAGCCGCGTCTGTCGATATGGGGTCTTAGTGAGTCTCCGAATCGGGAGCAACTACAGTGACAAGTATTTATTAAAAAAAAATAGGCAACTGGTCCCTGATGCAAAGTATTCGATTTAATTGACTTTATAAACATTATGTCCTTATCAATTGTTCATTATGCTACTTCTTTATTAAATCAAGAAGGTCATTTTGAAGCAGTTTATCAAGGTGTATTTGCGAAAAACTAATGGTGCTACAGTCCTAGTCTTTTGTCAATGAATGTTCTTCGGATAACATTATTTGAGCCGTCTCGGGAGAAAACCAACATTGTGGACTCTGCGTAAAGTATACACCCGGATCAGCCTAAGCATGCCGCACAGGCTTACCCGGATAGACACTTTTCACCTCCTGTGGAATTTCTGTTTTAGAAAACATTACTCTATACCTTTATCCCCCTGAAACGGAATGTGTCGGCCCGGATCAGTCTGCGTGGACTGCGCAGGCTGATCTGGATCGATACATTACGCAGATACCATACTGTTGGTTTTCTCGCGAGACGACTCATTTGTAGACGGACAGTGAAGACTCTGGTTAGACTGTGATGATACACAGACTCACCTGATACTGTGATGATACACAGACTCACCTGAAACTGTGATGATACACATACTCACCTGATACTGTGATGATACACATACTCACCTGAGACTGTGATGATACACAGACTCACCTGAGACTGTGATGATACACATACTCACCTGAGACTGTGATGATGCACATACTCACCTGAGACTGTGATGATGCACATACTCAACTGAGACTGTGATGATACACATACTCAACTGAGACTGTGATGATACACAGACTCACTTGAGACTGTGATGATACACAGACTCACCTGAGACTGTGATGATACACCGACTCACCGGAGACTGTGATGATACACAGACTCACCTGAGACTCTGATGATACACAGACTCACCTGAGACTGTGATGATACACATACTCACCTGAGACTGTGATGATGCACAGACTCACCTGAGACTGTGATGATGCACATACTCACCTGAGACTGTGATGATACACATACTCACCTGAGACTGTGATGATACACCGACTCACCGGAGACTTTGATGATACACAGACTCACCGGAGACTGTGATGATACACAGACTCACCTGAGACTGTGATGATACACAGACTCACCTGAGACTGTGATGATACACAGACTCACCTGAGACTGTGATGATACACATACTCACCTGAGACGTCACCGTATGCAGACGCAATAAGACGTAAACGTTTTGTCTGGATGTATTCTCATTATTTTGCTGCATATTTTCTGTATATGGGGAAGGTTAAATAGTCAGAAACCTGTCAAAACTAAGGGTGATTAGACGGAAAGAAGTTATTAAGAATGATACGAATGCAATGACCCCAACTGTTAATTTAGCTACTTGTAAATGTCCAGTATATATGTGTTCGTTTATGTAAAATAGACATATCAACCGTTGTTATCTTACGGTTCGAATTATCAACATGACTAGAACAAATACTCTACTAAGTATAGGGATGTGACGTCATTGAAATAATTATCATGTGAAGTCATTCAAAATGCGGTAGTGTGACGTCATATTATATATAGAGATTATTCAACTTATTTTTTGAAAGATAATATAATTCACGAGCCGTCTCGTGAATGGGAGTGACGTTACGAGTGACGTAGGCACGAGTGGCTCCTCCCATTCACAAGACGGCGAGTGAATTATATTCTAATCTTTGAAAAAATGAGTTGAATAATCTGTTTATTACATTTCATTGTTATTTGTTGTAATACATTTTTTTTTTTTAAATACGTGTCTTCAACCATAGTTTATATTTACTGTGGAATATTGTTTGTCGTTTTACCTACTTTGCGCATTATTTTCGGATGAGGCGTGGCCATGGAAAAAAGGGAGGGGCACGCATGTGCAATTGTGTAGTAGATTATAAAAATTTAATACACTGGTGTGTAATAACAATAAATCAACGATTATGAATCTTTCACCGAGATATCATTATCTTTGATGGATAGAAATGTAATAAATACATTTTATATCATATGTAAAATGTGTTATTTCATAATTGAAAACATTCAAGTTTGTATCACTTTTTTTCTGTTTGCTTTCATGAACATTTTAATATGTATATAGTCAACGAGAAAGTATGTTTCAGTAGCGATAAGCTGATTTGTAGTGTCTACTCGGAGCGTGGTGAAATTGACATCTTTCTCGATTTTCTGTCTGGCGGGATATCCGTTTGCCATGAGTCTTGTAGTAAAATACAAGACGACGAATTGCTTCTTCAAGATAATATTTCCTACGTATTATGGCCACTAATCGCCATGTTGAATATCTCAGACCTCAATGCTATTAATATCGGACAGTTGAATGACTGTATTGCCCACGTGTGTAATAAACGTACATTTGTGTCACGCCCCACAAAAACCGACATACGGAGATATAAACAATATGTTGGGCAAGTACGACTGATTAACATGTACCAAGTGAGCCGTCCCGCGATAAAACCAACATTTTGGACTCCGCGTAAAGTATCGACCCGGGTCAGCCTTAGCATGCCGCGCAGGCTTACCCGGTTAAACACTTTTCGCCTCCTGTGGATTTTCTGTTTCTTAAAATCATCACTCTATACCTCTATATCCCTGAGAGGGAATGTTTCGGCGTACTGCGCAGGCTGATCTGGGTCGATACATTACGCAGAGGCCATAATGTTGCTTTTCTCGCGGGACGGCTCAAATAAAGTGTATTTGGTCGTTAGTTCTTAAGACGAGTTTTATTCTAAATTAATTCGCGGCAACAGAAAATAACTTGAACAGACTGCGTGAAGGCGCAGGCCGATTCGAATCTTTGCTGGTCGCAGTCCTTCTTAGTTATCACGTGACTTAGCTCGCTAAATTAAAAGATAATGGTTACGTATATTGAATGAAGTCTATGTATCTATAGAACGGTTAGGGAGGTCATTACGTTACCCCAGTGAACAGCTTGATTTATTGTGTTTCCAATAAAGAGACAGGCCCCATTCTACGTATTCTTCTCCAGGGATTGTTGTAATTTCAATTCGTTTCTCTTTTCATCTCTATCATATTATATCTACTTCTTTATTTCGTTCGTTCGTTTTCGTTTTTTCTTTTCGTTTTTTACTTTTTCCATAATTTTGTTCGTTCTATTTTGATAGTCTGTCTTTCTGACTTTGCTTTCTTTATTTTATCCGTTTTTCTTTCTGTCTTTCTTATTTTTATTACGTCCTTTACTCCATTATTCCTTATTCAGCTCTTTCTTGTTTCTATCAGAAGAATGCTACAATACATGTAGGAGTATCATGACAAACATAACGATGATTATCAGTTTTTCTTCACCGATATATTTGTTATACTATTCAAGTCTCATCCATTTACAATCATATATATTAAAAATATATATTTAGATCTATTTGTTAGAATAATATAACAAATACAAAGCACATGGCCTTTCGGATATAAGCGGACAACTAAGTCAGTAATTTCAGAATAATTACCTTGAACCTTTTTAACTTTGATATTTAGACGAACTCACATAATAATGTCAACGTTATTAAATCCGCACAGACAGAATAATTGGATAGTCTTTGAAAAAGGATACCACATCTTATTTAATCAAAATAGAACAGGAGCCATGTTTCGAGAAAACCCTTAATGTGCCATGCTTTTGCGAAAACCTACACGTGCCTTGCTTTTGCGAAAACCTACATGTGCTATGCTTCGTGAAAACCTACATGTGCTATGCTTCGTGAAAACCTACATGTGCTATGCTTCGTAAAACCTACATGTGCTATGCTTCTTGAAAACCTACATGTGTTTTGCTTCGTGAAAACCTACATGGGCTATGCTTCGTGAAAACCTACATGTGCTATGCTTCGTGAAAACTTACATGTGCTATGCTTCGTGAAAACCGACATCTTCCATATATCAGCAATGTTCCGTGCAACGAACGAATCAGGATTTCCCGTGTGTGTGTGTCCAGTTTCAGGGGCGTAGCTTTGCAATAATCAATGTGTAGGCCGTCTCGTGAAAAAAAATCAACATTGTGCACTCTGCGTAAAGTATCGACCCGGATCAGCCCAAGCATGCCACACAGACCTACCCGGATAGACACTTTTCGCCTCCTGTGGATTTTCTGTTTCAGGAATCACTACTCTATACAGTTATCCCCCTAAGACGGACTGTGTCGGCCAGATCAGTATGCGCGGACAGCGCAGGTTGATCTGGTCGATACATTACGCAGATGTCTATTGCCGCACATGCAGTTTGGGGCATTTTGAAAAAAAGGCACGTGCATAAAGTGTGTAAAGGGAGCTACGCCCCTGAGTGTTACTGTCTTTTAAACTTTGAGATAATAGAGGGCACATACATCGTAATATGTATGACTCCAGATCCGTGTAACGCTAAGTTGACATTCGTGCAAACTTGCATGTAGCCTACTCCATGTAGATATCTGAAAATATTCGTATTAATAGATTCGGCAGGCTAAAAACACCATCGTACATCTTTAATGTGAGCTTGTTAGTGCACAATTGAACAACATGGCATTTGTTAACAGTGCATAGCTTCATCCACCTGTACATCCACGTTGTTTAATCAGTATTTGGAAATCAGCGTATATATGTTTAAAATACTAACAATTCGCTTTGTTCTGTCAAGGCGTCATTCGGCTTCCACCAATGGGCTAAGTCTATGTGGAAAAGCAGCCAGTTGCTTGGGAAGATTGTTGTATGAAGTACTGGTGTGAGAAAACCAGGAAATACATGAGTAGGTGAACTGGCCGCAGTGATATAACTGAGAAATTGTTAAAAACGGCGTTAAACCCCAATCAATCAATTGCTCTGTCAAACCTGTCAAGCCTGTAATCGAATCAAACTGGACAGATACACGTACTGATCTGCACCTATACTATTTCACAAACTGCTACCTTTTCGCATGAAATGACGCACTAAGGTCCGCCTGCGGGAAAAAGGTCAAAGTTTGCTTTTGTGAACGGTGTAGATCAAGGTCGGGATGTGCAGCTGCATATTCTGATTATTATCTTTATATTCGATCTTAACTTACACAATTTTGGTAAAATATTCAGTTTGATTGGGTGGATTCTGATAAGACCTAGCTAATTGACGTTGTGATCTGTACTGTACCTTCATTGTATAGAAATATCAACTTGTTCGTTTTCGAAAAGACTGGATCAACGCATGTGCTTTTATACTGAAAATGATCACGTCAATGTATCATGGTCAAATCAGCGTCTACTTATAAAGGAGTCCGTCGGGGCCGAGTGGTTAGCGTTTGGGATTTGAAACCGGCCGTTCCGTGTTCGATGCCCAGGGGCAGCGTTCATGGTGGAGTGTCCTTGGTACTACCCTAGTACTGATTTGCTTACCCAGAGATGATGAATCCGTGAACTGGCGTCGTGATATTACAGGTATAATGTTGAAAACGGCGTAAAACCCCTATAAAACCCGCATACCACATACAACACAGCAAGAGCTGACGACTTTATAAGCATTTACTCGAATATGATATGTTAATGTACTACGTATAAGGTTGAAAACATTTCGGCAAAAGCAGCACCTGCTCATCCTCAGCATTTGCTTCTTCATATTACCACAATGCTTTCAAAAGTCGCTGCTGCAGACTCGTCAGAGTGTGTCTGCATGTCGAAATGGCTAAGGGTTTGAAATAATAACAATGGGTATTGAGCGATGATTATCTGGTAGTAATGTTATGATCGATTGGACCGTTCTGCTCACAGCTCGGTCATACGTCCCCACTGATTGGTGAGTGATCGTTTCACTTTTTCCTCGTAATTAACGATACCATTAACCCTTTCACGCAGACAACAAAGCGGCGGCGGACGGCCTAGATAACAACTAGGCAACACACACGGACAGTCTCTATAGATATAGTTACCGAAAACAATGTTAAACAAATGTGGAAATTGCTCGTTTATACCAATACCTTTATTTTTAATCACCGGTTCTGTTTAAAAGTCATTCTGTTGCAGAAACGTCAGTATCGTCTGTATGTGGGTAAGGGTTAATGAAGCCCGCCGTACGCCAATCAACATCGTGACCGAGCAGAACGGACATTTCAATTTCAGATCAACCCTTATCCTGCTGAATAACTTTCACACCCGCATCATCATCCTTGAACTACTTTCATAATTATCCTGAATTACTTTGAATCCGCATCATCATCCTTGAATTCTTTTGAAACCGCATCATCATCCTGAACTACTTTGAATCCGCATCATCATCCTTGAACTTGAACTACTTTGAATCCGCATCATCATCCTTGAACTACTTTAAATCCGCATCATCATCCTTGAGTTACTTTGAATCCGCATCATCATCCTTGAACTACTTTAAATCCGCATCATCATCCTTGAGTTACTTTGAATCCGCATCATCATCCTTGAACTACTTTGAATCCGCATCGTCATCCTTGAATTACTTTGAATCCGCATCATCATCCTTGAATTACTTTGAATCCGCATCATCATCCTTGAACTACTTTGAATCCGCATCATCATCCTTGAACTACTTTGAATCCGCATCATCATCCTTGAATTACTTTGAATCCGCATCATCATCCTTGAATTACTTTGAATCCGCATCATCATCCTTGAATTACTTTGAATCCGCATCATCATCCTTGAATTACTTTGAATCCGCATCATCATCCTTGAATTACTTTGAATCCGCATCATCATCCTTGAACTACTTTAAATCCGCATCATCATCCTTGAATTACTTTGAATCCGCATCATCATCCTTGAACTACTTTGAATCCGCATCATCATCCTTGAATTACTTTGAATCCGCATCATCATCCTTGAATTACTTTGAATCCGCATCATCATCCTTGAACTACTTTGAATCCGCATCATCATCCTTGAATTACTTTGAATCCGCATCATCATCCTTGAACTACTTTGAACCCGCATCATCATCCTTGAATTACTTTGAATCCGCATCATCATCCTTGAATAACTTTGAATCCGCATCATCATCTTTGAATTACTTTGAATCCGCATCATCATCCTTGAATTACTTTGAACCCGCATCATCATCCTTGAATTACTTTGAACCCGCATCATCATCCTTGAATTACTTTGAATCCGCACTATCATCCTTGAATTACTTTGAATCCGCATCATCACCCTTGAACTACGTTGAACCCGCATCATCATCCTTGAACTACTTTGAACCCGCATCATCATCCTTGAATTACTTTCAACCTTCATCATCATCCATGCTTTTGTAATTTGTTTTATTTTTGTTTTACGCCCTTTTCAACATTATATCAGTTATTTCACGGCGACAGTTATGCATGATCCCTGGGTAAACAGATCAGTAATAGGCTAGGAAATATGCATTGCCCAAGGGAACTCCACCATGACCGTAGCGCCGCGAGCGCCGCGACTGGGAATTGAACCCGTGATGCATCGTTGCCAATCCCCGCCGTTAGCCACTCGGCCATGTCGGATTCCTTCTGCTTTTGTAAACGAGTACTTACACACACAAATGAAGAGGTGGTGGGGGGGGGGGGGGGGGGGGGGGGGGGGGGGGGGGAAGGTCTTAGCTTGAAAATTGGGGAAAATATATTATTTCTCCAGCTTGAAATTGATAAATGAATAGAAGACAATGCAGTTCTAACCCGGACAGACACTTTTTGCCTCCTGTGGATTTTCTGTTTCAGAAATCATTACTTTATACCGCTATCCCCCGAAGACCGAATGTGTCGGCCCGGATTAGCCTGCGCAGACTACACAGGCTGATATGGGTCAATACATTACGTAGAGTCCATAATGTTGGTTTTCTCGCGGAACGGCTCATATAGAGTCTATATTTGATACATATACAAACAGTCAGACAGATATATACAAGATATTTACGTTTGTGCTTGTCATTTAGACGATATAACCTGTAATCACAAGTCTGGCACATACCCTTTGATGGACGGACGGTCTTTGGCTTGTACAACGAGATTATTTTATCATCTTACAATCGATTCTTTAGAGATGAAATAAAATAATAAACAACTGCATATATCTCCTTACTTTGGCTGTCCCCTCACACAACTTCTGTTCAGGAAGTGATTGAGAACTAAAACATGAAATGTGAAACGGTCCCATTATTCAGATAAGGGGAAAACGTGAAATGGTCATAATGCGAAAACGTGTCAAATTAGTTTCATTATTCCGATGTACAGGGGACTAGAAGTGGAACCTTTTACAGCACAAAATGTATCATACTCGATCCAGTGCATTGCAAAACAGTCACGTTGACCTCTGTTTTTATATCGATAACTCGAAGATACCGTTTTACTCTAATTATTTCCAGGAACGGAAAAGTCAAGCATCTGTTCTAGTTGATTGTTCAATCAGAACTACTGCAGCGCGTTATTTTCTTGATAACACTGTATCACGGGCTTGTTTTTTCAGACTCGATACTTAAATAAAATAAATAGCTGACGTTACATGAACACATAACTGGTCGATTAACCTTTTACTGCATATAACAAATCCGCAGCAGACGACTTTGAAATAATTTAGTCTACACGATGTTCGATGCGCCATAGGAAAACCGACCGTAGGGTATCTACTACCAGTGTAGATGTAAAATGTAACACTGAAGTCCAAAAGTACCGATAAATAACATAGCGTCATCGACGTGTTTGAGATATTGATATATTAATACTGCATGTATGTATGTATATATCAGCTTCGTCTTTCATCTTTACTTATATATGTTTATTCATACTTTCCCTCATACAACAAATATGCAGCAGACGACTTCGAAATTATTTTGGCAATCTTTGGAAAATCTCTTCAAAAGGAAGAATAGTATTTGAAAAGAGTATTTGTGACCAATTTTTCTCTTTGCCACAACGTTTTCAAACGTCTTGTGTTGCAGATGCGTTACACAAAGCAATCTAGTGATACCATCTATTCATGTAAACAGATCAGTATTAGTTCTCAGTGGTCTCATGCGCACTTGAATAAAACATTACCACGCTGACACTCCGTTCCAACGTCATGTATATTCCAACATAAGATGCAAGGTAAACGATGTGTTCAATTTCAAGTTAACACGCTTTGTATAGTAGGTTCTACGAATACCGTGTTATCACGAATACCAAGGTAAACAAAAAAACGGTGTTTTCTTTGTTGCGCACGCAAAACCGGATGTTGTATGATTCCATCAGGAAACCCCGTTATCACAACTTTCAAATGCTACAATTTGGTTTTTTTAAAAATCAATATTCTCAGAAATTACGACACATCAAGATTGTAACCCATAATAAAAAGAAATACCTACATGCCCTGACCCCTCACCAACAAAATAGTCTTTTTTTAGTAGAAAACTTTTTGTTGATTTTTTCTTTCACATTTGAACATGTTGTCTATTTATGGAAGCGTCCTAGTGCCACAGTCTGTACTATTTTTGGGAGATATTATCTCCTAATTGGAGATACTAAGTCATAATTAGGAGATACTAAGTCCTAATTAGGAGATACTAACTCCTAATTAGGAGATACTATCTCCTTGTTAGTGCATACGAAGTCCTAATTAGGAGATACTAAGTCCTAATTAGGAGATACTATGTCATAATTAGGAGATACTAACTCCTAATTAGGAGATAATATCTCCTAATTAGGACATACTATGTCATAATTAGGAGATACTATGTCCTAATTAGGAGATACTAAGTCATACTTAGGAGATACTATGTCATAATTAGGAGATACTAAGTCATAATTAGGAGATACTATCTCATAATTAGGAGATACTATCTCATAATTAGGAGATACTATCTCATAATTAGGACTTAGTAGATAGTGAATTAGCCCTGAACCAAGCTGAAACTGTCACTTTGCATTGTAAAATGGAGGATACCATGCGCACATACTTCCAATTGGGGCTTGGATATTCTGATATAATTGCCTGTTTGGCAAAACACGATGGGGTTTATATATTTAAGTCTTAGGACGTTAAAAACTACAGTGGTATAATTGAAGTTTCATTGTTTGTGCTATCTTGAAGAGTGCGTATGACGCTCTGCGGGATGCCACGATGTTCCAGAAAACTTACGGAACTAGCTTCCGAATTTGCCATTATAACAAAGGGGCATAACGCACATCCACGTTGACTATTTGAAAAGTATCTCCTAATTATGTCTTAGTATCTCCTAATTAGGAGATAGTATCTCCTAATTATGACTTAATATCTCCTAATTAGGAGATAGTATCTCCTAATTATGACTTAGTATCTCCTAATTAGGAGATAGTATCTCCTTATTATGACTTAATATCTCCTAATTAGGAGAGAGTATCTCCTAATTAGGACTTAGTATCTCCTAATTAGGAGATAGTCTCTCTTAATTATGACTTAATATCTCCACATTAGGAGATAGTATCTCCTAATTAGGAGATAACATATCTCAAATATATCACATACTGTGGCACTAGGATGCTTCCATATCTATTAACTGCTTATGACATCATATGAATTTTAAGTCACATGATTACATTCCGTGAAGTTTTCTCGACTATAGAAAACATGGAAGAAATTAAGGACCAAAATTCTCTAAAATGTTTTTTGTTTTTTTGGCCTGTATGTTGTGGTGGTTATAAGTTTTAACATATGCTGTTTTTAAACTTCTAAATCATATACTGTGTTACAAAAGTTAAGGATGTTATTATAAGGACTAAAGAAATAACAAAGAAATGGGTAATTTTTGGAAAATATGATTAAATTGTGCCAATAAGAAAATTTAAGAAATTGATTCTGAAAATATCGTGTAAATAAGTTCATAGTTTGGAACAGTTAACAAATTAACATTTCAATTAAATATAAATGTTCTAGTGACAAATGTTTTATAGGATAATCATTTTCACATTGAATCTCAAAATCTTGTAAAGTGTTGATGCAACAGGACCACCATACTAATGTTTTTTGTAATTACACCGGTGAGTGATTGCCTCCCTTGAATGTCAATTTCACAATGGCTGCGGATGGACTCGATTTTTGGAACTTTGCACAGAAATGAATGATTATTTTGTGTAAGTTAATTAACAAGGACATATAAAGGAACGAGTGACACTGGATTTAATTTACATTTAAGTTTGCTTTATTATATTTTTTTCAAAAAAAACCGTAAGTACACCGATAATAGGGAGTCCCATCCTATGGCTAGAACTAAGCTAATCAATCACTAATTATGCTACTTTTGTAGTACAATGTAGTTGAGTGGATAAATGATGTTATAGAGCTGTTAAAGAGCAAACATACGCTAAATTGGTTAAATTACGAGGTATCACTATACCCATAAACCAGATAAGTAATGATTACTTCACACAATATTAACACATTTCTAGTTTGACACGCCAAGTTATATAAATGTAAATATATTAACTTAGACAGTTTTTTTAAGTGTATTAACACAACTCGTTTGGACGGTACCTTAAGTTAAACCCTTCCCCACATACAACACATCTGCAGCAGACGACTTTGAAAACGTCTAGGCACAAACTGAGAAAATCCCTTATAAAATGAAAGAACAATAATTGAATAGCGTTGAAAAGATGGTGACAAAAGGAGAAATTGCTCGTTTTGAGCAATTTCTTCTTCTGTCGCCATATTTCCAAAAAATCGTCTGCTGTAGAGGCGTCAGAAAGCGTCTATATCAGGGAAATGGTTAACCTTTCCAACATATAGACGCATTTTGACAAATCTTCGCTAGACGACTTTAGAACACATTTCGGTAAATTGATACATTGTTCAAATCACAATATGTTAAATTATATTATCGAACTATACTTTCAATAAGCGAGATTGACCATGTGTCTTGCTCTCTATTTTTATGAGTGTCTGGTGTAATGGTCAATGTTTGATATAGACAAAAGTCTGTTCAATTTCTCACTTCCATCGCTTGTATCAATGACTCATTTATCTCTCTTTTCCCGAGGGCAGTATCACCATATTTGTTTCATTGTGAGAATTACGCTGAAAAACCGGTATTCGGACGTATGCAAGTGAAGATAAAGATCGACATGGGCAGCGTACATAGTATAACAAGTAACAGCATTGGTCGAAATCAAGCTTATAAATAGATAGACATTTCAACGTATTGTAATAAATAAGCCCGTCGAAGGTCCTGCGCGTCGATGGGAAAATGTATAAGTTGGCTTTTTAAACAGTGTAGATCTAAATCAGCCGATGTATCTGCATCGTCTTATCAAGATCTATGCGGTTCACATATGAGCCGACTCGCGAGTAAACCAACATTATGGCCTCTGCGTAATGTATCAACCCAGATCAGCCTGCGCAGTCCGCGCAGACTGATCCGGACCGACACATTTCGTCTCAGGGGGATAGAGGTATAGAGTAATGATTGCCGAAACAGAAAATCCACAGAAAGCGAAAAGTGTCTATCCGGGTTAGCCTGCGCGGCATGCTTAAGCTGATCCGGGTCGATACTTTACGCACAGTCCACAATTTTGGTTTTCTCGCGGGATGGCTCAAGTATTACTTACACAAGGTTGAATGAAGTGTTTAGAACCTTTGTAGAAACTGAGAAGATGGACATGCCCATAAGAATATATACTGAAATACCAACTTGCTCCTTTTGTCTCGGACCGGTTCGAATGATCTAAAACAGTGACTAGATTATAAGACAGGATGAGCTGATCTGAAGATAAACCAGGGACCAATTCCTTAAGGTATATTTTCCTGAGTCGAAGATGTTATGATAAAAATGAAATGAAGTCATATAAAACATTCTGAGTCATTCATTTCTTTTTGTTTTTTCGTTAACCATACACTGCTGGTTTCACGTAATGGAGCGTGCCACACTTGACATTCGACTAGTTTATTCGCGGTTTCATTTTAATGAGCAGAAATACGATGAGTGTTAATGGAGATGTAGGACTTTGCAAATGTGTGCAATTTGATACGGGTTCACATAGTTAGAAACAACATAAAGCCATACCTAACGTGATAAAATACAAATTAGTTCTGGTGTATGTTTAATTTTGTGGTTGGCTCTTCGTGTACACATCAGGCGATCCCTGCCATATAGTACACGTCGGAAATAATATTGGGGAACAAATTCATTGGAGTAAACAATATATGTTATTTTTCCATCATGCTGGTGACAAGTCAAATATTGGATTAGGCAGCATATTCATCCCAGGATGATTTATATCATTTGTCTGTTTATCCCGATGTTGACTCATTACCACGAGTTGAACATTTGGTGTGAACTCGGGACATGTAGGTTATATGTCTAGTTTTGAGAGACACACCATGCGTTAACACCGACGTTATGAGGTCGTGAAATTAACGCAGAATAGATTTATCTGTGTATCCCGATGTTGACTCAACATCACGAGTCGGATCTCAGAGGACAAATGAGCCGTCCCGCGAGAAAACCAACATGATGGCATCTGCGTAATGTATCGACCCAGATCAGCCTGCGCAGTCCGCGCAGGCTAATCCAGGCCGACACATTCCGTCTATGGGGGATAGAGGTATAGAGTAATGATTCCCGAAACAGAAAATCCACAGCAAGCGAAAAGTGTCTTTTCGGGTAAGCCTGCGCGGCATGCTTATGCTGATCCGGGTCGATATTTTACCTGGAGTTCCGAAGTCGTTTCTGTTTAATCTGTTCTTATCATAAGTACGACCTCTTGGGTCAACTCATGACATGCAAGTTGTATCTATAGTTTCGTTTCACGCAACTCGAAAACGTGATGAGAACCCAAAGTGCAATCCTCTGTTCTGAACTAAGGATATTAATCATTTTTGTTTCCGTAATGAAATGCCTAAATATTTCTTTACTTAACAAGTATTGTTAGTCAGTAAGGTACTATCTGTGCTAACTTAGTCATTTACTTAAATACATTCCACCCCTTTACATTTATAGGGAAACACAATTGATGAAATATGATTTTTAAGTATTTAAGTATTACTTAGCGCTAAGTAAGGTTGGACGATTTGGACCCAGGATATACGAGCCGAATAACGAGACCACCAACATTGTGGACTCTGCGTAAAGTATCGACCCGGATCAGCCTAAGCATACTGCGCATGCTTATCCGTTTCAGACACATCGCCTCATGTTGAATTTCTGTTTCAGGAATCAATACTCAATACCTCTATCCCCCTGAGACGGAATGTATCGGCCCGGATTAGCTTGCGCGGACTGATCTTGATCGATACATTACGCAGAGTCCATACTGATGGTTTTCTCGTGGAACGGCTCATATTTCTATTTTTGAGCCACGCCGTTCGAAAACAGTCCTTCGGGTATTCTCATTTAAATTGGCATGATTAAATATATTTGTTTGTTTATCCTGCTCTTAACCCAGGTTATGTCTCTAATTTAATGCCACTACCCGTGACAATAACATTAAGGAGGTTAATAACCCAGGGGTTATCTCATGATATGCAGTAAATGCCGATCGTTATCTTCCACGCCACATCGACCTTGACCTTAGAAGGTTGTATTGTGGTTACAATACACCAACAAAAATCCTTCTTTGTTTTCATGTAAATCGACCAGTTTCAGTCCTCAATTGTCACACTTTCTAAGCGTTTCTCATGTAGAACACCATATATCATTGAAAATAATTACCTCTTAGCTTTAAAACAATCCAAAGTGTTTAGCATTCTCTACTTTTACTTTCAAACAAGGTCAACATACTAAAAGTGATCAAATCAATCATTTCCAGTGCATCCTATACAAATTCACAATGCGTTTAAACTCAATGGTTTAAAGAATATTGTTTTTTAATTGTTCTTTAAACCATTGACTCAATATATTCAATACATTCTGGTGATGGTATACACTCATTTCTACGCAAAGAAAGTATTTTTAGGGACTATAGTACTGCAGATCAGCAAGTCAGCGGATGTATTTAGCGTAATTTGACCTTGTGTTCGATATCACGATAAGACTTCATCCTAGTTTGAAATTTCAGGACTCTGAATATGATGAGTGTTTCAACTGAACATCTTTTGTAATGCTACATCGTGATATTACGCTCTGGGAAGGGAATCCAATCTTCTCAGTTTTAAGTTGATGGATTGACTTGACCTGGGATCGAACCTCGGTTTACCGTTATCGATGCCGTCGCTGAAAATCAATACATCACCCAGCCGTATCGATTTCAGTTTCCAATGAGTTCATTCCGAAAATGAGGCTTTTTGTGCTCTTTATGAATCTGAAAGGTTAACTACGTTACTTCTGTACGTTCGTAAATTATAAAACCTTATTTAGAGTCGTTGTCCTACTTACAGGAACGTTTTGACGCCTCTGCAGCAGACGACTATTAATAACACTGAGAAAAGGAGAAATTGCTTATAATGATCAATTTCTCTTTTGGCAACAACTGCTTCAACTTAATTAAATAATTACTCTTTCATTTGAAGAGATCTTATATCATTTTGCCTAGTTTTCAAAGTCTTCTGCTGCAGATTTGATGTAAATGGGAAATGATTAAGGAATGACAGAGGGTGTATGAACTTGTATCTATGGTCACCGTCTGATTCTAGAATAGGAGACCGAATGAGGCGTGCTGTAGGAAAACAAACATTAACGTGTATTAGACGTCCGTACATATACATCTGCGTAATGTATCGACCGGATCAGCCTGCGCTGTCCGCGCAGACTGATCCGGCCGACACATTCCGTCTAATAGAGTAGTTATTCCTGAAACAGCAAATCCACAGGAGGCGAAAAGTGTATATCCGGGTACGCCTGTGTGGCATGCTTAGGCTGATCCGGTTCGATACTTTACGCAGAGTCCACAATGTTGATTTTCTCACGAGACGGCCTTCACATTGATTATTGCCAAGCTACGCCCCTGACAAATGGCAGTGATGGTGAAGTGCTCTTAAGAAGGGCATATATCCTATCCTAGAACTCATCCGTTTACCCAGCGGTCATAAATAAGTCAACTTGTTGCCGTTATTTATTTGAAATAATATTGAAAACGGCATAAAACCCAAATGAAACAAACACACATCAATTCAAATGGTTCCCACTGGAATGGTCAGTGACTAATTTGCAACAGTGCATTACCAGATCAAATCGCCCGCCATCGCAGATTGACCTGGATCTAACCTAGTTCCAAATCCCTTCCCATCGTTTTTCCTACAAATATGATAACCTCTGATGCTGACGACAGATCAGTTCAGCAGACGGTCATCTGAGTGCATGGAAAATCAGACTTGACATCTGTTGTTGTCAGACAGTATTAACTTTCAAATTCTTCAGAACTAGGAGTGTCTTGTTTCGATCGTACGGTTTACATCATCCCTTATTCCGCTAAAAGATTGCACCTGGTGACATCAACCCTGATTGGTGACACTCTCTTGCATTTACAAGTTATGTATGAAGCAGCCTTGTCTATTATTATAATTTAAAAGGGTTTACAATTGGCATGCATGTAATAGATTAACGTATTACCCCGAGTATTATACAAGGATACCTAGTTCGTGAAACTATGTTTTCACATCGCCACTTCCATTAACATCAGAATCGAAACTTATGTAAACGTATTCTAGTGGTTTTGCCGCTTCGAAAAGTCCCCGTTAATATCGAGGGCTTGGCGTGAAACAGTTGTAACTTAAACCTATTTTGAAAACCTTGGTTTAGGGGCAATTTTGACCCTTTTGTAAACAATGCAAATGTAGGTGCCATTGCTCAGAACGAGCAATGGCACCTAAATTTCCATTGTTTACCAAGAAAAATGATTTAACGCTTATAAAGACTTTATAGCGAGGTGATTAACCTTGGTAAAAAGATACCAATTTTAGTTACAACCGTTTCACGCCAAGCCCTCGATATAGTAGACTTAACTGGTTTGTGGCGGATACTTGGTTTTAACGTTTAACGTTGTAACTGGGAAGGGTTTCGACAGCCAAACTACGGTACAGCCGTCATCGATTGTTAGTCTAACTACCCCGAAAGTCGGTAATCGGTTGGTTTTCCTGAATCCCCAGACATGCAATTTATATTTAAATACACATCGGTATTGAAGGTTCATCTATGCACAGTTCAATGGGGAAACTCATGTCACACGAAAACCGACCTTCGGAAACTTTGCGACCAGAGAATACCAGAGTCGTTGCGGACTTTGATTCCATAAACGATCTTGACCAGCGTGTATCTCTGCACTGTCCGATCAGGATGTTCACCGTTCTTCATTTACTCGTACACTTATTTGTCATGCCTCTGAGGAACTGTTTTTAGAAACATAGGACTAACTACGAGAAGACTCGGATGGTCTATTATCGTATAACTTGTCACAACTCAGCTGACGCAGAAGAGTCTTAGTATTACACTTGCGTCCACTTCATATCAAAACGTACGTGCATATCAAAACGTACGTTGCATATCAAAACGTACGTTGCATATCAAAACGTACGTTGCATATCAAAACGTACCTTGCATATCAAAACGTACCTTGCATATCAAAACGTACGTTGCAAGATCAAGATGCGACTCCACGCTATCTAATCATGTTACAAGTATTGTTGAAGCCTTTTCAGGCACGTATTTATATTTTACAAAACCAGATTAAACGTGTATGCTCTTTCAGCTAAACTGCTATTAAGTTTATAAACCACGTCCATGTTCGTTACCAAGTCTTGTTAGCATTATTGACGACTTTGAGGTACGTGGTTTTTAACCAAGTAGACTAAACATGTATGCAATTTGAGCTATACTGCTATTACTGTAAAAACCGCCGAGTTTCGTGTGATGTGGTCCTTGTGATGTGATTCATTGGAATCGCAGGGGAACTGTTAGAACAAAATCAATTGAGTTTTCCCATTAAAGCATTTAATTGTTTTAAAATTTCCAGGATTCTGCATTGAATTTCCATTATACGCCCGCAGCTGTGCACCTTCTGACCAGACGTTTATAGGGTGCTAACTATTGTATCAACTGCAGTCTATTGGAAAGAGATATGTTATATTGATGATGAAAAGTTGTTAATACTTTTCTCATCATAAATTGTTGTATTATTTATTACATTTACAGTAAAAACAGCAATTCCCTTTTCATGCACATTGAGTTATGCCAAAGTAACTCGAAAATGAGTTGCCCGATTTCGAAATCTATTCACAGACATGTTCCTTGGATGAGCAAATACCGAGTTCAGTAGTTCTTGATTTGCTTTAAAAGTGACGAGGTTCGATTAGATATTGATTGAAAAGTCTTTAATGGCTTATAACTAGAACTTAACAAAAATGATTGCATCATCCAAATTACCGTCTTTGTGTGTTAGCGGTTTCAATCAACCACGGCATTATCTAAAAGGTGAGACACTCTGTCTCCATTATCTGCTTTAATAGAATATACGTGATGTAAAATGTCTCATTTTAACACTTTCTCACGTACACATTTGCAGTAGAGCACTTTTGAAAACATTAGAGCAAACGGAGAACTGGCTCATTATGAGCAATTGTCTCTTTTGCGACAGTTTTGTAAACGGTAGTAAAAAGTTTGCTTTAATAATCGTGGGGCATGCTTTACGAAGTTTCGCTATCCAATTTGCCCAGGGTATCATATATTTTACGCAAAAACCTGGGTACCGAGGTTGCAGCAGATTTGGTATACTGGGGAAGGGTAAAGTGTTCCAACCTCAAAATAAATTCAGAAAAAAACTCCGTACATGATTACGGTAATAAAAAGTTTGCTTTAATATACAGTATACAGACTTTTCCTATTATTGCCTAGATAGGTTCAAAGTAGTCTCCAGCAGATGCATCCTCGGTACCCATGCTATTCATAAATTATATGATACCCAGGGCAAATTGGATATAGCGATTTTTACAGCCAATTCGCCCTGGGTATCATATATTTTATGAATAGCCTGGGTACCGAGGATGCAGCAGATGTGGTATAGTGGGGGAAGGGTAAAGTGTTCCAACCTCAAACTAAATTCAGAAAAAACTCCGTACATGATTACGGTAATAAAACGTTTGCTATAATATACAGTATACAGACTGTTCCTATTATTGCCTAGATAGGTTCAAAGTAGTCTCCAGCAGATGCATCCTCGGTACCCAGGCTATTCATAAATTATATGATACCCAGGGCAAATTGGATATAGCGATTTTTACAGCCAATTTGCCCTGGGTATCATATATTTTATGTATAGCCTGGGTACCGAGGATGCAGCAGATGTGGTATAGTGGGGGAAGGGTAAAGTGTTCCAACCTCAAAATAAATTCAGAAAAAAACTCCGTGCATAATCCCATACTCAAACAGTTAACCTTTACCCTCATATAGACGCTTTCTGACGCCTCTGCAGCAGACATATGTTCAAAGTCGTCTGCTGCAGAATTGTAGTATGAGGGAAAGGGTTGAACGCCGTATTAAAGATAAAAGTACAAAATATGCAAGTGTTCAGATCGAGGTTCAGTATCAAGTTCATCTTGGAATGATTTAATTCACGGACTGTTGACCTGATTTTGAAATCACTCGCCTAAGTATACCCCGTGGAATCGTTAATTTAGATTACTAAAGCCAGTTTGATATGTCATTACGATTAACCCTTTCCCCCTTCCAGACGCATGCTGACTCAGTTTGATATGTCATTACGATTAACCCTTTCCCCCTTCCAGACGCATGCTGACTCAGTTTGATATGTCATTACGATTAACCCTTTCCCCCTTCCAGACGCATGCTGACTCACCTGTGGTGGACGACTTTTGATAACCTTATGACCAAATGAGTAATTGCTCATAATAAGTAATATCTGCTTTTCCCGAAATGGTTTAAACTGTTATTATTAATAACACTTTCAGATACTTTCCATATGTTAAGGTTGATGCTTTCAAAGTCGTCTGCTGTTTAGGGGTAAAACGGGCGGGGCTTATATTCTATGCTTGCATTCCGGTACCGTATCAACGTGGAAGACAGTGGTGCAGAGACAGAGCGTCGGCCTCTCGTACCAAAGATCCCGGGTTCGAGTCCTGTGATCAGTGGGTTCTGACTTAGGGATTTGTCCACACAAACGGCACGAGTACTGGTTAAGTATCCAGGAAGCAGACATTGAGCGTGATTAATATAAGCTGAAAGCTTGTTACACAATCGATGTAAAATAATTAAGTTTAAACAAAGGTGACACACTCTCTTGCTTTTTCTTTTTCCTTTACTGAAACACTTTTGTTATTATTTATTTAAAAGCATGTTTATAAATTCTAACCTAAATAGTTCACTGCAATTGAAATTCTTTCTTCAGCGAATATGCCCAGAGGTAGTGAACGGAATCCTTTGCATTACACCAAAATACCCGCCTTCACGTTACAACTCACATCAATGCAACAAAAGTTATTCTATTTTTAGATCGTTTATTTCCTTATATAACAGCTTCGGATCTATTTTACATCGCCTATCGTACATGACCATGAATGATTAATTCATTCTCTGATATAATGGAAGAACACTGAATACTCACACAATATGTTTCCAAGTCGAGAGCGAGAAGGGATAATGTAGTTTAGCTGTCAGAGCGAGAGCGTAGTCTTTGATCAGAAATTTCATGTCTGATTTACGACCGAATTATTACTTTCCCTCATTCAAACAGTGAACCCCCCCAACTTATCCCTTTCCCACATACAAAAATTATGCACCGAAAAGTCTTTACATATTGAAAATAATTGAATATATTACATCAAATGGAGAAATTGTCCAGTATGAGCAATTTATCATTTTCTTCGAAATGTTGTGTTTTGAAAAGTTGTCTGCTGCGGGTGCGTCGTAATGCGTCTACAGGTGGGTTCGGGTTAAACACGAGGTGTCGTCAACATATTTACGAAAATGACCGGAATAAGTGTACGATCAACGTGCTTACTAGGTGGTTACATCTATTAAATGTTCAACAAAGATTGGACAAAAATGCTTTTATATAATTGGTAAAGAGTAACTGTGGTACAAACAAAACATGAAATGAATAACTCGGGGGAGTAGATTGCGAAACCCTGTAATCAATGGAGATGCATATTAAAACCCTCCTTTTGAATATGCCGAGCCTCGGTAGCTAAGTCGGTAGCGACGCGGGCTGTCAATCTGGTGGTTGTGAGTTCGAATCCCGGGTCGGCCAACTTTCTTTCCGACGATTGACAAAAGTCAATGCGACATGCGTCATACGTCTTCCGCCAATGGGCTAAATCTATGTGTAAAAGCAGCCAGTTGCTTGGGAAGATTGTTTAGTGGAGTAATGAGTGTGAGAAAACCAGGAAATGCATGAGTAGGTGAACTGGCCGCCGTGATATAACTTAGAAATTGTTAAAAACGGCGTTAAACCATAATCAATCAATCATTTCGTATATAGACAGTGGTTTACGCCCCTGATACAGTCAAATAAGTCCACAATTATTGGAAAGGAAGAAAACAGTAATCCTTTTCCACGGTGCTATCATTCATAATGTATCAAAGCTATGCTCCCGATCCCCGTTTTCCAGGTGCTATATTCCTTCGAATGTTTTCAAAACAGCGAAACATTCAATTAATAGAACATCAACCCGATTGTGTGGTTTATTCAGAAAGCCTAGAATCGTATCAAAACCAATATAAACTGCTGTTCGGTTTATATGGATACACATTAAATTTTACTTGATTCTTGTCACGACAAAAACGGCTCTATGATGGGTAAGAAACCGTGTGTTTGATTGAAGTGCTATCTCTGTCAGATTTTCCAGATCGGTGCATTTACACCTAACTATTATATTCAAGATTCAAGATTTAAGATTCTTTATAATGTAACTTAACAAACGTTCAAGTAACATATATATGTTTAGCATGGGTCTAAATAAAACAAGTGCCTATTGATTGAGACCAACAGACTTTTTGCAATCATCTTCAGAGCTTGAATAAAAATAAAAGCATAATGATTTTACAACACCAAATGAGGAAATCACAGCACCTGGTAATTTGGAATAATTATCATCCAACACAATTAACTCAATTCCAGCACGCAGACACATGTGCAGAAGAACTTTTTAAAAACATTATTGCAAAGTGAAAACGTGCCTATAATGAGCCATTTCTCCATTTGGGCTCTCCCGCTAGAAAACCAACATTATGGCCTCTGCGTTATGTATCGACCCAGATCAGCCTGCGCAGTCCGTGCAGACTGATCCGGGCCGACACAGTCCGTCTAAGGGGGATAGAGGTATAGAGTAATGAGTCCTGAAACAGAAAATCCACAGGAGGCGAAAAGAGGCTGATCCGGGTCGATACTTTACGCAGAGTCCACAATGCAGCTGCGGCGATAGACATCTGCGTCATGTATCGACCAGATCAGCCTGCGCTGTCCGCGCAGACTGATCCGGCCGACACATTCCGTCTTAGGGGGATAGAGTAGCTATTCCTGAAACAGAAAATCCACAGGAGGCGAAAAGTGTATATCCGGGTAAGCCTGTGCGGCATGCTTAGGCTGATCCGGGTCGATACTTTACGCAGAGTCCAGAATGTTGGTTTTCTCGCGGAATGGCTCATATGTAACATATATTTACAACTGTATTCAATCATATCACTTTCATTCATAGATGTTCTTTTTTATTTAAAATGTGTATGGTGCAGATTGATTATATGTTGGGAAAGGGTCGAAGCTCGAGGTTATTCTGTTTTATAGCATTGGAGGCTGCGGGTGCCTTGATGGAAAGACATGTCTAAAATAATACTAGTTAATTGCAATCACTCCTTTCAAATCGCGCTAGTAAAAAGAATGTCTTAAACATTTCTCTAATTTGCTGCATCGTTATTAGTCGCCGGGCAGGAGCCCGCGACTTCTATTTTTAATAGGTTTTCTGAAATCACCTGGGAGGGGGGATTATTATTAGAAAGAAACACATTTAGATGTCTTGAACATATTACAATTGTGTTTGTTTAACAACACTAAGTAATGACACATCTAAAATGAAATAAATATTCCGATGTTTTAGGTATTTTCAGTTTCTTTATTTTGACTCGCATTTATGTTTTTTTTGTTTTATTTACGAAGACAAAACAGTCCCTATTAGCTAGACTGCTATACTTTATTTTACACTATATACTACATGTAATCAAAAGTCGATAACTACAAACCTTTACGTCGCAGTCTAATTTGTTTACTTACGCGCACCTGCGTGACTCGCGAATACCAACTGCGTAGATCAATCTCCTTTGCAGAGAGCCGCTCTTTACACTCGCTTACAAATAGTAAATTATAGGTGATTTAAAATGTTTATTTGGTTCGAAACAAATGAAGAAAAGAACAAACTGAGATAAAACTGGTTTTAATGGAAAAATGACTTTGAACGAACACTCTCTGCCTATAAAGAGAGTTTCAAGAACGACACCTCTGCGAATAAGAAAAAATCGGTTCTTTCGTACAAAATTATTTCGTCCTTGACAATTTTAAATGTGCCATTTAATTCCCTAAAGGCATATGGCTTCCGATCTGCATATTGTTATGCATCATTGACACAAGGGCGCTCATCATAATATAAGTTTATGTTCGAAATTAAGTTTAAATTATACAACAATTTCAATGAGATTTAACTGTTTAGTTGATATTATATTTCGAAGGTGGTCTAATTTATAAATATTGGACTACATTTCAACATTTGTTAAAGTATGATATAATTAGGATGCTAAGCTAATATCATGTTGAGAAAAAGAGAAAACTCATGTCTTCAGCGATTTAACCCTTATCTCATTGTTTTAAAAGTAGATTGCTGCAAAGGTGTCCACTGTTGACTTTAAAAGAGGAAAGGTAAAATGACGTGCTATTGCATGCAAATCCTAAATTGTCTGTTTTGTGGTTTTGTTGAAAAATAATAAAATTCAAATATTCTGACAAACATCTTGAAAAGTGTATGTGGAATTCACAAATCTTATAATTATTCCTTAATGAAAGCACTGTATACATACTAAGACTAATGATTGGCAAGATTACTCATTTCCATTACTGTTTATGATCAATAATTAGTTGGTTGTGTGTATGGTCAACCTACTTTGGAATGGAGATTGATCATAAACAATGAAAGGCTTCAATTATCATTCACTTCGTTGACAAAACAATGCAAGTTATGATACATTTTCACTTGACCCCACCCCTGATGTTCCAATATGCCCCTCAGTTGATAACTGTTTATTCAACTACTGCACTATGGATATCCGGCGACATTGATGCGTTGCATCAATTTTCTCTTGTCATCGTATCAAATTCATCGGCAAAAAACTGACACGTTTCTAATGTTATATCGAACAACGTAGAACAAGATTAAACTGCAAGACGCACAGTCTGATATTTGCCAAGAATCCCAGTGGCGCCAGTGTGGACCGCTCTGATATGACGGTTGGTTAGTCCCTAACTAGTTAAATAATGGTACCGTATGTCTGCCCGCTGCCTGGTAACAAAGATGGGACTCGTGAAATGAAAATTATGTTGAGGACGAAGATGTCTTATACGTCAGAAATTGCTGACCCTTTCAATAGAGATGACACTAAAATAAACAAATACTTAACTTTTTATTTAAAGTACACATTTCCGACTTAACTAATCGGTACTCGAAAAACGTTGTTTCTTTAATTTCGTGTATCTTTATCATGGTCCTCAATTCTGGGCAAGATCTGACACGTTTTTATGGACCATTCCTAACTTAACATTGATAATTGTATATCGAACAATGCAGACCCAGATTAAACTACAAGAACGCACAATATTTGCCAACATCTTTCGCAATTGTAATCCCAGTGGGGCCAGTGGGTTCCTATCTTATACGACGGTTGTTTAGCCGCAAGCTATTTCAATAATAGTATCTATCGTCTGTATGCCCGTTGCCTGGTAAAATAGATAGAATACGGGAAATAAAAATTTGTTCAGGACAAACATGTCTCATACGTCAGAAATGGATGACTCTTTCAATCGAGATGACACTATTATACTTTTTATTTTAACTCTTTCACTGCCGAATTTCACAAAATCGAATATTCCATGTTGAAAAATTGGACCACTCCATTTTCGTCCAACAGACAATTTGGTAAAATGTAATGTCTAAGTGGCAAGCATTGCAGCTTTCAGGAGAGGAGAGACAGCTCGTTATGAGCTGTCTCACGTGAATCTGCATTGTTTACAAAACGAGCAACTTCTCCTTTTGCCACAATGTTTTCCACTTTCATAGGCTATCCATTAAATTATAGAGATTTTCTATATTTTGACAAAATATGTCCAAAGTCGTCTGCTGCAGAATTGTCGTATATGGGAAAGGGTTGGCCTTTAGCAGCGATATGGTTAAGTACACTTTTCCGTCTTAGCTAATCGCGACTCGAGGAGAATGTTTACTTTTACTCGTGAAGCTACGGGTGTCTCTGATAACCTGATATATCAGATGTAACCTTGTGAGAATATCAATGCGCTATAAAAATAACTTTCCCTCATACAGGCTAAATCCAGACGGCTTTTGATAAATATGTGACAATAGGAGAAATTGCTCATAAGAAAGTATGGCTCAACTATGGAAAATCTCTATAAAGGAAAGTGTAATGTTTGAAAAGAGTTGAAAACATTGTCGGAAAGAGAGAATTTGCATATTATGAGCATTTTCTCATTGTTGTCGATGTTTTCGAAGGTCGTCTACTGAGGAGTAGTCTACATGGGGGAAAGGGTTAAATCTTGAAAATAAGTTTGATGTTATACAAGACAATATCGCATATACGAATTATGACATCATAACAGGTTTTCCTCTTTTGCGAAAAGGTTTGTGTAAAGCATTTTCCTTTCTAAAAGATACGGGCTGTATAAGATTTGGTGGTTCTTTTTTTTTGGGGGGGGGGGGGGGGTTTGTGTAAAGCATTTTCCTTTCTAAAAGATACGGGCTGTATAAGTTTTGGTGGTTCTTTTTTTGGGGAAGGGGGGGGGGGGGGGTGTTACACCATTTTCATTATTATTGTAGTTATATCACGACGACAGTTCACTAATTCTTAATCCCTTTACAAACCAGTACTAGGCTAGGAAATGTGTTTTGCACAAGAGCACTTCACCATGATCACAGCGCCGCGACTGAGGATCGCACCGGGACCCCGGTTCAAAATCCCCGATGCCAACCACTCGACCACGGCGGATTCCTGTATATGATCCCCGATATGAATAAAACGAAACATTTTGGCGATTTAGCTTTCAACAGCGGTGTTTTCATGTTGTTTTTCATAATAAACAATACCAAGAAATTGGAAATGGTGACGCAGTGTTCTTTTAAAAATCACCAATGAAATACGATATATATATTATATCACAGGAAAATAGTGACAGGTCTAGACAAAGAATTGCCCAGAAAGGACAAATAAACTGTAGAAGTAATCGATGCATTTGACACTCCGTCTCCTGTTGGCATTTCTAGAGTGACGTCAGATCAGTATTTTTAAAAGCACTAAACAATGGAATAGGTGTTTAATTTGATAGGTTATAACAAGAATTGACCGTGGAAAAAAAATCCTTCAGTGGTATGTACTGCACGCAAAAAAAAAAAATTCGTTTCATGTTAACTTTATAGTATCTATGGTTATAAGTAGGTAAGTATGCCGAACTGGCAGATGAAACTGCAATAAAATATAATAAAAGTTGCACCTTTACTATCCGTGATTATGAACTTTTCCAAGATTTTGTCTGGTATTTAACACAGGTGGTGGAGAGATGGTGTATTCTCCCTCACACAAATGCTGCCACCTTTCTCGATATTTTTTTCTTTTTCTCTTATTCTCAATTTCCTTCTGAATTTGTTTTCATAAATTGTTAAAAGCGGCGTAAAACATCAAAGAGTCAATTGCAGAAACGTTTGTGGAATAATACTTTTTATTTCAAGAACATATTTTATAATCTCAGCCGAGTTACACAAACTAATGAAATTTTGTTTGTCGATCAGGTATGTATGGGTTTCAGAGGAACAAAACTTCATTATTTTCTTTACGATCCCTACAAAGTCGTCTCGGTGCTTTGTTCCCTGTCATTAGCCGACGAAGTACGCAATGTCTCTCTGACACTGTAGAACTTTGTCTCCTTAATTAGTGTTTACAACTTCCCTTATTTATTACCACGAATCAGGCGATGTTTGACTTGATTATAGACTTTAAACAGTGACTTCCCCGAATACAAATCCATCTTTGAGGCAATACTAAAATAGAATCTTTATTTTTGATGTCAAGCTTTTATTAAAATTTATTTGAGTTGGCTTGATTTAAAATAACTGAGGTATGGACAAGACGATGACAACAGTTATCGGTCACAAGTTGAATCACTTATGAAGCAATTAGATCAATGATGTAGGTTCTCACGATTCTTTTAAACACTGCACTCGCCAATTAATTATGTTTAAGCACGAACTCTTCAGATTCCTTTTTTGCAGTGTGTACACTGCATTGTGGCACGTCTGTTACACTAACCGAGTCTAGTGCATAGACGCAAAGGATACATTTATTGTTGTTTCATGTTTGTGTTTTATTGAAATGCTACAACGTCCTCTATATATAACACGAGTTGCTGCACGAGTTGCTGCACGAGTTGCTGCAAGATGCAGCAGTTCGATGTTAGCGCGGGAATCAGCATTTTATGGCTTAAGAAATACTGTTTGATTCGAAAAACACAAAACCCGCTTTTAAATATATTATGTAAATATATGATAACAATAGTTTTTTAGTTAAATACGTAAAACGAAAACAAAAATACCTTTTCCCAACGTGTTGACCTCGACCTCCCAAAATTATTGTAAACATTTGTCTGAGCATGCGCATCCTTTTTTGTCCTTAATATATATATGTTCCCAGTGATGTTACATAGACTCCACTCTGGTATACTGATTGTGTTCAGTTGTGTGACTTCGGGTCGAAGTCAAGAGAAAATAGGGAGAAATGTAACGGGAACTGAAAATGTAAATATCACTTCTACAGTCTTGCTGTGGAAGCCTGCTTTTATAGCGACGTTGGTAGAGTGGTTGACCTTTTCGTAAAAATGAGCAATGTTCATCGCGGTTAGTGCCTGAATGGGTGACCCGCGATGGCTTTACGCCGGTACACGTTACACTATGGTTTTATTTTACATTTTAATTATAAAAAGACTACTCCCATATAAATAGACTGGTTCACTTATCTTAATCTTCTATCGCAAACTCGAACGAGAACTAGTTTAGTGACGAACTGCTACGGAAATATCCGAGAGCTGACGGTAAAATACGGCGCATGCGCGATCAATACGATTAACACGGCGCATGCGCAAGCCAATTGCACAAGTGCTAAACACAACCAATATATGCACTGGTGCTGAGGCACCCGCGCAATAATACGTTTAACTTGCAATATTTACGTAAGGGTTCTACCTTTTATGCGCGTGTTCGTCGATGCTTTGGAGAATACGTTAAATCTAATTTAGGAAAATTGCTGTATCAATTAAATCACTACGTGATATAGAACTTTCTATTTATCCGGTATTTTAATTACACTGTTCAATCAGATAATATTACTTCGCTTTTAGGTTTGTTTCATTAAAACATACCTTTGTTATTATTTTAAAAATGAACATGATCGTATCTGCTCAATTAAATAGCAACACTTAAAGATTTCGAGATATAGACTGCGAACACTTGAAATAGAGATCAGATTAAGTGCATTTTGGCCATAATGTTTAATGAGGCTAAGACATTGATGTAATAGGGTCCAGGTACATGATAATGAAGCTTGGAATATAGTTCATTTACCTGCGAAAATAAGTATAAGATCAATACTAATGAAACCATAATTATGTGACGAAGAGATAAATAAAAACATTGTGTTTAGTGCTTGGAGGTTATTTTCAGCTCGGGTCATTGACCCGGCTAAATGTACACTATTTGCCAATTACAGTGTATTTACAGAAGTCGTTTTAAGCTTCTGGTATCCGATCTAAACCTACACTATCTACAAATGCATTGTACCGTTTTGCACGGACGAGCTCATACGTGTTACTAACCAAGACTTGTATGAAATAATGTCGATGATACCAAATATAGAACATAATATCTTGATCAAAGCGTCCTAGCATATCCTCTGTTGCTGCCGTATATCGATCCGCGTTCCGTTTTCTCTTAATGTCGTTAAATGGACTTTTCTTGGTAAGTCGTAAAAAGGAAGGCTTCCCTCCTACATTGATCTGTATTTCCATTTATTTAGCTTCAACATTTTTCCACAAGCAGACTCTTTTGACACATCTGGAGCAGACGATTTTGGAAACATTGTGTCCAAATAGGAATTTTCTTATGGTGAACAATTTTCACTTTTGCCACTATTCAACTATAGAGAGTTTTGCCTATATGTTTGTAATTTGTTTACTGCAGATGTGCAGAGGTCCAAATAAGGAGGGGTATTCAGCTCTTTCTCCCACAATTTATCTCTTATTATTAAAGCAAACCCTATGTTGTGGGTACTCAAAAGAATCGTCTCACTGAGACGATTCTTTTGAGTACCCACAACATAGGGTTAGAGTGTCAGGTGTTGATGTGGGGGACAGTTAGCAGTGTAAGATGGACCATTGCGTGATTAGGTTACATATCGTCAATGGCGATTAACACGTATAACGTTTACATAATTATCCTGTTTCGAGGAGTCTGCTTTGAACTAATTTCTGAAGAAAAAAAACGTTGATCACGTATAATCAAAGATCTGTTTGCTTATCATTAAAATCTGAGTCAAATGCTTTACTTGTGTCAAAATTCACAGAAAGGCTCAATGGCTGTTTCGCTGTCAGTGCCGATTAAGATAGAACCTCGTAGATGCGCAATTTGGTTTGAATTAACACAAGTCGCCCATACACCAAGGTTGATTGTCTTGGAGCATGTCACTTTGGGATACATGTAACATATACAGTCTACTTTGCCATATAATCATATTTCAATAATGTTTTAATATTACACTAATATTGAATACAGCTGTAATAATTGCATCATATTTGTAAACGGTCTAGCAATTTAACTGGTAGGTTTATTTTCATAAACTTTAAATACATTGAAAGACACAATTTAACATGCTGATCAATTATTGTAGAGGTATCACATTTTGTCTCTGAATGAAATAACTTGAACAGACGATATTGTGGTTTTTATTCCCGAACAAATGTTTTTCCAATGAACCGACAAGAAAACGTTGCCATTGTTGCCCTCATTTGACATTTGACGCCAGTATCGTGTATCGTATTGGTATTTTCTGTCTATGTTGTTAAAGGCACGCATTACTTCGTACGAAATAATATAGTACGATGTCAGCTCGCCTTTCTTAACCATTTGATTGATGTTACTGATTGTATGAAACGTGTGCAACCAGTATATTGTGAGGTCAGCCTGTATATAGCGTATGTGAACATGTATGGAGTGAAGTCAGCCTGAATACGGTTTGCTGCCTAACCCAACATTTGTATTTTGATATTCTTAAAAAATGATTATTAAATATTCCAAACGCAAAACTGGGATATTTCAAACGCAAAACTGGGTATGTCCCATTAATAAATCAATATTGAAATGGTCAAGAAAAATAAACAGTACTAATTGGCAATGAGGTGTGCCTCGTTGTATATATACTTTCTCCTCTTTTTGTTAACAGTTATTTTAGTTGTGTTATTGTCCCTATGGATCGATGCAGTGTCTTTATAATTCTGACTGTTAGCCGAGGTTCAAAATCCCCTACACTCGGCAACGGTAGATATCCTTAACGCAATAATAATGACAACCAAATTGCATACTATTAAAGTAGCCCTTTGATGAAACCGATCTCATATATTTTGTACAGCTTGATATATGTAGCGAACATTTAATATGATTAGTGCAGGCGTAGGCTTAATGTTCAATCTCATAGAAGCGAATCTCATTTATGCCAAGCGTGCTTAATATTTTCTTCAAGTTTGACAAAGTCCAGCTACTCTAAAAATATCGGCTAAAATATGTTTCTTAGCGTATTCCTGACTGGAGTTTTGCTTGTCGGTTATCATGTGACCATTTCCAAATAAGAAACGCACTGATTGAAAGGCGTCGAATTCCATAATGTAGCAAACAAGATCGTCAGACTTCCCCGATAGATGGTCTTTTTGCGATATTATGTCCCGAAGAAGTCATGTTCAAGTCTGTCCCTAGGGTCTTTACTAAATTGATTGATGTTGGTCGAACGTAATCTCATTCATTTCCTTGTGTGGCCAACAATTAGATTACAGGGGTGAACTGGGTTTTCACCAAGGCACTTTTCGTATTGCTTCGCTCAACCAATGGCCGTGGGTACTCAAACGAATCGTCTTAGTATTACGTTTCTCTTCACTATCAATTTAATAGGGTCTGATATTCAAATAAGCGTGACAGTTTCAAGTACTCGTGTACTGTTTTATGTAAGTCTGATTTCCAACTTTGAACTTGGACACATCATCCTTTATTGCTTAGGCCCATTGTGTTCAATACAGCCAATAGAAACGTTCATTTTTGTTGTAAATGATATCATGGCACAGGCTAATCCGGGCCGACACATTCCGTCTCAGGGGGATAGAGGTATAGAGTATTTTTTTCCTGAAACAGAAAATCCACAGGAGGCGAACAGTGCCTGTCCGGTTAGGCTGCGCGGCAGGCTTAGACAGATCCGGGTCGATACTTTACGCAGAGTCCACAATGTTGGTGTTCTCGTAATTCGGCTCAAATTGACTTGTATAAGCTGCAGATGTAATGTTTTCTATGGCGAAACACAGAATAACGAGAAAGGAATAATTGTGAAGAGAATCAGGTCAATGTCTAGGCATTCATAGAAATAATGAAAGAAAAACCTCGGACGATTTGATTATAGCCATTAAGTAGATTTACGTGAACACGTCAGGCGACTGAGGTTTGCCAACCATAGTGCTGATGTCCTTTATATGTCATCTGTCTAGGTCTTGTAGTGGCAGAGCGTCCTCCTGGAGTACGGGAGGTCACGGGTTTTATCCTCGGCCGGGTAAATGTAATACCAAATACTTTAAAAAGGTAGTAATGGCTTTCGGTCCTTGGCACTCAGGGTTGTCGGGTTAGCATTGCGACTGACTCGCTGGTGTAAGGATAAATGAACCAGTTGTACTGATGTTTGTCCAAGGAAATGCCGTGATATATCTAAAACATACTGAAACGGCGTTTAACACCAAACAAACAAAAACATAACATTTGCGTATCAATATATGAACTTTTTAGGCTTCAATTGTAAAATATTATTTAAAAATGAAGATAAAGCTTCACAACTGTGTAGTTTAATATTGACTTGCACTGTCCTTTACTTATTTCTTGATTCAACAGTGTTTACTACAGACCAATCCCTATATCTTAATATACATATGAGTTCGTCAACAATCAGGAAGGATTTTGCTGATGCGGGAGAGTCTGTGAATCAACATCATTTCAACAGAGGAGTCGGCAAAATTGATTTCCCAAAATGCTTGTTCCAATTGATTTTAATGTAGCTTTGTGATGTTTTATTTTAAATATCTGAAGATGTGAATTAAAAATGCATTGCTTTAACATAAACAACATGTTCGTAGGATGCATTGATGCTCAAGGACTGAAACATGTGTTAAGGCAGCCAGTTGTTAAAGTTATACAATATTCATATTACTTTTTGAAGACAACTTTTGCCATTGACGTCATTGTCAAATGACGTTTTATTTAATCATCGAACAATATGTTCGTCATCTCAGAGACATGATCTTAAAGATCTACTATTTCTCTTCGAAATCTGGACATCTTCGTAATTATCTCTTAGCATTTATAAGAAATATGACAAGTGAAAGAAACGTGCATTTACATGGTAGACCGTAACAAAATGTGTTACGTGAACTCAAGTTTAGCCTTGAAGTGTACATTGATCATACACATCTTATTGCTGGTTCGCTTGCAGTAAGTTCCACTGTGTTCATCAACTTCTGATATGCCGTGGAATAACAGGATAGGGTAATTCTCAAACGGGAATAAGACGTGATCAGACTGATAAACACACCACATTATGTATCGGAACAAGAGATTGGCTAATGTAGTTAGTTATCAAGCTTGGATATTCCATACGTAGCTCTTTAATAAGTGACGTATTTCGTTTTCTTAAATCATAATATGATATCCTAGTGATGTCACGATGATCGAATAGAATCGAGCAATTGACCGAAAAGGTTTCATTATCAATTAACTCAATTGTTAGTTTGAATAATCGATTATTTCTCTTCTTAATTTGTATCACAAATATTATATAACATCCGATTTTTTCCGATTTTCCATCATTATAATGTACACAATATATAGTGTGTAAACTCAACCGTCTTTTTAACTCTGGTATGCCGAAGAGTTACATCTTTGACAGAAATGTTAATTAGACTGGCAAATTGGACTTGACTCTTTGACGTTCAGATATACAAATAACATTCCACATTTGGAACCACATTCCCCCTCCCCTCCCCTCCCCTCCCACTTTGGAGTATAATAACGTCAGTCTTCTCGCAAATCAATATATAACCATCTGGTGTAAGTAAGTACAGTTCGAAACTACAGTTTACCCATCTTGTCTGTAAAACATCAACTTTCTAGAACAAACGTGACTAGTTATGTATCATTTATGAGCAAATGGGTTCATGAAGACACCTTTCTTCCTCATTCCAGACTCAGTGCCAATAACGAATCATTATTACTAACAAGGCGAACTTCGTTGACACATCATTCGGTTTACGCATATCATAGTCAATCATGTCCAACGGTTCACAAGATATGTATCATGAATATAAAAAATGTCTCTCTTACTAGCTGAATTGTTTACGACTCGATTTTTACAACTGCTTTGTTGCAACTGGTTGTCTCTTGCAACTGAATTATTGTAACTGGTTTCTTACAATTGGTTTCTTACAACTGGTTTCTTACAACTGGTTTCTTCTTGTAACTGATTCAGGCAACTTATTCCTAAAAACAGTTTTCTTAAAACTGTTTTTGTTTGCTTGGCTTGGCTTGCAGATTGATTATTATTGCAACTGAGTTCTTGCAACTGGTTTCATATAACTGGTTTCTTGCAAACGAATTATTACAACTAGTTTTTTTTTGTAAATTATTATTGCAACCGATTCATGGTAGCTCTGTTCTTACAACTGTTTGGTTTTTTCAAATTAATTCTTACAACGGGTTTCTTGAAAATGAATTATTACAACTACTTTTTTGCAAATGTTTCTTGCAACTGCAACTGATTTCTTGCAACTGATCTCTTATTACTGGTTTCTTGCAAATGACTCTTGCAACTAATTTCTTTAAACTGGTTTCTTACAACTTTTTTCTTGCAATTGAATTCTTACAACTGGTTCTTGCAATTTGTTCTTTCAACTGATTCATTGTAATTTATTTCTTGTAAATTATGTATTGTAACTGATTTCTTACAACTAGTTTCTTGCAACTAATTTATTGTAACTGATTTCTTAACTTATTTTTTATAACTGGTCTCTTTCAACTGATTTCTTGTAACTGATTTCTTGCAACCAGTTTCTTGCAATTGATTTCTTGATTTATTTTCTTGCAACTGTTTTCTTGTAACTGATTTCTTGCAACCGGTTTCTTGCAATTGATTATTTCTGATAACTGTTTTCTTGCAACTGGTTTCTTGTAACTGGTTTCTTGTAACTGGTTTCTCCACCTTTGCTTGTTTAATAAGTTACGTTTGACACGAACACCATGCAGGTTAATGATTTGCAATGCGGTGCACGTAGCTGTTGTTTAAAAGTGCACATAAACGGCTAGTGTGCCTTATGACTAGCGAATCTCAAGGTCAGACTGCTATTTTGCGCAGAGTGACTTTGACATCCTTTAACTTTCTGGAGAAAGCTTGAGACCAAATATATTTTCTTAATATGCTGGGCCTGAAAATATAAAACACTGAACACGTTGTTTGTGCTAAGACATTAATCCTATGCTGGAAATAAGACATATTATTTGCCATTGTCGAGAATGGAATTGTATTCGAACATTCAGCTACTAAAGAACATAGTCTAATAACAGAGAAGAACTTTTTTTATAATTTTGGAGCAAGTTTTTATCGTAATTGATAGATTCATTCAGATACCATTTTCATTGGCGATATATATGGTATTTGTGTCATGTGAAGTTAATGATCGAACTGTTCACCAATGATACGCGATACTAATGTATTGACACAAAGTTTAAAAGCTTGTGTGTATGTATATCAATTTAAATGTTCTATCTATCTGTGATCTATCTATCTATATATATATATATAAACTTATAAAGTATGGATGAGTCGTTCTCTGAAAATAAAACTTAAAGCATTGACTAGTGGGCACAGGGCTACATTAGGGGAAATAAGCGGGTCTTTTCCACACAATATCTCTATTTTAACTCAACCGTACCCTATGTTATGGGTACTCAAAAGACGGTATCAAATAAGGTTTTTAGAATTTGAAAATTGATCCTTATCTAAAGCTCTGGGTGTATCTTCACTTCAACTAATACATACGTACAGAACGTTCTGACGATGAACTGTTCGGTAGATTATCAAAGCTGACGTCAAGAAACGTCTGGCAAAATTGTCCATCAATATCAGGCTTAATGGATTGTTATCTACACCTACAATAAATAACACTAAGTTTGATTTTCCTGGAGCACCGTTCTACTATATAATGGTGGTGTACGCTTGAAGGCAGACTTGCTAAGACGTGTGGAGTGAATATATATTAATACTCGTTGGCATGAAGCTTAAGGAAGGAGGAGACCAAGGATCGATAATCACAATGTCTCGGACTGGAGAAAAGTAAGAGGCGATTTATTATCAGTGGAGCCTGCTCTTGCAGTCGATTACACATCGAACATAAATAGAAACTGCGTACTCCTTATGCTTTCAGTCGTAGGCTTACCTTTAACGTTCTACATCTAAATATGTGCCATCCCGCGAGAAAATCAACGTTATGGTCTCTGCGTAATGTATCGACCCAGATCAGCCTGCGCAGTCTGCGCAGGCTAATCCGGGCCGACACATGCCATCTCAAAGGGATAGAGGTATAGAGTAATGATTCCAGAAACAGAAAACCCACAGGTGGCGAAAAGTGTCTGTCCGAGTTAGCCTCCGTTGTGTAGTGGTTAGAGCATCCACCAGCGTTCGATCATCAATCGGATCATACACAAACGATAACAATAGTGGCTTTGGTCACTTGCTCCTCTAAAAACAGATATGACCTACTCTATGCATAGAGTAGGTCATATCTATTGTTAGAGTAGCAAGTCCCTGTGCTTGGTCCTCAGGGTTACGGTGATTGTATAACGCCTGATGCATTATATTCAGGATAAGCTTACCATTAGAACTGAAAATTTACCCAGGAAACGCCGTGATATGACTCAAATACTGTTGAAAGCTGCATAAAACAAGCACATTTCATAAAACATGTTAAAAGCAACTATTTCCCTGTTGAGTCATGAATTTTAGATTGTGTATGCCGAACTTTTGACATGTTGTGACTAATTGGCGTGGAAAGCAATCAACGCCTTTTCGTCAGTATTCATTGAAATTATGAATATTGAATATCACAATGGTAATGAGCTGTCTGGGTTTATTCTATGGCCTTTAACTGTCACTGTAAAGGGGTCTGATTTGGTCGGAGACATGTTTATATAGATTTTCTATGAAAATAGAACATTGATCGCACGCAACATCTGACATTGCATGCGTAAGGTGTATATTTATGATTCGTTCTCTTGGAAACTTATCCTAGGTCAAGCGAGGCTAAACTGGATAACTCCGGGAACATTGTTTCATAGTAATTTTGAACTTCTGCAACAACCATTGTAGATCAAGATAAAAACAGATTTCATTAATTAATCACAAAGGACTGACTCAATTAGATCACGTAGTCCAGAGTAATAACACGGTGGAGTTTGTGTTTTCAACACAATATATCGAGGGCTTGGCGTGAAACGGTTGTAACTAAAAGCCTATTTTGAAAACACTGGTTTAGGGGCAATTTTGTCCCGTTTGTAAACAATGCAAATTTAGGTGCCATTGCTCAGAACGAGCAATGGCACCTAAATTTCCATTGTTTACTGAGATGAATTATTTAACGCTTATAAAGACTTTATGGCGAGGTGATTAACCTGAGTAAAAATATTACCTATTTTAGTTACAACCTTTTCACGCCAAACCCTCGATATCTCTTATTACTTAACCAAACCATATGCTGTAGATATTAAAAAGAATCGTCTCAGTAAGACGATTCGTTTCAGTACCTAAGACAAAAGGTTTGAAAACATTTAGTCACAAAATTTGAATAACGGGAATATCCTGCCGATAGTCGACCCAATTACCTTCTTGTACTGCTGTTGGGTCATTCGTTTAACGGCAGAAGGTTTGTGGAATCCGCCGTGGCCTAGTGTTTAGCGTCGGGGATTTGAAACCGGACGTCCCGGGTCACGGCGCTGTTTTCATGGTGGGGTGCCCTTGGGCAAGGCACATTTTCCTAGCCTAGTACTGCTTTGTTTACCCAGGGAATAAGTGAACTGTCGCCGTAATATAACTGAAATGATGTTGTAAACGGCATAAAACCGAAATAAACAAATAAACCAGAAGATATGTAGGATTATGGCATCTCTGTTTGATAATTTCTAGCATAACACATATGCTAGTCGTCTGACATGTTTGCTAAAAGTCAATCAAAGGACTAGATAAAAGTTGCGAACGAAATTGAGACGGAAAATGGCGGAAAACAGCACGATCGAACGACCAAACGAAATAAATAATCAAAACAAAACGAAAGAAAGTAAGGAAAGAAAGAGAGAGAGAACAAACGATTACTACTACTATACTGCAGGCTTTAAATGGTGTTAATTATACATGCAGAAACAAACAATGTACACCTTTGAATATCTCCCTATTTCTTTATTTTCAGCAAGTACCAATTATGCACACGGAATGCTAAAACGATGTACAACTTTGAATATCTCCCTATTTCTTTATTTTCAGCAAGTACCAATTATGCACACGGAATGCTAAAACGATGTAACACCTTTGAGTATCTCCCCTTTTCTTTAGTTTCAGCAAGTACCCGTTTTGCACACGGAATGCTAGAACGATGTTACACCATTGAGTATCTCCCCTTTTCTTTATTTTCAGCAAGTACCCGTTTTGCACGCGGATTGCTCTAGTACGAGCGATAAGAGTACCGGATGTCGCAGCCTAATCAGTAACGAACGTAGTACCAGTGGCAAAAGTATAACGAGCAGGATGTCGTTACGACGAATGGAGAAAAACAAGCACAGAAACAGTTGCGTCGCTGATGCAGGAGGTAGGCAATATATGTAAACGCTGTTCTGCGAAAACAATACTTAACCCTTTCCCTCATATAGACGCTTTCTGACGCCTCTAAAGCAGACGGCTTTTTGAAAACATAGTGACAAAAGAAGAAATTGCTCAAAACGAGCAATTTCTCCTTTTGCCACAATGTTTTCCACTTTTAATCATAGGTTATCCATTCAATTAGAGATTTTCTATTGTTTAGCTCTACTGGCCAAAGGCCAGAAGGGCTTATGTCGTGGCGATTCGTCCGTCGTCCGTGCGTGCGTGCGTGCGTGCGTGCGTGCGTCCGTCCGTCCGTAAACAATTTCTTGTTAACACGATACAGTCTTCACTTTTGATTGTATCTCAACCAAACTTATACAGTAGTTAGATATCCATGAGAGCTCGGTTCCTTTCGAAACCAGCTAGATCCGCTCATGCATGACTGGATTATGGCCCTTGAAATGGTCAAAATTGCTATAATAGAGCTTGTTAACACGATACAGTCTTTATTTTTTATTGTATCTCAACCAAACTTATACAGAAGTTAGATATCCATGAGAGCTTGATTCCTTTCGAAAACAAGCCAGATCCACTCCATGCATGACTGAATTATGGCCCTTGAAATTGTCATAATTGCTATAATAGGGCTTGTTAACATGATACAGTCCTTATTTTTGATTGTATCTCAATCAAACTTATACAGTAGTTAGATATCCATGAGAATTTGATTCATTTCTAAAAAACGGCCAGATCTACCCATGCATGGCTGGAAATTGTCAAAATTGCTATAATACAGTTTGTGAACACAATAGAGCTTCCATTTACTATCTGATCTTCACCAAAGTTAGATGGTATTTGAATATTGATGACATATTGGTTCCTTTTGAAACAAGCCAGATCAATGCCAGTAGAGCATAGGCCCTCATGGGCCTCTTGTGTTTTTAAATATGTTCAAAGTCGTCTGCTGCAGAATTGTCGTATGAAGGAAAGGGTTAACGCGTTTTGGCATACAACATCTGCAGCACGTGACTTTGAAAACATCTTCGCCAAAATATTGACACTCTGTAAATAGTAGTATATTGGATAGAGTTGAAAACATTGTGGAAAAAGGAGAAATATTGTCATTCGTCAAAAAGCATCTGTATGTGCGGAAGGGTTAAGTTATTTGCGACCAGTGTATATCCAGACCAGACTTCGCCACCGAGTTGTCAAAGCTGGCTCTATGTTGTTCCCAATTAGGTTTCAATAATCCATTTGTATTGGATAAATTGGATATGCATCTTGGTCCCCAAGTTACACGGAGACTATTCTTTTGAGTACCCACTCTATAAGTTTATATGATTGCTAACATAGATATCGTGGCAACAATTACCTTATCTATTCCTCTGAGTCTAAACCATGATCGGTGTGTATTAGTTCACAGCCTGAGCACGATGATGTGCGTGTATATATTCGCACAAAGATATATCACTTTGAGCCGCATCTGGCGAAACAGAATCTCGTTACACCTCCATAGTCGAAGAATAAAATTAATTATGGTAGTGTCATTCTTTGGGCTACACTTTCGTTAGAAGGTACATCTTTACTTTTATCTGAAATGTGGCCAACATCGAACTCCCTGGTGAGATTATGCTTATACACAGGCTCGCGTGAGTCTTCACCATTAAACCTCAGCTCGCACGGCGTGGGTCGTGTGTTCGTTACAGTATAATGACATCGTAGGAGATTACCCACCAATTAATGACGTCAATATTCTCAGCCTTTTTTCGGGTGACTTTGTACTAACAGTCAAATAAATGGTAAGCGTGTTCTGATGTCTTATGATTCAATTAGTCAGCTTAGTTCTTTGAATGCTTTGGCTCACGAACCTCTGAGATCCGAGTAATCTCTCAATAGTTCCACATCTATCGATTTGTTGAATGTGTATGTGATGACAAAGCCTTGGTGGAAGTGTAATTCTGTTTAACCTAAAGATTTAAAGATAGTATATATCCGGACTGGCTTTTACGTGTTCGCATCAGTAGTTGATCTCGGTATTAACCCTTTCCAACATACAACGAATCTGCAGCAAACGACTTTTAGGACATTTAGTCAACAAATGGAAACACTCTATAAACGAAAGAAGAGTTGTTGAATGAAGTTGAAAACATTGTGCCAATATGAAAGATTGGTCATGACTAGTAATATCTCCTTTTACCAAGATGTTTTTTCCTGCTGCTGAGGTGCCAGAAAGCGCCTGTATGTAAGAAATAGCTTAAAGATGAACCAACGACAATGAATCTTCTACAACAAATCTGCAGCATTCGACTTTGAAAACATCTAGCCAGAAATATGGAAATTCTCTGTAAATGGAATAAATAAGTGTTCAATGAAGTTGAAAGCATCGTGGCAAAAGGAGAAACTGCTCATTATTTGCCACAAAGTTTACAAATGTTGGTTGATGCATAGGTTCGAGAAAGCTTCTATATGTAGGAAAGGGTTAATAGTTTGCATAACAGGATACGGAAATGTTAAGAGTCATGAAATGCATGATTATGATTAAATGCGAATTTGCAATGTTAGCTAGTTGCTTGGGAAAAATGTTGCTTGAGTATGTGTGTGGTAAAGCAAGGAAATACGCGTGAAAGTGAATTGCGAAACGACTGAAAAATTACTGAAAACTGCGTTTAATTTACAAGACAGCTGAATTTCGAAAATATCATTATGGATTTACTTTTCGGATGAACACTTTCATGACCTATAGATAATAGCTGCGCAATATACAGCTTGCTCCTTTAAAAGCTCCTTTTTTCTCTTCCTTTGTTTGGGCTACATTCATAAAAGTGAGAATGGCAACATCATTTGGTACAGCATGGATCTATTCGGTTTCCAAACATGAGTGATATCTTATCATGAAAAGCAGTCAATCATTATACTTGAGAAATCATAACGGATAAATTAATAACACGGCACTTTTAGCTTTATTCAGATCACGAATTTCAGAATAAAATTTGTTTCCTAAGAATTGGTTTCCTTGGAAACCGAACGGAAGCCAAGTGAAGCACTTTTAGATCCCGGCAACTCTTAATCCTTTCACGTGAATGTATTTTCCAACCATTTCACAAGAAATCAGAACTTCGTTAAGTTTTTGAATAACGACCAGACAGCGCATTCAATGTGAGTGTAACCGCATTGGTTGTGTAGTCTTACAGCTTATCCGCCTCGGGTACGGACGGTCTCGGGTATAAATGGCCCTCGCCTCTGGATGCTCAGGATAAGAAGCATAACGTCTGACTCCCTGATGTCGGCATCAATTGATCCGGTAGTACTGGTGGAAACTTAACCATTAAACGCTTTGATATAACTGAACAATTGTTGTTGAATGCGGCGTCACGTACCAACCCTAAAAACAAACTAAGTGCTAGTAGAAAGGCACGATCCTTTTATATCGATAGATATACTTATCGAGGGCTTGGCGTGAAACGGTTGTAACTTAATTTGGTATTTTTTACCAAGGTTAATCACCTCGCCATAAAGTCTTTATCAGCGTTAAATCATTTTACTTGGTAAACAAAGGAAATTTAGGTGCCATTGCTCGTTCTGAGCAATGGCACCTAAATTTGCATTGTTTACAAAGGGGTCAAAATTGCCCCTAAACCAGGGTTTTCAAAATAGGTTTTTAGTTACAACCGTTTCACGCCAAGCCCTCGATATGTCACAATAATAAAATATGTCCTTCACGTTAAACAAATCAGCTGCAGACAACTTTGAAAAACACCTGGGCAAAGTTTTTGGAAAATATCTTTAAAGAAAGAGTTTTTTCAGCACTAATTTCAAACGTCTTCTGCTGCAGATGTGTCAACACGCCACTCCATTTGGGAAAAGGGTTAACGTAGTTAGTAGCACTGAATGAGAGCGATCATTGGATATTAATCCTTCATTACTGGAACTGGAGAACTATTCTCAAGAGCTGTTCCTTTAAATTAATTTTCTTTTTACAAAAAGTTTTCATTCATTTTTTAACGTAATAATTTCCCAAAGCGCGCGTTTATAATGGCTACCCAAATAATTTAGATTTTCTCAAAGTTGATTGATTGATTGGGGTTTAACGCCGTTTTCAACATTTCTAAGTCATATCACGGCAGCCAGTTCACCTACTCATACGTTTTCTGGTTTTCCCACACCAGTACATCACACAACATTTTTCCAAATATACTCATAACGAGCAATTTCACAATGCAATAAAAAAAAAAAAAAAAACGCGTTTATAATTAATTATATATGGTTATCCAAATAATTAAGATGTTATCAAAGACGCAGATGTGTTGTATATGGAACATTGTATATTGTATAGTGTATGGTGTTTTCTACATAGACTATTCTTAATCCACCCATTACCCCGATCAACTATGATCCTGCAGAAGAACTCGAATTAACGCAAAGGAAGGGAAGCCATTACTTGTTTTCTAAGGTCTTTGGTATGACCAGGCCAGGCCGGGGATCGAACCCACGTCCTCCCTCGCCCGACGTACACGCTCTATCACTACACCACCCGGGCGTCCCTGATCTTTAACAGACGCTTGCTGACGACGACGACTTTTTCAAAAAAAAGATATGATTAAAATAACATTTGCTCAAAATTAACAAATTCTCCTTTTGCTAATATGTTTTCAATGTTAATCAATAATTGTTCTTGTATTTATAGAGTTTACGTAGGTTTGCCTTGACGTTTTAAAACTCGTCTACTGCAGATATGTGTTGTATGTGGAAATGAGTTCATTAAAAGTTGCTTATCACAAAATTATGGTAGATTTGATATCTTTGTATGTACGATACAGATGTGTACTTTCCGTAAGTCATTTATTTCTGACAGCTGACAATAAGATAAATATCAGAGTAATGTTACATCCGAAGCTCATATGCTACATATATATGAGCCGTCCCACGAGAAACCAACATTATGGCATCTGCGTAATGTATCGACCAGATCAGCCTGCGCTGTCCGCGCAGACTGATCCAGGCCGACACATTCCGTTTCAGGGGATATAGAGTAATGATTCCTGAAGCAGAAAATCCACATGCTTAGGCTGATCAGGGTCGAGTCCACAATGTTGATTTTCTCGCGAGACGGCTCATATGTATTAGTGTCGGGTACAAACACGATGGTGTGGTGGTAGAGCATCCGCCTCGGGTCGGGTACAAACACGATGGTGTGGTGGTAGACCATCCGCCTCGGGTATGGTACAAACACGATGGTGTAGTGGTAGAGCATCCGCCTCGGGTCGGGTACAAACACGATGGTGTGGTGGTAGAGCATCCGCCTCGGGTATGGTACAAACACGATGGTGTGGTGGTAGAGCATCCGCCTCGGGTCGGGTACAAACACGATGGTGTGGTGGTAGAGCATCCGCCTCGGGTATGGTACAAACACGATGGTGTGGTGGTAGATCATCCGCATCGGGTCGGGTACAAACACGATGGTGTAGTGGTAGAGCATCCGCCTCGGGTCGGGTACAAACACGATGGTGTGGTGGTAGAGCATCCGCCTCGGGTATGGTACAAACACGATGGTGTGGTGGTAGATCATCCGCCTCGGGTCGGGTACAAACACGATGGTGTGGTGGTAGAGCATCCTCCTCGGGTCGGGTACAAACACGATGGTGTAGTGGTAGATCATCCGCATCGGGTCGGGTACAAACACGATGGTGTGGTGGTAGATCATCCGCATCGGGTCGGGTACAAACACGATGGTGTAGTGGTAGATCATCCGCATCGGGTCGGGTACAAACACGATGGTGTAGTGGTAGAGCATCCGCATCGGGTCGGGTACAAACACGATGGTGTAGTGGTAGATCATCCGCCTCGGGTCGGGTACAAACACGATGGTGTGGTGGTAGACCATCCGCCTCGGGTCGGGTACAAACACGATGGTGTAGTGGTAGAGCATCCTCCTCGGGTCGAGTACAAACACGATGGTGTGGTGGTAGAGCATCCTCCTCGGGTCGGGTACAAACACGATGGTGTGGTGGTAGAGCATCCGCCTCGGGTCGGGTACAAACACGATGGTGTGGTGGTAGAGCATCCTCCTCGGGTCGGGTACAAACACGACGGTGTGGTGGTAGAGCATCCGCCTCGGGTCGGGTACAAACACGATGGTGTGGTGGTAGAGCATCCGCCTCGGGTATGGTACAAACACGATGGTGTGGTGGTAGAGCATCCGCATCGGGTCGGGTACAAACACGATGGTGTGGTGGTAGAGCATCCGCCTCGGGTCGGGTACAAACACGATGGTGTGGTGGTAGAGCATCCGCCTCGGGTCGGGTACAAACACGATGGTGTGGTGGTAGAGCATCCGCCTCGGGTATGGTACAAACACGATGGTGTGGTGGTAGAGCATCCGCCTCTGGTATGGTACAAACACGATGGTGTAGTGGTAGAGCATCCTCCTCGGGTCGGGTACAAACACGATGGTGTGGTGGTAGAGCATCCGCCTCGGGTATGGTACAAACACGATGGTGTGGTGGTAGATCATCCGCCTCGGGTCGGGTACAAACACGATGGTGTGGTGGTAGAGCATCCTCCTCGGGTCGGGTACAAACACGATGGTGTGGTGGTAGAGCATCCGCCTCGGGTATGGTACAAACACGATGGTGTGGTGGTAGACCATCCGCCTCGGGTATGGTACAAACACGATGGTGTGGTGGTAGACCATCCGCCTCGGGTATGGTACAAACACGATGGTGTGGTGGTAGACCATCCGCCTCGGGTCGGGTACAAACACGATGGTGTGGTGGTAGAGCATCCGCCTCGGGTCGGGTACAAACACGATGGTGTGGTGGTAGAGCATCCGCCTCGGGTATGGTACAAACACGATGGTGTGGTGGTAGAGCATCCGCCTCGGGTCGGGTACAAACACGATGGTGTGGTGGTAGAGCATCCGCCCCGGGTATGGTACAAACACGATGGTGTGGTGGTAGAGCATCCGCCTCGGGTCGGGTACAAACACGATGGTGTGGTGGTAGAGCATCCGCCTCGGGTCGGGTACAAACACGATGGTGTGGTGGTAGATCATCCGCCTCGGGTCGGTTACAAACACGATGGTGTGGTGGTAGAGCATCCGCCTCGGGTATGGTACAAACACGATGGTGTGGTGGTAGACCATCCGCCTCGGGTATGGTACAAACACGATGGTGTGGTGGTAGAGCATCCGCCTCGGGTATGGTACAAACACGATGGTGTAGTGGTAGAGCATCCGCCTCGGGTATGGTACAAACACGATGGTGTGGTGGTAGACCATCCGCCTCGGGTCGGGTACAAACACGATGGTGTGGTGGTAGACCATCCGCCTCGGGTATGGTACAAACACGATGGTGTGGTGGTAGACCATCCGCCTCGGGTCTGGTACAAACACGATGGTGTAGTGGTAGAGCATCCGCATCGGGTCGGGTACAAACACGATGGTGTGGTGGTAGACCATCCGCCTCGGGTCGGGTACAAACACGATGGTGTAGTGGTAGAGCATCCGCCTCGGGTCGGGTACAAACACGATGGTGTAGTGGTAGAGCATCCGCATCGGGTCGGGTACAAACACGATGGTGTGGTGGTAGACCATCCGCCTCGGGTCGGGTACAAACACGATGGTGTGGTGGTAGAGCATCCGCCTCGGGTATGGTACAAACACGATGGTGTGGTGGTAGACCATCCGCCTCGGGTATGGTACAAACACGATGGTGTGGTGGTAGAGCATCCGCCTCGGGTCGGGTACAAACACGATGGTGTGGTGGTAGACCATCCGCCTCGGGTCGGGTACAAACACGATGTTGTGGTGGTAGAGCATCCGCCTCGGGTCGGTTACAAACACGATGGTGTGGTGGTAGACCATCCGCCTCGGGTATGGTACAAACACGATGGTGTGGTGGTAGACCATCCGCCTCGGGTATGGTACAAACACGATGGTGTGGTGGTAGACCATCCGCCTCGGGTATGGTACAAACACGATGGTGTGGTGGTAGATCATCCGCCTCGGGTATGGTACAAACACGATGGTGTGGTGGTAGACCATCCGCCTCGGGTATGGTACAAACACGATGGTGTGGTGGTAGACCATCCGCCTCGGGTCGGGTACAAACACGATGGTGTGGTGGTAGAGCATCCGCATCGGGTCGGGTACAAACACGATGGTGTGGTGGTAGACCATCCGCATCGGGTCGGGTACAAACACGATGGTGTGGTGGTAGATCATCCGCCTCGGGTCGGGAGGTTGCAGGTTCCATTCTCGGACGGGTTATACAAACGATTTTAAAAATGGTTATAAGAGTCGTCCTTCTTCGCGCTTAAGGTTGCTGGGTTAGCATAACGACTGACTGGCTGGTACCAGGGTGATTGGACCAGTAGTACTGGGTGGTAACATACAAAGGAAACGCCGTGATATAAATGAAAAATAGTTGAGAGTGGCGTAAAGCACAAATCAATATATCAATCTTTGTATCGGCGATGTGAGATGTTAGCGTGGCCGATTGGAGCCAGAGCGTCCCAGGATCCTTGCTTACGGCTGACATGGTAGGGTGCCACTTAACAATGCACCATTTCTGATATAAACGTTTTGCTGTTAAATGGACGCGAAACCGTTATGAGTAACGTCTCCTTTCCCCCAGAACAATATTAAATTCGTCTGCTTCAATAAGGTTTTAAATCGTCTGTCAAGGGGAAATGGTTCAAGGTATAATATAATCTGCAGACATTCAAATTTGACGGTAGTACAAAAAAAGCAATGTCATAATTGTGTTAAAAGGAAGACAACGATGTCGTAAATTGCTTTTCCCTAGTGGCAAAATGGGACTTTTTTGGAGTGGGATTTCTGCCGGGGGTATTGTGTGACAGACTAAAACAGAATGGAAAAGCAGACGCCAGCGATATTAACTCTGAGGCACATTGAAGCGTGATGAAAACTGTTGCTAAGTAGCATACGAATCGTGTTATCTTCAGATTTTTATTGGCGTCTGCCGCTAGCCATATATAGAATCAAACTATGTTGTCTGACGAAAGGAATTAATTCTTTCTGTCCTCCATTTGCAGTTTAAACTCGTTCAAATTGTAAAAGATTCACCCATAAAGCCCGACAATGTATCTTTACCATTTAGTCAGGTGGCTTAGCAACAATTTTCAGGATTAACGTTACCGGCCGGACAAAAGCACCAAATTTGGTATGGAGTTTCTTTTCGACCTATCTATTGATTTTATCCGTGGAACCCGCTTGATCGGTTCCGATTTTCCAAGATGGCGGCCAAAATCCAAGATGGCCGCCTGGAAAAAAGGAAATTTCATATATCTGGCTGTGAAAATCGGAAATGAACAAATGAGGTGTAAATTCAGGGGTTTCTGAAGTCACTGAAATAGATGCTGGCCATTGCATTTTGCTCAGGTCACCCATTTTCAAGATGGCGTCCAAATTTCAAAATGGCCGCCAATACTACAATAAGATATATGCCAGAAATTTTGATATATACATTTACGTGTAAAATCATTTTTAGATTTAGCGCAGCTGAATATTAATGTGATGTAGGATGTGAAAAGGACTCTTTCCTGTGGGCGCTCTTGACAATCTCGATCAAGATCCGAGTGCAACAACAGCCTGGACATCTTTTCATGGCACTGGCATTAGTACATTTCAATTCCAAAGCACGAGGGAACCCGGTGTCATCAGGGAACCTGTCACATTACCGCCATCTTATTTGCTTCCATAACATTATGCTTCTGTTACTGCAGTTTCGTTGAAGTCTACTGGTGTTCAGGTACCAGAGAGTAATAGTGAACCTGTTAAGCTTGACCTGGCAGATGCAAAACGTGAAGAATATGACTGGACGGAACATAGTCTAATATCAGTGATGTATAACTGTGCAAGACGAGTTCACTTAAATGGTCTGCTTATCACGTCACTCGACAACAGCCAACATCAGAGCTAACAGCAATATGTGCAGTGCGCCCTCTCTTCTATGAAAAATCAGACACACCAGCAATGATTAATTATGGCATGGATGTACATCGGCGGCCAACAGTATCTCAACCCAGGACAAATCCCAGTGATTACGTTTGACCAGCCTGTTCACGCTCGCCAAGTTCGTACACTAGAAATGGCCAGATCTCTATTGCGAGAAAGTCTATGTAGTTATGATCGGCGTACTGCACATTGAGATAGCTAGATCTATGGAACACTGTTGGCGATTTATTAGATGGGTCAGGTTGGACGACAGCTCTCACTGAATCTGAAGTTGCTTCATCAGGAACAGCTGATTCATTCCTGAAAGTATCACACATTACCAGGACTCGGCATGTCCACCAGGTCACTGTTCTTGTTCTTCATAGTCTACTAGATCTAATATTGTTGAGAGTTTTGGCAACTGGCTGGAACAATTGTGTAAGAAATCTCCCACATTCAAGTCCTGTTATATGATCGCACACTATGATATTCTGATTCTCATATTTGTTAGAGCCCATCGGGAGAGAAACTTCCCATTGTATGTAACTGTATTAGAGGCACTCGTACTATTGTTCTTTGCGTTAGACCATGTGAACTATTCTCGGTGGCTGCCTGTACACATCAGAGACATCAAGGCGCTGCCACAAGAGATCAAAGATGAGTTTGAAACTCGGAATCACTGGACAATCGAAAAATCGTCACACAGATACTCTGCAATCCCAATAGACCAAGCGCATGGGCAGGAGATTAAAGTGGTAAAAGCATCCGGTGGTGCAGTAGGACTCACTGAGAATCCAGTTGCCTTCATATACTGGATGACCGCTGGACCTGAGCTTGCCAGACTTCTGAGACAGTACGAGAATGGATATTTTCATGACGATGATCCGGAAAACTCTCGCTAACTTCGAACCCCATGAACAGGGACTTGCAGCACAAAAAACCTTCCAGAGACAGGTTGATAGTCTATCTAACACAACACGCAAGATGGGAAATCCCTTCCTGGATGACTTCCCAGAGTTGGTAATTCTTGATAGTCGTAACTGCGCAATTGAGACGGTAGTGAACATAATCCGTACACTGGAAGACACAGGCACACATAAGTATCAAGAGTATGTGAAGACTGTGTTCGTGGATCGGAGTCACTCCATACATGATACGATCTCAAATAATTCACTGCCCCTGTTCTTAATAAAACTCAGTCAGATCGAAGGATTGCAAGAAAGTAAAGGTGCTTGAGAACAATGTGGCACTCTTCGGCCAGTTATACATCTCCTTAGAAAATAGAGATTGTGACATCAGTGAATTCTTTGCACACGAAGTTCAGTCGTATCTTCCATCCCTGTCTGAGTTTGGAAAGCTTAATCTGTCTGGTACCAAATGTCATCTGTTACAACGTATCGAGGAACCAAACCAGACAGAGGCACATGTATTATATGACTGCAAAGTTCTGGATGGTGCGGTGACAGTACATGCATTGCATGTAACAAATGTCTCCACATTCCAGGAATATGCTGACAATGTGTTTATAAACTTTATACCACATCTTAAACGTCAGCTGCGTGACACAAAGCGAGTGGATGTTGTGTGGGACGAATACCGGCCAGATAGCCTGAAGGAGGGAAACAGAGAGAAAAAAGGTGTGCGTAGAAAAGTATTAGGTGACACCAAGTTGCCGGGCAACTGAAATGTCTTCCTCCGTGATCCAATCAACAGGAAGGAACTCTTTGAATTCCTGTCGTCAAAGGTTGCGATTGCAGCATCCCTCCTGAAATGTCCAGCTGCACTCAGGAAGAAGCAGACACTAGGATTGTGGTTCACGTATAGCATGCTTTGGAGAATGGAGCAAAGTCGATACAGGTGCTAGCTGTGGACACAGACGTCGGCGTTGTTCTTACCGGTTTGTTTCATGACCTCTCTCAGATAAATGCTGATCTTGATCTCTGGGTAGCATTTAGAAATGGAAAGAACTACACTCATTACAGCATCAACGCCATTTGTGCCCATCTTGGATTGTGAACGTAAATCATGTTCCCTGCCCGTTTTCCACACCTTGTCAGGATGTGATACTATAGCAGCGTTTAGAGGGAAAGGGAAGAAATAGTTTTGGCAGGCATGGAATGCTTATGAGGAAGTTACTTATGCCTTTGTTTATCTTGCCGCACATCCGTTTGAGCATCTTGACTTACATTCTGAATCATTTCAAAGAATCTAGAGACTATTTGTCGTAGTTACAAATCAAGTAACGCCATGAATGTTAACAGTACCCGGATAGAGCTGTTCAGCCAGAAAAGCCAAGCTGTTGACAATATACCACCTACTCAGAATGCAATTCTCCAGCACACTAGGAGGGCAGTATACCAGGCTGGCATCTGGACAACATGCATGTTATCTCAACAAACAAATCCATGTCAAACCGAGTTCGACTATGCGTGGGTGAAAGTTGGGAACTCATGGGAACTACCATTCCAGAGGCGTCTAAAGCGTGCAGAGAATTCGTGAAATGTGGCTGCAAAAGAGCCTGTACAGTCTGCAAATGTAGCAAGGCAAATCTGCCTTTCACATCTCTTTGTCGGTGCACATGTTCATCCAAATAGGATACATCGACTGTAAACTGTCTGGTAGAGATACATTGTATTGAAACATTGTTGATATAATTCCTGAATACTACCAGTATGTACTTAACATGTAGGCCAATATGTAGCTATAGAAGTCACAATAACCATTCAAAATCAGGCCAAGTAAGCCTTTTTCGGACATTATCTTAAAAGATAAATGGTATAACCATTATACGTGTCAATAATCGGTTTTAGTGACTACAAAAACCTCCGATTTGATTTCGCAAATGCCTGTCTGTGACCTCTATAGCCAGTGACAACATGTGTATTTTCTGTTATATTGGCCGCCATCTTGAAAATTGGTGACCTGAGCAAAATGCCATGACCAGCATCTGTGTCAGTGACCCAAGAAACCCCTGAATTAACATCTCATTTGTTCATTTCCGATTTTCACTGTCAGATATACGAAATTTCCCTTTTTTTGGCGGCCATTTTGAAATATAGCCGCCATCTTGGAAATCGGTAACCCGAGCAACATGCCATGACCAGCATATGTTTCAGTGACCCCGGAAACACCTGAATTGACACCTCATTTGTTCATTTCTGATGTTTACAGCCAGATATACGAAATTTCCTTTTTTTCTGGCGGCCATCTTGGATTTTGGCCGCCATCTTGGAAAATCGGTACCGATCAAGTGGGTTCCACGGATAAAATCAATAGATAGGTCGAAAAGAAACTCCATGCCAAATTTGGTACTTTTGTCCGGCCGGTAACGTTAAATTTGCTAAGCCACCTGACTAATTGTCATTTATACAATAAAGGTGTTCAAGAACATCCGTGTCTTAACCCGTTTCCACGCATTCGAAGTTCGTGAGTTTAAGTATTCAAAGACTTAACATGCAAAAGGTTTAGTGAAAGATACGAAATATCATGTCTTACCGGAGGGATTTATTTATTTCCTCCAAGTTTCGAACAAAATATCCTTTGAAAATTAATAATTCATGAAAAAAAATCTTAAATACACATGTGTACAACTAGTCAGATCCCTAAATTGTTATCCTAACTTCGTGACCTCATTATTTGGGAACTTTGCGGTTTCAAAAAAGGCATTTTTTTTTAACAGAAGCAATAAATCGTAACATATTGAAAAGTAGAAAAACAGAAGCATTTTAACATTTTATTTATTTAAAAAAAAAAAAAAATTGAAATAATCCTTCATTAAAATATGTACAAAACAATTTTAATAACTCAACTTTGAATTTTCGTTATGTTCATTTCTCTTTTTGTTTGTTATTCCTCTGTCAACCTGAAGGATCTGTATGGGTATTTGGTACCCCATAAATCATTTTATATTTATATCATTACAAAGATCAATACATATTTCAAAATTGCCATGTTTAATGGGACATTATTTAACAATTACTAGTAGTTTTACATCTCTATGCATAAGCCTTTAGGGATGTGAAATGCAATGTAAAATTGCATTGACCTAGTTCAGTCAAACAAAGCGCATGACCCTGGCCGCCATTTGTACACAACAAAGGACCCTTCTCACATTAAATTTTCATGTCCGTTTTTTCTTCTTTTGAGAGGTTTAAACTGTTCTTTAGTTTTGGTATATAAACAATTAGGGAATTTTGGCTATACCTCCCATGACAACAAACAACAAAACTGTTAAAGATGCATTTAATCGTTGCAATATGTCAGTTTGGCAGTTGTGAAACAATTGGTCTGCCAGGACAAAGTCACGCGAGAATAATGACGTCACGAACTTAGGCTAACCACGAAGTTAGAATGCTTTACGATACAACACAACACATCTGCAGCAGACGACATTGAGAAATCATACATGTAAAGGCTATGGTAAATCTCTTTCAATTATCGGTGAATACGTATTGAAGTCTTTTAAAAGCATAGTCACAAAAGATGACCTTGCTCACTCATCATGATCAATTATCCAATTTGCCACTTTGTTTGCAAAACGCATCTGCTTCTAATCAGTTAAGTCATTCGGTCTGTTTGTTTTCTTCAAACGTTATGGTCGTCCCTATAAACATCTCCGAGGTGCAGGGGTAAGAGCGTCCACCTCGCGGTCCCTAGCTTAGGCTTAAACCATTGTTCGATTCATACCAAAGACTTTAACACTGTAATAATGACTTCAATCCTTTGCAAATTTTGTTGCGGGGATAGCATTTCGACAGATATATTGTTGTAAGGAAAGCTAATTTCGGTACTGCTGGTAACTAATCCGGGAGACGCCGTGATGTAACTGAAATTCCTTTGAAAGCTCCATAATAATCTAATCAAACACGCCAACATCATAATAACAGTAAAAAAGGACGATAAAACATTGATGGGATATGTACGCATAACTATTTCTATAACCATTTACGTCTTATTAATAAAATATGAACCACCTCTTGCGATTTGGGGACGTAGTGACTATTCGATTTTGCACATTAAACCCTTTTCCAAGCACAGCAAATATTCATCAGATGACTTCGAAGATATGTAGTCAAAATATTGAAACAGTCTTAATATGTTAGTACATGTATTAGTTATTGAATGCAGTTGAAAACATTTTGGCAAAATGGGAAATTGCTCATCTTGAACAATGTCTTCTTTTGTCATAGTGTTTTAAAAGCCATCTGCTGTAAGGTAGCCAGAGAGCGTCTATACATGTATGTGAGAAAAGGTTACTAATACAATAACATATACGTACCTTGTCGAGCTACACTTTTAGGATGTTGTATGGGGACGCACTCAGCTTTATATTACATTATAAGTGGTCAGTGAAAAGCGCTGGCCCACCTGATGCATCGGAACTGGGAGGTTCCAGGTTCCATTCCCGGCCGGGTTATACCAACGACTTTAAACATGGTAGTAATGGCTGCCCACCTTTGCGCTCTGGGTCTGGGTAAGCAGCATTACGACTGACTGGATGTTGGCAGGATAAATGGAACAGTAGTACTGGTGACTTACCCAGGAAACGCCGTGATATAACTGAATACGTGTTGAAAGCGGCGTAAAACACCAAACAATCATTCCTCACTGTACGTTAAGTCAATAAGATGCCGAGTTTACTTGAAGTGTTTTGTATCGTTATGGGTTTTTACTTTGAAGTAAACAGGATGTAAAAATCGTAAAATAACATTATAATTGTGAGCACAAGAAATTTGCTCGTTTTTAAATTCACAACGCGTCTCTTTATATTTGGGAAATATCGCATGTGCCAGGTTTATTGCTAATCTGAGAAGACTGCATTCAATCAGGTCTATTGTCACAAAGGGAGTATCAATTTACCAATTATGATAAGGATATGGTAGCAAGGAAGTAGAAGATGGTTGTCTATTTATAGCAGCATTAAGACGCACGATGACGTCAATGCAAACCATTTGACATTTTGCGCTTTGCAGCGGACGACTTTTTAAAACAGGACTTTTAAAACAAGACATTCAAAACAGGATGGGAATAGGAGTAATGCCCTAAACGAACACTTTTTAATGTTTACCACAATGTGTTTGATAATATTTCTCTTTCCTCAGCAGATAGCTAATTGAGCTCCGATAGCTATGTCGGTAAAGACATGGACTTTAAATCCTGAGGAAGCTGGTAAGAATCCCAGCCCCTTTAAGTTCCTTTCCAACGATGAGTCTTTGCTAATATTGGTTCACCAAAAGTCGAACGGTCTTTGTAAAAAAGCAGCGCAATGCTTGAGAAAGTCAAGAAATTGGCCACCGTTTTATGACTGAAAACTTGCTGAAAACTGCGTTAAACACTCTCAATCAATCAATCCTTTTGTATATTATATCATAAGCCACTTAGACGGTTATATTAGATAACCGTTTAACAAAATAACGACAAAACACACGCATCAGAGTGTTCTTAAAAATTAGCCGTCCCGCGAGAAAAGTAACATTGTGGACTCTGCGTAAAGTATCGACCCGGATTAGCCTAAGCATGCCGTGCAGGCTACCCGGATAGACACTTTTCGCCTCCTGTGGATTTTCTGTTTTAGGAATCATTACTTTATACCTCTATCCCCCTGGGACGGAATGTGTCGGTCCGGATCAGTCTGTGCGGACTGCGCAGGCTGATCTGGATCGATACATTACGCAGAGGCTATAGTGTTGGTTTTCTCGCGGAACGGCCCAAATATTTTCTAACAGAGTCACGGTACGAGTGGCCATCATAGGAGGCTACATAATATAACAGTCCCATCGGGACCTCTCCTCTCTATTGACTTGTAACTGGGACAAAAAGAAATCCATGACACACTGACAAATTGATACATTTAAACATGTAATAGTCTGACAACTTGTGATTGGTTACTTTCTTTGGATTCGACGAGTTCATTCTTCCTCTTTATATTCGCACATCCATTTTATTTATTTTTTCGTATAACGTCGCTTTTAGCCGAACACAGGCGCGCATATACGTAATAGCAATATCAAGTTTGTGTGTTATCACAATAAGAATCATGACTTATGTTTTTTGTTAAAATGTGGTTGATTTAAGTGCATTAGGCCTACAACGGAGCGGAGAGGAGAGTTGACATTTCTTTTGAGATAACAAGGGTAATGTCATTGAACAAACAGTATCTTGTCCGTTACATAAACCCATTAGAAACCTTCGTCACAAAGTACTTAACCTGTTTGTTTAGGTGTGGTTGATCTATGTGCTATTGCAATGGCATAACTAGGACAGTTGACAAGATCATATAATGATCAATATATCTGTTTTCATTTACCTAAACGTAACAAAATGATATCTCACAAAGTCCATCTGCGCTTTTTTGTTAAGATGTGATTGGTTTAAATGCATTGCATCACAATAGAATAAAGAGGGCATTTAACAGTTCTAGATAATAACGTCATATAATTAACAACAACTCTCTTGTCAGTTACATAATCCTATGAAAACGCGACTTGCATGTTATTTTTATACGTATTTTATACGTGAGGACTATTATAATGCCAGTAGTAACCTTTAACCGTTTCCCACAAACAGAAGCTTTCTGACGTGTCTGCGGCAGACTACTATTAAATTAATGTGACGCAATGAGAAATTGCTCATAAAGGTGCAATTTCTCAATTTGCCACAATGTTTTCAACTATATTCATTGATTATGCTTTACAAATATACATTATTCATGTCTTGGACTCATTGCCTCTCACTTCTGATTTATGTGAGAAAGTAGTCAGTGGCTTCGAAAGAATGTTGTGCAAGTACTGGTGTGGGAAAGCCAGGAAAACATGGGTAGGTGCACTGAACGCCGTGATATGACCAAAGCTGTTGAAAGCGGCGTTAAACTCCAAACAAACAAAACAAACATGTCTTGGACTATGTGTCCTTATAGTCGTCTGCTACATATGTGTTGTATTTGTGAAAGCGTTCAATTATCCGCTTTTTAGGATTTGTCTTGAAATATTAGAATCGTAATTCTGGGATAAATTTAGAGTAATCATTTCACTTTCCAGTACAATAAACATCCGCATGTAACTATTGATCTTTTATGCTTCATGTGTACTGGGTAGATATACCCAGTAAGCTAAATTTTGTACATTTTCAAGATTTTCAATTAACTGTTTTTTCAACATTTACTGCCAAAATAGTTTCGAACTATTTATTAATTACATTGTTGTCACAATTAGCAATATTTGCAGAAGTTTCAACTTTTTAAAATGTTGATAACCACTTTAGAGACTTTTAACAAAATGTCTTTGTAATGGTATCTGCGATTTTTAACATCGTTAGCAAATAACCCTTTACCACAGACAATAAATCTGCAGCGAACGACTTTGAAAACGCCTATGCACAATAATTGAAAATATGCATACACGAGAGTATAATTATTGAAAAGAGTTGTAAGCATAGTGGCAAAATGAGAATCCTGGGTACTTTCTAATTTTTAATGGAATACTTTAAATTATTTCAGATAAATCGTCTATTGAAGACACAGAGAAATCCCTGAGAGCGCTCATCAAGTTGGCGGCCAACCCAGAATGTGTTTCATCTCTGGTCGACGGCCTCGGGAACTATATGAAGCTGGTGCTCGCTTTGACTGATCAAGCCGACTCAACCTCCATCGAGACGGCGATTAGTAATCTCTTCAGTGCTATACTCCAGGTAAGGATAGTTTGTTGACAACGAATATATTCGATCCCCGTTCCAAAGACTGCAAAATGGTAGTAGTAGCTGCCCTCTTTGGCGCTAAGGGTTGCGGGATGAGCATTACGACTGACTGGCTGATGTCAGGATAAATGGACCAGTAATACTGGTAACTTGCACAGGAAACGCCGTGATATTACTAATTTTGTTAAAGCTGCGTTAAACACCGAACAATTAATCAATCATTACCCTCGCCGTGCAGAATTAACTATTTGGCGAGCATGGGTTCAGTGAAACCGTTTAATAGCTCCCGGTTGTCAATGAACCAATCTAATTGCAGCAACTGTATAGTAACTGTAGTTCGATTGGTTGACTGGCAACTGTGAGCTACCAAACCGGTTGACTGCGTTCGTCCTTCGTTCAGCGTAACCACTTGGAAGCTCTCGGTTGCAATCTGTCAATCAACTAACAGCTGCTTACAAACGTTCGGTACCAAGCAGTTTCACACAACCCATGCTCGCATTCACATGGCTGATCAAGACATTTGGGTAAATTTATTATCTTCACTGCATACGTGTATTTTCGTCAACTTTATCTAACCATTTGTGCATAGAACAAATCGCACACTTGCAGATATGTGTGTGTATGCCGTGATGATAATATCGTTTCATGAACGTCTAAACAATCTATCAATCAATAGTTAATTCATTCATTAAATGAGTTTACACTCGCCATGCAGAATTAACTATTTGGCGAGCATGGGTTCAGTGAAACCGTTTTATAGCTCCCGGTTGTCAATGGACCAATATAATTGCAGCAATTATATAACAACTGTAGTTTGATCAGTTGACTGGCAATTGTAAGCTATCAAAACGGTTGACTGCGTTCGTCCTGCGTTCAGCGTAACCACTTGGAAGCTCTCGATTGCCAATCCATCAATCAACTTACAGCTACTTGGAAACGTGCGCTACCAAACAGTTTCACACAACACATGCTCGCATTCACATGGCTGATCAAGACATTTGGGTAAAGAAGTATCACGGCTTTCGTTTATTCTCGTCAAATTGATATTACCATTTGCATGTGCACATTTGGAGTTATGTGTGTGTATATCGTTTCATAAAAGTATATACCAGTGCAGTATAGTCGAATTGTAACGATCAGCGTTTACTTGTTATTTCTATTTTTAATTGGCAAAAGTGTATATTTTATTTGTAGATAATGAAATCTGATAAAATATAGTTGTTTGTTTGTGGTGAATATCGATTTGTATAACCGAACACAAACTGTAACGATAATTATTTCCATGAGAGTGAGGTTTGATTACGGATTGTAATTGATTTCCGAGATGATAAACCTCATATAAAACTAACAGATATTTTATTTGCTTTTATAGTTAACCTTGAAACGAAGCTAGGAATCTTTGAACGAATTGTTTCGAAAAGAACGCGATGCAAAAGTGCATAGAATATCTTGAGAAACATCTGAAAAGGGGGTCGTTTTGCATATGTGATGAATATAGACGCTGGTTAGGCAGTACGTATGGACACTCACTATATGAGCCGTTCCACGAACAAAAAAACATATTGTCTCTGCGTAATGTATCGACCCAGATAAGCCTGCGCAATCCGCGCAAGTTAATCCGGGCCGACACATTCCGTCTCAGTGGGATAAAGGTATAGCATAATGATTCCTGAAACAGAAAATCCACAGGAGGCGAAAAGTGTATTCATGGCTTAGCCTGCACGGCATGCTTAGGCTGATCTGGGTCGATAATCTGTATCATCCTAAACAATCAGAATGAACGTGGTTAAGGAGGAATCTTCGTAGACTGATTGATTGATTGATTGATTGATCGATTGATCGACTGAAGTGAAGTTTGACACCGTTTTCAACGGTAATTCATTTATCTCACGGCTGCAAGTTTATCTGACGCTTGTTTCCTGGATTACTCGCACTTGTACTCCATATAACAGTCTCTCGAAGCCAATGCCTTTCTTCCAACATATCGAGGGCTTGGCGTGAAACGGTTGTAACTAGAAACCTATTTTGAAAACCCTGGTTTAGGGGCAATTTTGACCCCTTTGTAAACAATGCAAATTTAGGTGCCATTTAGTATAATGATTTAACGCTTATAAAGACTTTATGGCAAGGTGATTAACCTTGGTAAGAAAATACCAATTTAAGTTACAACCGTTTCACGCCAAGCCCTCGATATCTACGTATAAGACCACTCACTACTTGCAGTATTATCTTTTATTGCCAATTAGCAAATAATGAACACTCACATTAGGCTGCGAGTAGCCCCGACCTCGTCTGATTTGATCGCAAACAGTTATTAAGTAAAATTCCCCCCGATAAGATTATCCTTTCTTGATGTCCAGTCATTGTAATTGGTTTTCGAACAAAGGTGTCGAAGATTAATTAAAACCCTTTTCTCATTAACAGTTGTATTTTGAAGTATCTGCAGCAGTCGACGTTTGCAAGCATACTCCGGCTGCGTCTAGGATTTCAACTAATTCAATTATTCGACGTTTTTATACTGACTTTTCATATTTTCCAAGCCCAGATGTTTTCAGTGTCGTCTGCGTGTATTGTATGTGAGAAATGCTGAAGTAAAATCCACACATCAAACACATTGCTTTCATTTTACTCTTTCAGACAATCTTTGAACAACTGAAGGAGGAGAAATCCGGTACTGAAAGGGTGGACCACTTTTACGATCTTTCCCGTCTTCTGATCATTGCATTTGATCTACTGCGATGTAAACAAAGCCTACATTTCACCGCCCTTAGCACGATTAACAAGATCATAGACATATGCATTGTTCACAGAAATTACGAGATTAGTAACATCACCAAAAACACCGAGCAAACCTCTACAAGTGATCTGTTCAAAAGTGCCAGCCCGAAACGAAAGTCGAGTCAGTTCACCTCCGAGGAAAATGCCGCGCTCAATCGCCACTTTTCCCTGAGCCGAAGAGAACGTCGTGCTAGTAATGACGGCCATTCTAAAGGTGATCCGCATGAACGTCACGTGGACGACAGAGAGGATTCTAAGGGAAGTAACACATCGAACTGTACTCAAATTCACCGGACGCCACTGGACGTGTTGACCACGTGGGACCCCAGCCAAATATTAAGTGTGCTACATAACAATATAACAATGCATAAACGGATTATAGGAACGAGGCAGAAATGCACGCCGAGTACGCGGTCAAGGCACTGTACGCACCATTGTCTGCAGATTCTTAGTGCCCGGATATTGACGGTCATGTGTCACGGCCCTAACGTCCAGCACAAGTTGGTGCACGAAGGTCACGCGAAGACGTTAGTAGAAGCATTGGATCCCAATCACGATCCGGTAAATAGATGTAACGTTTTATGTTTATGTTAAGCTATTATATTATATACTCAATGATAAAATATAGAGATTTCCCAACTTGAGAAAACCTATAACATGCTTTTTGTCTACTGAGCAATATCGCCTAGTGTGTGATATAGCTCACTAGCCGGATTTTCGGAACTACTTATTTAACTCATCGTTAAACACTTTTAAGCTCCGTTTTCACTACTTAACACTTTATTTCCATGATGAACAGTTAAATAATTCACAATTGCACTTTTAAATCCGCAAATAAGAGCTTGAATCGACATGACACATTTATTTCAATCAATGTACACATTTGTCGGTGCGCGCGTAGTAACGTCACTGCAAAACTGGCAGATTACGTCATTCAGATCTCTCCGCTTCTGAGCTAAATCTAAATGAGCTGCACAGGGGTATTGTCGTTTAACACCGAAAATTATCGCCGAGTATATAATATATAGTTTAATAATGTGTGTGAAGTTGGCTCTGTGATCGGTCATCGGCCATCGGTGACAAAAATCGGAACGCCGACCTGGAACACCGAGCTCGGCCATCGGTGTTCGAATTTATATAACAATTTGAACGCCGACCTGGAATATCGAGCTCGTCCATCGGAATTCGAATTCTATAGTAATCTGAACGCCGACCTGGTACACCGAGCTCGGCCATCGGTGTTCGAATTTATATAGCAATTTGAACGCCGACCTGGAATATCGAGCTCGGTCATCGGAATTCGAATTCTATAGTAATCTGAACGCCGACCTGGTACACCGAGCTCGGCCATCGGTGTTCGAATTTATATAGCAATTTGAACACCGACCTGGAATATCGAGCTCGTCCATCGTTATTCTAATTCTATAGTAATCTGAACGCCGACCTGGTACACCGAGCTCGGCCATCGGTGTTCGAATTTATATAGCAATTTGAACGCCGACCTGGAATATCGAGCTCGTCCATCGGAATTCGAATTCTATAGTAATCTGAACGCCGACCTGGTACACCGAGCTCGGCCATCGGTCTTCGAATTTATATAGCAATTTGAACGCCGACCTGGAATATCGAGCTCGGTCATCGGAATTCGAATTTTTATAGTAATCTGAACGCCGAGCTGGAACACCGAGCTCGGCCATCGGTGTTCGAATTTATATAGCAATTTGAACGCCGACCTGGAATATCGAGCTCGTCCATCGTTATTCTAATTCTATAGTAATCTGAACGCCGACCTGATACACCGAGCTCGGCCATCGGTGTTCGAATTTATATAGCAATTTGAACACCGACCTGGAATATCGAGCTCGGTCATCGGAATTCGAATTCTATAGTAATCTGAACGCCGACCTGGTACACCGAGCTCGGCCATCGGTGTTCGAATTTATATAGCAATTTGAACGCCGACCTGGAATATCGAGCTCGGTCATCGGAATTCGAATTCTATAGTAATCTGAACGCCGACCTGGTACACGGAGCTCGGCCATCGGTGTTCGAATTTATATAACAATTTGAACGCCGACCTGGAATATCGAGCTCGGCCATCGGAATTCGAATTTTTATAGTAATCTGAACGCCGACCTGGAACGCCGAGCTCGGCCATCGGTGTTCGAATTTATATAGCAATTTGAACGCCGACCTGGAATATCGAGCTCGTCCATCGTTATTCTAATTCTATAGTAATCTGAACGCCGACCTGGTACACCGAGCTCGGCCATCGGTGTTCGAATTTATATAGCAATTTGAACGCCGACCTGGAATATCGAGCTCGGTCATCGGAATTCGAATTTTTATAGTAATCTGAACGCCGAGCTGGAACGCCGAGCTCGGCCATCGGTGTTCGAATTTATATAGCAATTTGAACGCCGACCTGGAATATCGAGCTCGTCCATCGTTATTCTAATTATATAGTAATCTGAACGCCGACCTGGTACACCGAGCTCGGCCATCGGTGTTCGAATTTTTATAGCAATTTGAACGCCGACCTGGAAAATCGAGCTCGTCCATCGGAATTCGAATTCTATAGTAATCTGAACGCCGACCTGGTACACCGAGCTCGGCCATCGGTGTTCGAATTTATATAGCAATTTGAACGCCGACCTGGAATATCGAGCTCGTCCATCGTTATTCTAATTCTATAGTAATCTGAACGCCGACCTGGTACACCGAGCTCGGCCATCGGTGTTCGAATTTATATAGCAATTTGAACGCCGACCTGGAATATCGAGCTCGGTCATCGGAATTCGAATTTTTATAGTAATCTGAACGCCGAGCTGGAACACCGAGCTCGGCCATCGGTGTTCGAATTTATATAGCAATTTGAACGCCGACCTGGAATATCGAGCTCGGTCATCGGAATTCGAATTTTTATAGTAATCTGAACGCCGAGCTGGAACGCCGAGCTCGGCCATCGGTGTTCGAATTTATATAGCAATTTGAACGCCGACCTGGAATATCGAACTCGTCCATCGTTATTCTAATTATATAGTAATCTGAACGCCGACCTGGTACACCGAGCTCGGCCATCGGTGTTCGAATTTTTATAGCAATTTGAACGCCGACCTGGAAAATCGAGCTCGTCCATCGGAATTCGAATTCTATAGTTATCTGAACGCCGACCTGGTACACCGAGCTCGGCCATCGGTGTTCGAATTTATATAGCAATTTGAACGCCGACCTGGAATATCGAGCTCGGTCATCGGAATTCGAATTTTTATAGTAATCTGAACGCCGAGCTGGAACACCGAGCTCGGCCATCGGTGTTCGAATTTATATAGCAATTTGAACGCCGACCTGGAATATCGAGCTCGTCCATCGTTATTCTAATTCTATAGTAATCTGAACGCCGACCTGGTACACCGAGCTCGGCCATCGGTGTTCGAATTTATATAGCAATTTGAACGCCGACCTGGAATATCGAGCTCGTCCATCGGAATTCGAATTCTATAGTAATCTGAACGCCGACCTGGTACACTGAGCTCGGCCATCGGTGTTCGAATTTATATAACAATTTGAACGCCGACCTGGAATATCGAGCTCGGCCATCGGAATTCGAATTTATATAGTAATCTGAACGCCGAGCTGGAACACCGAGCTCGGCCATCGGTGTTCGAATTTATATAGCAATTTGAACGCCGACCTGGAATATCGAGCTCGTCCATCGTTATTCTAATTCTATAGTAATCTGAACGCCGACCTGATACACCGAGCTCGGCCATCGGTGTTCGAATTTATATAGCAATTTGAACGCCGACCTGGAATATCGAGCTCGGTCATCGGAATTCGAATTCTATAGTAATCTGAACGCCGACCTGGTACACCGAGCTCGGCCATCGGTGTTCGAATTTATATAGCAATTTGAACGCCGACCTGGAATATCGAGCTCGTCCATCGTTATTCTAATTCAATAGTAATTTGATCGCCGACCTGGTACACCGAGCTCGGCCATCGATGTTCGAATTTATATAGCAATTTGAACGCCGACCTGGAATATCGAGCTCGTCCATCGGAATTCGAATTCTATAGTAATCTGAACGCCGACCTGGTACACCGAGCTCGGCCATCGGTGTTCGAATTTATATAGCAATTTGAACGCCGACCTGGAATATCGAGCTCGTCCATCGTTATTCTAATTCAATAGTAATCTGATCGCCGACCTGGTACACCGAGCTCGGCCATCGGTGTTCGAATTTATATAGCAATTTGAACGCCGACCTGGTACACCTTGCTCGGCCATCGGTGTTCGAATATATATAGTCATTTGAACGCCGACCTGGAATATCCAGCTCGGCCATCGGTGTTCGACTTTATATATCAATTTGAACGCCGACCTGGAATATCGAGCTCGGCCATCGGAATTCGAATTATATAGTAATCTTAACGCCGACCTGGTACACCGAGCTCGGCCATCGGTGTTCAAATTTATATAGTCATTTGAACGCCGACCTGGAATATCCAGCTCGGCCATCGGTGTTCGACTTTATATATCAATTTGAACGCCGACCTGGAATATCGAGCTCGGCCATCGGAATTCGAATTATATAGTAATCTTAACGCCGACCTGGTACACCGAGCTCGGCCATCGGTGTTCAAATTTATATAGCAATTTGAACGCCGACCTGGAATATCGAGCTCGTCCATCGGAATTCGAATTCTATAGTAATCTGAACGCCGACCTGGTACACCGAGCTCGGCCATCGGTGTTCGAATTTATATATCAATTTGAACGCCGACCTGGAATATCGAGCTCGGCCATCGGAATTCGAATATATATAGTAGTCTGAACGCCGACCTGGAACACTGAGCTCGGCCATCGGTGTTCGAATTTATATAGCAATTTGAACGCCGACCTGGAATATCGAGCTCGGCCATCGGAATTCGAATTTATATAGTAATCTGAACGCCGACCTGGTACACCGAGCTCGGCCATCGCTGTTCGAATTAATATAGCAATGTGAACGCCGACCTGGAATATCTAGCTCGGCCATCGGAATTCGAATTCTATAGTAATCTGAACGCCGACCTGGAACACCGAGCTCGGCCATCGGTGTTCGAATCTATATAACAATTTGAACGCCGACCTGGAATATCTAGCTCGGTCATCGGAATTCGAATTTATATAGTAATCTGAACGCCGAGCTGGAACACCGAGCTCGGCCATCGGTGTTCGAATTTATATAGCAATTTGAACGCCGACCTGGAATATCGAGCTAGGCCATCGGAATTCAAATTTATATAGTAATCTGAACGCCGACCTGGAACACCGAGCTCGGTGTACCAGGTCGGCGTTTGAATTTATATAGCAATTTGAACGCCGACCTGGAATATCGAGCTCGGCCATCGGAATTCGAATTCATATAGTTATCTGAACGGCGACCTGGTACACCGAGCTCGGCCATCGGTGTTCGAATTAATATAGCAATCTGAACGCCGACCTGGAATATCGAGCTAGGCCATCGGAATTCAAATTTATATAGTAATCTGAACGCCGACCTGGAACACCGAGCTCGGTGTACCAGGTCGGCGTTCAAATTTATATAGCAATTTGAACGCCGACCTGGAACACCGAGCTCGGCCATCGCTGTTCGAATTTATATAGCAATTTGAACGCCGACCTGGTACACCGAGCTCGGCCATCGGTGTTCGAATTTATATAGCCATTTGAACGCCGACCTGGAATATCTAGCTCGGCCATCGGTGTTCGAATTTATATAGTAAAATGAACGCCGACCTGGTACACCGAGCTCGGCCATCGGTGTTCGAATTTACATAGCAATCTGAACGCCGACCTGGAATATTGAGCTTGGTCATCGGCATTCGAATTTATATAGCAATCTGAACACCGACCTGGTATATAAAAATAAAAATAAAATCTTAAAAAATAAAAAGAATAAAAAAAAAAATCCATTTCAGATGTATTCTATTTATAGATTGTAGGCTATCAGTTTGGACAGTTTCGAATTAAGATTTGGATGGTTGGGATTGTTTACCCTCGCACTCAGCATTAATGTCATTTGGCGAGCATCGAATTAAGAAGGTGTGTGAAGTTAGCGCGTAGATCGTAGATCGTAGCTCAACCAAAAAAATGTAATTGGCTGACCTGGGTCGTAGATCGTAGCTCAACCACTTTAAAAACATTGCGAATTGGTTGTGCTGGGTCGTAGATCGTAGCTCAACCACTACAAAAACATTCAGAATTGGTTGAGCTGGGTCGTAGATCGTAGCTCAACCATTTTAAAAACATTGCGAATTGGTTGTGCTGGGTCGTAGATCGTAGCTCAACCACTACAAAAACATTTTGAATTGGTTGAGCTGGGTCGTATATCGTAGCTCAACCACTTAAAAACATTGCAACTTGGTTGTGCTGGGTCGTAGATCGTAGCTCAACCACTAGAAAAACATTCTGAATTGGCTGACCTGGGTCGTAGATCGTAGCTCAACCACTTAACAACATTGCGAATTGGTTGTGCTGGGTCGTAGATCGTAGCTCAACCACTATAAAAACATTGCGAATTGGTTGTGCTGGTTCGTAGATCGTAGCTCAACCACTAGAAAAACATTTTTAATTGGCTGACCTGGGTCGTAGATCGTAGCTCAACCACTTTAAAAACATTTTGAATTGGCTGACCTGGGTCGTAGATCGTAGCTCAACCACTTTAAAAACATTGCGAATTGGTTGTGCTGGGTCGTAGATCGTAGCTCAACCACTACAAAAACATTCAGAATTGGTTGAGCTGGGTCGTAGATCGTAGCTCAACCATTTTAAAAACATTGCGAATTGGTTGTGCTGGGTCGTAGATCGTAGCTCAACCACTACAAAAACATTCAGAATTGATTGAGCTGGGTCGTAGATCGTAGCTCAACCACTTTAAAAACATTGCGAATTGGTTGTGCTGGGTTGTAGATCGTAGCTCAACCACTAGAAAAACATTCTGAATTGGCTGACCTGGGTCGTAGATCGTAGCTCAACCACTAGAAAAACATTCTGAATTGGCTGACCTGGGTCATAGATCGTAGCTCAACCACTTTAAAAACATTTTGAATTGGTTGTTCTGGGTCGTAGATCGTAGCACAACCAATAGAAAAACATTCATAATTGGCTGACCTGGGTCGTAGATCGTAACTCAACCACTTGAAAAACATTCATAATTGGCTGACCTGGGTCGTAGATCGTAGCTCAACCACTAGACAAACATTGCGAATTGGCTGACCTGGGTCGTAGATCATAGCTCAACCAATGGTAAAACATTCTGAATTTGCTGACCTGTGTCGTGGATCGTAGCTCAACCAATGGAAAAACATTCTGAATTGGCTGACATGGGTCGTACATCGTAGCTCAACCACTTGAAAAACATTCATAATTGGCTCGTAGATCGTAGCTCAACCAATGGAAAAACATTCTGAATTGGCTGACCTCGGTCGTAGATCGTAGCTCAACCAATGGAAAAACATTCATAATTGGTTGAGCTGGGTCGTAGATCGTAGCTCAACCACTAGACAAACATTGCGAATTGGCTGACCTGGGTCGTAGATCATAGCTCAACCAATGGTAAAACATTCTGAATTGGCTGACCTGTGTCGTAGATCGTAGCTCAACCAATGGAAAAACATTCTGAATTGGCTGACATGGGTCGTAGATCGTAGCTCAACCACTTGAAAAACATTCATAATTGGCTCGTAGATCGTAGCTCAACCAATGGAAAAACATTCTGAATTGGCTGACCTGGGTCGTAGATCGTAGCTCAACCAATGGAAAAACATTCTGAATTGGCTGAACTGGGTCGTAGATCGTAGCTCAACCAATGGAAAAAACATTCTGAATTGGCTGACCTAGGTCGTAGATCGTAGCTCAACCACTAGAAAACATTGCAAATTGGTTGAGCTGGGTCGTAGATCGTAGCTCAACCACTAGAACACCATTTAGTCATGCATATACTATATTTGATCCGTCCCTGGTAAATGAGCATGTGACATATTTTAATATATCTTGATAACAATTTGAGAAAAGGATATTTTCTCTCCCCAAGAGTGACTCTTACTGTTCCCAGATTGTTTTCATGGATATCACATCACTTATATGGGTATACAATGTTTTATATATACATGTATATGTGTCCATATGCAGACGTATGCTTTGCATTGCATGTCCGTGTTAACTACTAAGGACATCCTCACTGACATGTTTTGTTCTGTGTTTGCTCTGCATTACGTGTCAGTGGGGATGTCCAGGTCAACTACGAAGGACATCCTTACTGACATGTTTTGTTCTGTGTTTGCGTGTGTATGGTATGTATATATGTTTTATATACATGCGTATACTCTGCATTACGTGTCAGTGGGAATGTCCGGGACAACTACGAAGGATATCCTTACTGACATGTTTTGTTCTGTGTTTGCGTGTGTATGGTATGTATATATGTTATATATACATGCGAATACTCTGCATTACGTGTCAGTGGGAATGTCCAGGTCAACTACGAAGGATATCCTTACGGACATGTTTTGTTATCTGTGTGCGTGTGTATGGTATGTATATATGTTTTATATGCATGCGTATACTCTGCATTACGTGTCAGAAGGAATGTCCGTGTCAACTACGAAGGACATCCTTACTGACATGTTTTGTTCTGTAGAGGCCTTAGTCAAGGCAGTCGAAGCCCGAGCATTTCACAATGGAGTGGAACACTTTTTTTTTTTTTTTTTCACGGGACAGCTACCAGGGCCGTAAGTGGAATTTCTACCCGCGTAATTTAAAGGGAGCACTCCGTCATAGAGGCCTTAGTCAAGGCAGTCGAAGCACGAACATTTCACAATGGAGTGGAACACTTTTTTTCCTTTTTTTCACGTGACAGCTACCAGGGCCGTAAGTCGAATTTCTACCTGAATTTACCGCGTAATTTAAAGGGAGCACTCCGTCATAGAGGCCTTAGTCAAGGCAGTCGAAGACCGAACATTTCACAATGGAGTGGAACACATTTTTATTTTTTCACCGGACAGCTACCAGGGCCGTACCCGAGTTTACCGCGTAATTTAAAGGGAGCACTTCGTCCTAGAGGCCTTAATCAAGGCAGTCGAATCCGGAACATTTCACAATGGAGTGGAACACTTTTTTTGTTTTCTTTTTCACGGACAGCTACCAGGGCCGTAAGTCGACTTTCTACCCGAATTTACCGCATAATTTAAAGGGAGCACTCGGTACTAGAGGCCTTAGTCAAGGCAGTCGAAGCCCGAACATTTCACAATGGAGTGGAACACTTTTTTTTTTTTTTTCACGGGACAGCTACCAGGGCCGTAAGTGGAATTTCTACCCGCGTAATTTATAGGGAGCACTCCGTCCTATAGGCCTTAGTCAAGGCAGTCGAAGCCCGAACATTTCACAATGGAGTGGAACATTTTTTTTTCTTTTTTTCACGTGACAGCTACCAGGGCCGTAAGTCGAATTTCTACCTGAATTTACCGCGTAATTTAAAGGGAGTCAAGGCAGTCGAAGCCCGAACATTTCACAATGGAGTGGAACACTTTTTTTTTTTTTTCACTGGACAGCTACCAGGGCCGTAAGTCGAATTTCTACCCGAGTTTACCGCGTAATTTAAAGGGAGCACTCCGTCATAGAGGCCTTAGTCAAGGCAGTCGAAGACTGATCATTTCACAATGGAGTGGACCACTTTTTTTTTTTCACGGGACAGCTACCAGGGCCGTAAGTGGAATTTCTACCCGCGTAATTTATAGGGAGCACTCCGTCCTATAGGCCTTAGTCAAGGCAGTCGAAGCCCGAACATTTCACAATGGAGTGGAACACTTTTTTTTCTTTTTTTCACGTGACAGCTACCAGGGCCGTAAGTCGAATTTCTACCCGAGTTTACCGCGTAATTTAAAGGGAGCACTCCGTCATAGAGGCCTTAATCAAGGCAGTCGAAGCCCGAACATTTCACAATGGAGTGGAACACTTTTTTTTTTTTTTTTCACGGGACACAGAACAATACATGTTTTATATGCATGAGTATACTCTGCATTACATGTCAGTGGGAATGTCCGGGTCAACTACGAAGGACATCCTTACTGACATGTTTTGTTCTGTGTTTGCGTGTGTATGGTATGTATATATGTGTTATATGCATGCGTATACTCTGCATTACGTGTCAGTGGGAATCTACGATCTACGATCTACGACCCAGGTCAGCCAATTCAGAATGTTTTTAAAGTGGTTGAGCTACGATCTATGACCCAGGTCAGCCAATTCAGAATGTTTTTTCTAGTGGTTGAGCTACGATCTACGACCCAGCACAACCAATTCGCAATGTTGTTAAAGTGGTTGAGCTACGATCTACGACCCAGCACAACCAATTCGCAATGTTTTTAAATTGGTTGAGCTACGATCTACGACCCAGCACAACCAATTCGCAATGTTTTTAAAGTGGTTGAGCTACGATCTACGACCCAGCTCAACCAATTCTCAATGTTTTTGTAGTGGTTGAGCTACGATCTACGACCCAGCACAACCAATTCGCAATGTTTTTATAGTGGTTGAGCTACGATCTACGACCCAGCACAACCAATTCGCAATGTTTTTAAGTGGTTGAGCTACGATCTACGACCCAGCTCAACCAATTCTCAATGTTTTTGTAGTGGTTGAGCTACGATCTACGACCCAGCACAACCAATTCACAATGTTTTTAAAGTGGTTGAGCTACGATCTACGACCCAGCTCAACCAATTCTGAATGTTTTTGTAGTGGTTGAGCTACGATCTACGACCCAGCACAACCAATTCGCAATGTTTTTAAAATGGTTGAGCTACGATCTACGACCCAGCTCAACCAATTCTGAATGTTTTTGTAGTGTTTGAGCTACGATCTACGACCCAGCACAACCAATTCGCAAGGTTTTTAAAGTGGTTGAGCTACGATCTACGACCCAGCTCAACCAATTCTGAATGTTTTTGTAGTGGTTGAGCTACGATATACGACCCAGCACAACCAATTCGCAATGTTTTTAAAATGATTGAGCTACGATCTACGACCCAGCTCAACCAATTCTGAATGTTTTTGTAGTGTTTGAGCTACGATCTACGACCCAGCACAACCAATTCGCAATGTTTTTAAAATGGTTGAGCTACGATCTACGACCCAGCTCAACCAATTCTGAATGTTTTTGTAGTGGTTGAGCTACGATCTACGACCCAGCACAACCAATTCGCAATGTTTTTAAAATGGTTGAGCTACGATCTACGACCCAGGTCAGCCAATTCAGAATGTTTTTCTAGTGGTTGAGCTACGATCTACGACCCAGCACAACCAAGTTGCAATGTTTTTAAGTGGTTGAGCTACGATCTACGACCCAGCTCAACCAATTCAAAATGTTTTTGTAGTGGTTGAGCTACGTTCTACGACCCAGCACAACCAATTCGCAATGTTTTTAAAATGGTTGAGCTACGATCTACGACCCAGCTCAACCAATTCTGAATGTTTTTGTAGTGGTTGAGCTACGATCTACGACCCAGCACAACCAATTCGCAATGTTTTTAAAGTGGTTGAGCTACGATCTACGACCCAGCTCAACCAATTCTGAATGTTTTTGTAGTGGTTGAGCTACGATCTACGACCCAGCACAACCAATTCGCAATGTTTTTAAAGTGGTTGAGCTACGATCTACGACCCAGGTCAGCCAATTACATTTTTGGTTGAGCTACGATCTACGATCTACGCGCTAACTTCACACACCTGAATTAAGATTGGTTGGTTGAATTGCTACTGCTGCTCTGCTTTTGTTTACCTTCGCAATCGGCTATATAGCCATTATAATAGAGCTTTTAGCCAAGTAATTTGTCTGCACATTATACGACATAACATATGGTTTAGATTCCAAAACAAATAACAAAAAAATATTTTACACTGTCAGACATTCAAACATAAGCCTTTTGATGCACCTACCAAATTAAAATCCATTTTGTTTATGAATCCAGAAAGTTTTTTATGTTTATTTGGTCTTGAGGTGTCTTATTATATTTAAGTAAATAAAGGTAATTAAACAAAATTTGAAAACATGAGTTAACCCTTTTCCTCATGCACGCACCTTTTGACGCCTCTGCAGCAGACGACTTTTGAAAGCATTGTGACAAATGGAGAAATTGCTAATAATGAGCAATTTCTCCTTTTGCGACAATATTTCAACTTTTTTAAATTGTTGTTCCTTCAGTTATAGAGAGTTTCTATACTTTTGACTAAATTTATTCAAAGTCATCTTGCTGCAGATTTGTTGTATGTGGGAAAGGGTTAAACCTTTAATAAAGAAACATGTAAATTCTAAACAATGCACAAAACATTGCTGGAGAAGGAGCAAATTCTTATCATTATTATTCGACTCTGCATCACTCTGTACTTTTGTCTTTCTAGTGTGTTGTACATTATAAAAAGAATTTAATTAACCCTTTCCCATAAACACCAATTTTGCAGCAGACAACTTTGAAAGCATGTAGACAAATATATGGTAAATCTCTTTAACCGAAAGAAAATTATTGAATAGAATTGAAAACTGTGTGGCAAAAGGAGAAATTGCTAAGCAAAATCAATTTCTCCTTTAGACACAATGTTTTCAAAAGTTCAAATCCTGCAGATTGAATTTAATTATCATAATTTGCAAAATGCTCAGCGCGATATTCTCCCTGCGTTGTACGAAAACCGACATTCGGAGATTGTGAGAGTAATTGAAATAAACTTCAAAGTCTATTTTTTAAATTCGATTGTTGGTCAGAGTGCTTCTCAAGAAGCTTTAGGAATGCATAGACGATTTTATAGCGAATATGAAAGATCTTGATCAGACTGCAGCCTAATCTGGATCTTCGCTGGATTGAAAGTCGAGAAGATCGGTTTTCTAATTGCCTGCCCCATTTTCTAGTTAAAATGTATTTGAGCAGTGCCAATCTCATAAGGTCCTTTGTGAAAAGTCTAGAGTCGGGTCAGTTTGCTATTCAGCGCTGTATTGTCTGAATCTACACTGTTTGCAGAACACTTTTAGAACCTCCGAAGAAACAACCTTTGGTTAAACAATATACATTGTAATGAGATATATAAGTATGAATGAGTAAACTTATCTTTAACCTCGTTTGTTACAAATAGCATTTAAAGACGTTGGTTTTCGTAGAACCCGGCTCGTATGTAAATACCTGAATCTTTTATTTCTTGTATTTTAGTTTGTTTGGGGGTGCAAGCAAATGTCCGTTTTTAGCTCACCAGAGCACAAAGTGCCTGCACTGTGTTATCTGGATCTACACTTGTCGTAAACACCACTCGCATTAGTTTTTTAAGTAACTTCTGTGAAGCAGTACACCTTGGAAGGATATACTAGTAGCAAGGATGCATAGATTGACACCTTTTCCGAAATGCTATAAGGTTCATTTTCTGTCTTTAAAGTGCATGGTATATACTAACAGGAAAATTATGTTGTAATAGGTTTTCATCAATTTGAATTTTCTACTCACAGCCTTCGAAAATTAATATTTCGGTTGACATACGGTCTGGCGAGATATTATTTTTCTAACATTGTATACAATCATCCGCATGCAAATGAATAGAACATTCAATTTGATGTCATAACGTTTACTAATATTGTGTCAGTTATTTCAATTAATGTACATGGATAAATAAATATACAAGTTATTCGTTAAGAAATTAGCACTCTGTGATGTGGCTTTGCGGCTTCGTGCGTGACAAAATACCGGGCGCAGACACAGGCTCTCTGCAAGTTTTCCATTCCCGTGACAACACCGGGCTCGAACGGTACCTTCTCGGGCCGTCAGTTCCACCACTCCCGTGACACATACAAGGGCAAAGGAATACTCGTTGTTATGGCCTTGCAGGAGCAGCAAGAGTTTTTCATTCCCCTGACAAAACCGGGCTCAGATTACTATATAAATTCTAATTCCGATGGCCGAGCTTGATATTTCAGGTCGGCGTTCAAATTACTATATAAATTCGGACACCGATGGCCGAGCTCGATATTCCATGTCGGCGTTCAAATTGCTATATAAATTCGAACACCGATGGCCAAGCTCGGTGTACCAGGTCGGCGTTCAGATTACTATATGAATTTGAATTCCGATGGCCGAGCTCGATATTCCAGGTCGGCGTTCAAATTGATATATAAATTCGAACAGCGATGGCCGAGCTCGGTGTTCCAGGTCGGCGTTCAGATTACTATATAAATTCGAATTCCGATGGCCGAGCTCGATATTCCAGGTCGGCGTTCAAATTGCTATATAAATTCGAACACCGATGGCCGAGCTCGGTGTTCCAGCTCGGCGTTCAGATTACTATATATATTCGAATTCCGATGGCCGAGCTAGATATTCCAGGTCGGCGTTCAAATTGTTATATAAATTCGAACACCGATGGCCGAGCTCGGTGTACCAGGTCGGCGTTCAGATTACTATATGAATTTGAATTCCGATGGCCGAGCTCGATATTCCAGGTCGGCGTTCAAATTGCTATATAAATTCGAACACCGATGGCCGAGCTCGGTGTACCAGGTCGGCGTTCAGATTACTATAGAATTAGAATAACGATGGACGAGCTCGATATTCCAGGTCGGCGTTCAAATTGCTATATAAATTCGAACACCGATGGCCGAGCTCGGTGTACCAGGTCGGCGTTAAGATTACTATATAATTCGAATTCCGATGGCCGAGCTCGATATTCCAGGTCGGCGTTCAAATTGCTATATAAATTCGAACACCGATGGCCGAGCTCGGTGTACCAGGTCGGCGTTCAGATAACTATAGAATTCGAATTCCGATGGACGAGCTCGATTTTCCAGGTCGGCGTTCAAATTGCTATAAAAATTCGAACACCGATGGCCGAGCTCGGTGTACCAGGTCGGCGTTCAGATTACTATATAATTAGAATAACGATGGACGAGCTCGATATTCCAGGTCGGCGTTCAAATTGCTATATAAATTCGAACACCGATGGCCGAGCTCGGCGTTCCAGCTCGGCGTTCAGATTACTATATAAATTCGAATTCCGATGACCGAGCTCGATATTCCAGGTCGGCGTTCAAATTGCTATATAAATTCGAACACCGATGGCCGAGCTCGGTGTACCAGGTCGGCGTTCAGATTACTATAGAATTAGAATAACGATGGACGAGCTCGATATTCCAGGTCGGCGTTCAAATTGCTATATATCTTCGAACACCGATGGCCGAGCTCGGCGTTCCAGCTCGGCGTTCAGATTACTATAAAAATTCGAATTCCGATGGCCGAGCTCGATATTCCAGGTCGGCGTTCAAATTGTTATATAAATTCGAACACCGATGGCCGAGCTCGGTGTACCAGGTCGGCGTTCAGATTACTATAGAATTCGAATTCCGATGACCGAGCTCGATATTCCAGGTCGGCGTTCAAATTGCTATATAAATTCGAACACCGATGGCCGAGCTCGGTGTACCAGGTCGGCGTTCAGATTACTATAGAATTCGAATTCCGATGGACGAGCTCGATATTCCAGGTCGGCGTTCAAATTGCTATATAAATTCGAACACCGATGGCCGAGCTCGGTGTACCAGGTCGGCGATCAAATTACTATTGAATTAGAATAACGATGGACGAGCTCGATATTCCAGGTCGGCGTTCAAATTGCTATATAAATTCGAACACCGATGGCCGAGCTCGGTGTACCAGGTCGGCGTTCAGATTACTATAGAATTCGAATTCCGATGACCGAGCTCGATATTCCAGGTCGGCGTTCAAATTGCTATATAAATTCGAACACCGATGGCCGAGCTCGGTGTATCAGGTCGGCGTTCAGATTACTATAGAATTAGAATAACGATGGACGAGCTCGATATTCCAGGTCGGCGTTCAAATTGCTATATAAATTCGAACACCGATGGCCGAGCTCGGTGTTCCAGCTCGGCGTTCAGATTACTATATAAATTCGAATTCCGATGGCCGATCTCGATATTCCAGGTCGGCGTTCAAATTGTTATATAAATTCGAACACCGATGGCCGAGCTCAGTGTACCAGGTCGGCGTTCAGATTACTATAGAATTCGAATTCCGATGGACGAGCTCGATATTCCAGGTCGGCGTTCAAATTGCTATATAAATTCGAACACCGATGGCCGAGCTCGGTGTACCAGGTCGGCGTTCAGATTACTATAGAATTAGAATAACGATGGACGAGCTCGATATTCCAGGTCGGCGTTCAAATTGCTATATAAATTCGAACACCGATGGCCGAGCTCGGTGTTCCAGCTCGGCGTTCAGATTACTATAAAAATTCGAATTCCGATGACCGAGCTCGATATTCCAGGTCGGCGTTCAAATTGCTATATAAATTCGAAGACCGATGGCCGAGCTCGGTGTACCAGGTCGGCGTTCAGATAACTATAGAATTCGAATTCCGATGGACGAGCTCGATTTTCCAGGTCGGCGTTCAAATTGCTATAAAAATTCGAACACCGATGGCCGAGCTCGGTGTACCAGGTCGGCGTTCAGATTACTATATAATTAGAATAACGATGGACGAGCTCGATATTCCAGGTCGGTGTTCAAATTGCTATATAAATTCGAACACCGATGGCCGAGCTCGGTGTACCAGGTCGGCGTTCAGATTACTATAGAATTCGAATTCCGATGACCGAGCTCGATATTCCAGGTCGGCGTTCAAATTGCTATATAAATTCGAACACCGATGGCCGAGCTCGGTGTACCAGGTCGGCGTTCAGATTACTATAGAATTCGAATTCCGATGGACGAGCTCGATATTCCAGGTCGGCGTTCAAATTGTTATATAAATTTGAACACCGATGGCCGAGCTCGGTGTTCCAGGTCGGCGTTCCGATTTTTGTCACCGATGGCCGATGACCGATCACAGAGCCAACTTCACACACATAGTTTAATAAACATTGTTTTCATGATTTGAGAATTAAATCCCTCGTGAAAAAGATTCTTGCATATAAAAACTCGTGCGCTATGGCGCACTCGTTTTTATATAGCAAGAATCTCTCCCACTTGGGATTTAAATCCCGTATCATGAAAACAATGTTAATTAAACTCTATTTAATATTAAAGGGCGGATAAGCTAATGTCGAGCTATTGCCGACACTTGATCTTAATTGTGCTTGTGCCACATCACACGAACAATCAGATCAGATCAGGATCGTCCCTGGTCTAGCCAGTATAGTTGTATAAGCATCATAAGAGTGTCCCGAGAACATGTTAACCCTTTCCCTCATATAGACGCTTTCTGACGCCTCTGCAGCAGACGGCGTTTCTTTTAGAAAACATAGTGACAAAAGAAGAAATTGCACAAAACGTGCAATTTCTCCTTTTGCCACCATGTTTTCCACTTTTTGTCATAGATTATCCATTGAATTATGGAGATTTTCTATGTTTTGACAAAATACGTTCAAAGTCGTCTGCTGCAGAATTGTCGTATGAGGGAAAGGGTTAATAGTTGTTTTTGTTCTACACTCTTCAAAGGGAACGCCAATGGAATTTCAAATGTCACGAACACGTTAGGCACGATACACTGTCACGGTGATGTAAGCCCCCAAAAACAGAAGCACCACGTGACTAATTTGTCTCATATGTTTATCTCCGCCGAAGGTAGATGAGACACCGGTTTGACGTTGTCTGTTCGTCTTTCCGTTCTTCCGTCTTTCCATTATTCCGTCTTTCCATTATTCCGTCCTTCCGTTCTTCCGCCTTTCCGTCCGTCCGTCTTTTCGTTATTCCGTCTTTCCGTTCTTCCGTTCTTCCGTTCTTCCGTTCTTCCGTTCTTCCGTTCTTCCGTCTTTCCGTCCGTCCGTCTATCCGCTATTCCGTATTTCCGTTCTTCCTTCTACCAAATATAGAGACAAATCAGACGGGAGTAAATAGGAAACATGTTCTACAATATACTACAAGAATAATTTTGATGCAAAACATCAAAGACGCCGCGCATGCTTTTGAAGCATGACTTAAAGGAAGCAGATGCAGTTCAGTTCATTTAAATAACCTGTGCAAGCAGACAGGATGTAACTATTTCGAACAACAAGTCCAAATGTCCCTTTATTTCAAACAAGAAGGCCAAGATGTGCCTATATTGCTACCATAGCCTATATAAAAAGGTTACCAAGAGCAGAAAGGGTCAATATTTACGTTGGGATTAAACGTTTTACATGCTACGATCTATGTGATATTCAGCATGTGAAGTTAAGTCGTGAAATGACAGGTTTAGTCCTGAAACCATTTGGTTTACGGTTTGCTTAACATTCACTGCAACTATAATGTGTCATACAAGCTGAAGCTTCTCAATTTTGTTTTGCCAACAAACTGTTTTAAATTCTCTAACTAGATCCATTAGATAAAAAGAACATAGGTGCTTAACTACTAACATATATTAAGGTGTATTACCTCTAGTTATAAGTTAAGTGTGACACAAGCTTAGGAAGTATGATAGCAAAAACGGGAGTATTCAAACAAAAAATACGAAGTAATGAAAAGAAAAGAAAGATATGTATGATCAAGATTGTGCATTATGAAAGTTCACATGTATAGTCAACATATAACAAGAATTATTAAGTTTGTTTGTTTTGTTTGTTTGTAATGTCACTTTAATCGTTTTGAACATGCCAGTAGAAAACTGAAAAATAAACAAAAGAAAATGGTCAAGTCAGTTCCCCAAGAGCATAGAGCGAAAACCAGTTGGTACGAATCGTTCATCTCGAACGAAACATGAAAAATCGGGTACGAATCCAATGAATTTTAGAAATCGGATGAAATCGGATGAAATCATGAAATCGTGAAACAGCGAAGTATTCATAGCGGAAGGAAGCAGAGACAACTTAATTACTCTATGGGAACCGATGACACCTTTTCGTCTATTAAATAAGAATGACCAAAATCGCCAAGCGATGACATGCTGTATTTACAAATAATTGAACGGATCACGTTACGGTCATGCCTATTGCATAGTTGGATTAACGTTGTTTTTACAGTTTCTAGAATTATACTGTAATATGTAGTAATTAAAATGAATCATCATTGATTTTTTAAAGATTACCCATTTATTTAAAAATCTCAATATCGTAAATAGGCAAAAACATCGCCAGAAACTTTTTTCTGAGCTTTGAAGAATCGGGTCGTAAACCAAACTATAAAAAAGCGTAGCCTAGGAAGTTAGGGGAAAGTTATTAAATACCCATTATATGTAATAACGGTAGAAGACATACGTTTTTTGTATCTTGCTGTTTCTTAAATCATTTTATACAATTTATTTATTCATAAAGGTTGTTTTTTTCAAACAAAGAGTTTTTCTTAACAATAATAATGTTAGTTGCTCCCTTTTCGATTACGTCACCCCATGGTACAAAATTAAAACCTATCCCATACTGACACCGCGCTTCCACGCGGCGTCAATAAGTATAACAGAGCGAGCTAAGACATTAGAAAACATATCATTTAACACACTATACTCGTACGTGTATCCTTGTTTACCACTGCATACTGAAATAATAATTTTATAAATTGTGACAATAGTTATATTATATATTTACATATTTCTAGTATTGTAACTCAAGCTCGCTTTTTAAAAAGCATAAGAGTTGATAAATTGATTGTTTAGAAAAACTAGTCTTAACTCTCATCCATTGCTGTGCCGGGAAAGTTTTGATTGAGAACAGTTTCGGAGGTATGAAAACTAATTAGTTCTTAGACGCTCCTTGGATAAGATCTGAATATCAATTGCAATGGCTTCCGGGTTTCGTTGTGTCATGTAAAGTCTGAAAGAAATAAAAATAGATCTCATTCACATGGCGTGTAAAATTTGTCAGACAACACCCATTTCCTGTTGAATCCTAGAAGTCTTCCTTTACTTTTAAAAAGTTCTTCAATATTTATAGATTTTGTTTGAACGTTAGGTAGTTTTCTCAATAAACATGAGGCCTCTGGCCCAAAAAAACAATATACAAATATGTCCCTTCATTCACTCACTCATCTGTTACTCCCACACTCAGTCATCAAATGATAAATTATTATACATAGTTTGATTAATTGGGTTTGATCATCACTTTGAAGTATATTATGATATTTTCTAAAAAGTGTTAAAGGAGTAGCGACTGATTGATTAATCGATTGATTCTTTTAAGTTTAACGCCGTTTTCAACATTTTAAATAATATCATGACGGTCAGTTAACTTACTCATGTGTTTCCTCACATTAGCACGTTGATCAGAGTCGCACGTTTTTCTCGTATATAATGTAAAGAAGGTTAACATAATAATGTATAAAGCCAGGTATAGCAGGATAAGGTTTATTCAACAAGGCGTGTACAGAGTTTACTCAAACACCTGAAGCTATTATAAACAAGAGCTGTCAGAGGACAGCGTACTCGCCTTTTTCGTGATGGCCGATAAAACAAAAAAATGTGTGTGGTACAGAAAACATAACCCACTACTTTATCATACTATTCATAAAGCAAAGTACTTTATAAGTCAGCGACTGAACTCGAGATACCCAACTGTCGAAACAAATAAATTTTCCAATTTTAAGAAAATAAGTGTTATTTTTGTATTTGGGGCATTAAAATATGATAACTGACATATTACATACCCCTAATATATCTATAGGTACTACCTATTTACGAAAAAAACGCTAGATAATTATAAACAAAAATTAAAGAGCATACTTTGGCCATAAAAAGGGATTTAAGAGTAATTGACTAGACAATAATAATGTTAATGTCATGTTTCTTGCATTATCAAAACATATTTGGAATTCGTATTGCTGTCGTCTATTATTACGAACAGAAAATAATAAAGTAAAGACTTTCAGAAAATCAAGGAATACATTTATAATGAACGAGGTTAAAACATGAGGGCCAAGATGATCCTAAATCAATCACCTGCATTATGGTAAAGAAGCAAATAGATCAGCCCTTTTCTGATGCCACTTGGCGACTGCCTTTTTCAACCAGTCAATATGACTGGAACAAATGATGTAAATGGTCACATTTCTGCTAAACCATTTCCCTATTAGAGATGGTTTCTGAGGCCTTTGCAACAGACGATTTAGGAAAAGATTGTCGCCAAAAGAACAATTGCTCATTATGAGAAAGTTATGCTTTTGCCACAATGTTTGATAAATAATTATACTTTGAATGAGTGAGTCAATAGCTCATGTATAGGAAATTTGGGTCTTTCATGTTGATACCACATTTTTTGCGGCAAACGACATCGCTCCATTGACGTAACGCCAAGATGAAGTGTTACGGAAATGACGTCACGTCCTTCTTTGGCTACGATACAGTCAACATTTAGGTTCGGGCGTAGAAGGTTAATGCTGTCGATTTTTTGACAAACGGGAAAAACATATTTCTTACAGAGTTCCATTTATTTTTAACTTTTCGTGCAAATGTTAATTCCCACATAACACAGCACTTAAATGATCTTAAATATCGATTTAAAAAAAAAAAGGATTAAAAAGACGACAATAATGTTCAATCCGTGTTTTTCGTCTCATTTTTTACATACTCAAAAATCGATTTAAAAAAAAATGATTAAAAAGACGACAATAATTTTCAATCCGTGTTTTTCTGCTCATTTTATACATATCCAAAATACCGATTTAAAAAAAATGATTAAAAAGCCGACAATAATTTTCAATCTGTGTTTTACGTCTGCTTTTTATACATTTCCAAAATGGCGGCCCCCATGGATTTTTCCAGTTTCATTTCAGAAAGCTTCATGGGTTATTGAAAAAAAAAAAAAAAAAAAAATCTCACACCTGTTAACTATAAGCGAAAAAAAACATTTATGTTTTTTTTTTCGTAAAATCGGTGAGATTTTCTTGTTTTCGATACTTTTACCATCGCAAATTCTACCCTGTCAGTAACGGGGTAAGTATTTTTAAATAGGAAACCCCTTCATCGGGACAATTGAAAACGACTCAAGTTTACTTTATTGATAAAAAACGATACATTTTCTACCCTGGTTTTACTTGGATAACATAAAGAATAACATTTAGGGCGAATTCGATTTTTTTTTTTTTTTTTTTTTTTGTGTCATCTGGATTTCAGTCGATTTAAAGGGTCATACTTCTTACAAAGACCTTCAATGAAGTATGCACTCTTGGCTGTTAGTGGAGGTAATGAAGGTATAAAGATATTGTAAGTAAAGCTATATCTAGGTGGTAAGAAAAACTTAACCAAAATTTTAAGTCGAAAAAGGGCCATCATTATTACAAAAAGCTTGACAGAGTTATGTTCTCTTGTCTGTTGATGGAGGTAATGATGGTCAATAAATAGTGTAAGTGTATAAGCTTTATCTCTAATGGTTTTGAAAGTAAGTGGGTGATACAATAAACTTAACCAAAATTCTTAGTCGAAAAAGGGCCATAACTCTTACAAAAACCTTGACAGAATTATATGTTCTTGTCTGTCGATGGAATTAATGATGGGGAACGAGTGTCGAAAGTTTCAAAGCGATATCTCTATTAGTTTTGAAATAAAGTGAGGTGGTACGAAAAACTTAACCAAAATTCTAAGTCGAAAAAGGTCCATAATTCTTACAAAAACTTTGACAGAGTTATGTACTCTTGGCTGTTGATGAGGGTAATGATGGGGAACATGTGTTGTAAGTTTCAAAGCAATATCTCTAATGGTTTTGAAAGACGACGACATCAACGCGGGATGCAGACGCCAACACCGAAGCCAAGGCGAGTAGTATAGCTAGCCTTTTCTTCGAGCTAAAAATTATACAAAATAAGCAGCGTGTTCATGTTAATGTGTATTTATAGATATTTGAACAATCAGCCATGACTTTTCAGAAAAAAACAATGATTTGTTCACATAATTCGCGTTTATAATAATGGCAAGCAATTTGACCCATTCGATGAGAAAAACCAGCATTATGAACTCTGCGTAAAGTATCGATCCGGATCAGCCTAAGCATGCCGCGAAAGCTAACCCGGACCGATACTTTTCGCCTCCTGTGGATTTTCTGTTTCAGGAATCATTACTCTATACCTCTATCCCCCTGAGACGGAATATGCCCGCTCGGATTAGTATGCAAAGAATACGTAGGCTGATCTGGGTCGATACATTACGCAGAATCCATAATGTTGGTTTTCTCGTGGAACGGCTGATTTATTGATTCAATGAAAGCAATGCGATAGACAGTACGTAACATAACCTATAGTATCTGATTAATCACAATACATATATATTTGAAAAGGTCATTGATCTAATATAAAATTATACTTATAACACTGCTATAAATAAACGATAAACGCCTGACCTATCGACCTAGACGTTCAACATATTAGATGCGAAGAATAAACACCGAGTAATCTATAGTTTCATTTATAATTGTCGAATCTACAAACAGACGGGCAGCTTATGCACTGACTGAACGACGTGTACAGGCTCATCTGATTGAGCACTGATTGCACGTGCAACCGTACATTAGAGACTCGATTAAAGGTATTGCTGACTCCCCATTCTGGCATCATTTTGAGTGACATCGGAGAACACACTTTTAATGTTGTTAAATGTCACATCTGGTACTGTACTTCATGTAAACGGACAGTAAATTCTCTGGCGAGACTGTGTTAATGTACGGACTCATCTGTGCAATCACTCTAAACATTTACAATAAGACCCCAAATCGCCGGACGCGTGTCATTCATTACGCCGGACACCGCTCTATTATAAAAGGATAAGACGAAAGGTCAACGAATGCGTCTAGAAAATCTATTTCTATTCTGTAAACAGAATTGTCTTACCGCACTTAAGCCAGATTTGTACCTTCAGTATCTATTATAACTCAATGTTATATATAGACCGTGATGCAGTGGTAGAGTGTCGATCTCTCGTACTGTTGATCCTGATATCCCCGGGCTCGAATCACTCGATGAGCGCATTCTGCCTTTTGGGATTTTCAACACAAGCGGTGCAATTACTGGAAGCAGATATTGAACGCGATATATAAAAGATGCAGACGATTTGTAATCGATGTAATCTTAATATGTTGAGATAAAAGTGAAGTTTATCTAACTGTGTATATTCAACAATGCCTTCCGTTATGGTTTCCATACATGCAAGCACCGCAATGATAACTACATACCAAAGTCAGATTACATAGAAATGAGCCGAGTTACAAGAAAATCATCATTATGGACTCTGCGTAATGTATCGACCCAGATAAGCCTGCGCAAGACGCACAGGCAAATCCGTGCCGACACATTCCGTCTCAGGGGGATAGAGGTAAAGAATAATGATTCTTGTAACAGAAAATACCAGTATGCCAAAAGTGTCTGTCCGGGTTCGCCTGCGCGGCATGCTTAGGCTCATCCGGGTCGATCATTTACCTAAATTCCACCCTGGTGGTTTTCTCGCGGAATGGCTCAAATATATGGTAAACCAATCTCGTTATATATTCGTCATGCGATAGTTCAATTGACACGGGCAATGGGAGTTTTTCCTTACAACTGAGTCCAAGTCGAGGGCTTGGCGTGAAACGGTTGTAACTTAAATTGGTATTTTTTTTACCAAGGTTAATCACCTCGCCATAAAGTCTTTATAAGCGTTAAATCATTTTACTTGGTAAACAGTGGAAATTTAGGTGCCATTGCTCGTTCTGAGCAATGGCACCTAAATTTGCATTGTTTACAAAGGGGTCAAAATTGCCCCTAAACCAGGGTTTTCAAAATAGGTTTTTAGTTATAACCGTTTCACGCCAAACCCTCGAAGTGTATGGCACGCAACTGTAGCCAATATTGATGGAAATACATTTGTAGAATGAACTGTAAAACTAGGTACAGGTTTACCTAGACGCGTGATCTCGTACAACTGAACTTGCACTATGACTATCGGTATTGCGTGCTTAGCTGTACTCTGCAAAATAATGCTGCCTCAATCAGAAGTGAAGTTTATCGACTCCAACGTTCTGATGAAATTGTGATAGAATTTAGATCTGAAAACATATTAGGATATAATATACAAACTATTTAAACGAGACAAACGGTTTTCTAGCAACTCTTGCCAGCTTTGTGCGCGTTTCAATTTTCGGTAATCTGCTTGAAATATGGCACAGATGTAGAAAATGTATATTATTTGCTTACCGCTGTCGAGATATGAAGTTGTTAAAATATTCTGCTTAAAACATATTGCGGGCGAAGTCTTAACATGTTCAATTAATATGTATTATTTAAGCTAAGGGAAAACACATTGTGAGAAAATAGAAAATGATCATAATGAGCACTTCTTCCTTAGCTTACAATGTTTTTAAAAAAACTTCTACGTCAGAAGTATCAAAAAGCGTCTATGTCAGTAGAATGGTTAGATTGAATTAACAATTCTATTTGCGGAGGAACTAAACATTCTATCCACGAGCAGATCATATTCCGCGCATGCCAAATGGGGTCACGAAATAAACAGGTTCATCATCTCGTTCCCTCGAGATTTGACAGGCCATTTAGGGTAGACTGGAACCATGTTTATTATCGTAGATATCATCATTAATCGGTAGATACATGCAACTGGGTACCAGTCAACATTTAATGGCCGATTGCGTTACCAATTGTTGATGAGCACCACTACATAAACTTATCTTTAAAAGATCGTTTTCTTCCAAATGTCGCATTTGCTAATAACTTTTCAAACGTTTCACAAACAAAACGGAACTGCGTGTGCCTATTTTGAATCAATATGGCAATTTCCAAATGGGACATGCAACGCATTCAAGGTTATGCACTATCAGATAAATGGTTTAAATGTATACATCATATGCGTAATTTAACATAGTCTGCTTTTGTGTTTAATCGCCTGTATTAAAGTTCTATCTCGGCTTTTCGTGGTGAACCCTTTCCCTCATATAGACGCTTTTGAAATGCCTATGCATCAGATGGCTTTTTGAAAACATAGTTACAAAAGACGAAATTGCTCAAAACGAGCAATTTCTCCTTTTGCCACAGTTTTTTAGAGATTTTCTATTTTTTGACAAAATATGTTCAAAGTCGTCTGCTGCAGAATTGTGGTATGAGGGAAAGGGTTAAATTACCAGTACCGCTTATAAGTTTATCCGGACACCAGTAGGTCAATCACAACGCACCAAGTGCACAGGAGGGAATCCACTTCTACCATTTTTAAAGTCATTTGCATTCCCTTACTGCATAAGACTGGCGGGCAGATACTGTAGGATATTTTGAAAAATGTGACACCTGCAAATGGGAAGTATGATACGGGTTGAAATATGTCATTGTTCATCCTTTATAGAAGCGACGAAGGTCATTAGTATCAGTCACCTATTATATATACACAATTCTCAATACGTTCTAAACAACATGATGTTAGTATTGTATAATATATAAGGTATGATACAGGTTGAAATATGTCATTGTTCATTCGTTATAGATGAAGGTCAAATGAAGGTTGAAACAAATGTCTCCGTGTTTGTAGTGTTAAGAGCTCCCGCCTCTTCAGCAGTAGTACGGTTCCCGATTCCCGGTTGGGTCATACTTAACACAAATGCTATAAATGACTTCCGTTCTTGGTACCCATGAGTGCGGGGTTAGCTTTACGACTGGTTCGATGGTGTCAGGATAACAAACATGATATTAATGATTCCATTATTGACGCACCATTCAAAATCGAAATCAAAGTTATGAACGTTTTCAAAAGTACGTCATACGTTGACGACCTGTCTAAATAACCCCCCCCCCCCCCCCCGTATTATGATACGAAACTTTACGGTAAACATTATTAACTCCTTATTTTATCGAACAGTTATGGTTGTACGGTAGCTTGATGTCGTGTATTCGATACGACGGCCGGGTCATACCAAAGACTTTAAACAATGAGTTAAATGACTTTCCCTCCTTGGCGCTCTTTGTTTGGTGTTAACATATAAACTAACTGATTGTGTCGGGATAAAAGAACTGGTAACTTACACTGGAAACACCGTAACATAGCTGAAACAATGTTGAAAGTGGTGTAAGTCATGAAACAAGCAGACACGTTACGGCTCTGTCCCTAGCTCGAGTGATGCCTATGACAGTCATTGTTGAGTAATATCAAGATTAAGACGCGTTCACTCGGCGATAATTGGTTACTCAAGAGAAGGACGTATTCACTCGACAAGAATGTGTTCGTCAGCGAGCGCGGACCCTGGCTCGTGTCATGAAGATGCCAGTCATTGTTGAGTAATCTCAAGATTAAGACGCATTCACTCGCCGATCATTGGTTAGTCACCGGCGTAACATCGACACGTGTACCGAAGCCTTGATAAACAGTGCACTCGCGGTACTCGAAGTCGGAAGGGGACTTAAACATTACTTCGAGGTATCGACGTGTTCGAGTAATAGCTTAATGTACGCGAAATATTTTCAGTCATGTCACCTTCACAATTCATTTAAACTTGATTAGTAATTATAGGAATTGAAGCCGGTGTTAAAATCGTTTATAGAAAACTGTGCTGCAGCAGTTTTGATTGCTCGCAGTATTAAAAAAAAAAGGATCTCTTCCCGGAATTGGTTCGAGTTAAATGATATATTACAATTATGACATGTACGAGCTATCGTGAGTTCATTGTTACTGAAATGCAGTTAGTAAAACCAACAAGAAATCTTAAATTAATTGAATATTTATTTACTCGGTTTTTGGTAGTTCTCGTGGGGTTTCCGTGATGTGTGTGTTACAAGATAGCGAAAAGTAGGCTGATCTACTCTGGTCTTCGGGGATCTTCGGTGATCTTCGGTGATCTTCGGTGATCGCAAAGTCCCGAAGAAAGATCGGCTTTCTCATGGCGTTACATATATTAAAGTTAATCAAGATAATGTCTCGAGAGGAAATATCCTGATAAGGCTGACATGAGGTTCCATTCAAATATTAAGACATCATATATTTAGATGAATCTATAGTACATGACTGGCAGCAAAGCGATGATCCATCGATTTCTGTCAAAAAAAGCTATGTTAGCCTATTTTCCCTAAACAGTTGTTGTCATGGTGATTTCCAGTGATATTATCAATTCATCTGCTTTGTTTAAAAAAAAGTGCGGTGTCATCAAATCGCGTGGCGATGAAGTGCAAGTAAGTTCTGACAGTTTGAAAGATTCTACTTTAGAATATAGGGTTTTCAGAGCTGCATTTACAGGGACATTAACCCTTTCCCTCATACGACAAATCTGCAGCAGACGACTTTGAACGTATTTTGTCAAAACATAGAAAATCTCCATAATTGAATGGATAACCTATGACAAAAAGTGGAAAACATTGTGGCAAAAGGAGAAAATGCACGTTTTGTGCAATTTCTTATTTTGTCACTATGTTTTCTAAAAGCCGTCTGCTGCAGAGGCGTCAGAAAGTGTCTATATGAGGGAAAGGGTTAATGCAAGTGTTTGCGAAGCCCCATCTTCGGATGATTTGATAATAATATTGATTGCGATAGGATTGTAGTTGTGCCTGTCCGTTGATGGTGATATCATTCTTATAGAGGATTTGAGGATGTTTGGACGACACTCTGGTAAATAGAGTAGATCCTGATCGAACTACGAGGATACGCAGTCAGATCTAGAGCTTCTTTAAGTCCCGAAGTAGTGTTTTGTGTTTGTATTAATCAGTTTGGTTTCGTTTCTGAATAGCGATAAAAAACCTATGTCCCACTGTTGTGATGTAACAGTTTAGGAAATGGGGACTTAAAAACAAAAATGGTTCCAATACATGTATGTATGCCGTGTTTGAAGTCAGAAGAAATGATGTCATGCAATTTCCCCCGATTAAGCCGGTTCAGACGATTAATTTGAGACAGACGAAAAACTGCTGAATCGTCTTTTTTTTTTTTTTTTTTTTAATCTGGGTCTTGGTAGGGAAAGACTATGATTCGATCTCGTACAGGTCTCGTTCAATAATGGTAATATCGATCCTTAGCTACCTCGCAAGGAAAATTACAAACAGCATTGTAATTTAGCATCCAGAGCAGTCTAACGAACCAACTACTCCAAACTCTACATTTGGCTATATTAAACTTTTTCTTGAAATATGTTTTCGTTGTTGTTAGAGATTACAATGTTGAAAGCGGAGTCAAATACCAAACTATGGTTATGTCCCAACTCATTTGTTAGGTCTACCTACACTTCATATATTTTCGTTGGCTTGATTGAGTTTATATAGGTAAAAGAAGTCTTCGCAGCCGCTATATTGAAATAACATGACGCATGGGCATGACGTAAACGACCTTTAATTATGCTAAAGATAAATTCCAAAATTATATCAGAGCTGTTTTCCATGGGTTGCTTTCATGCGTGTAACCAGATCGGACTGGGCGTAGGCGCATTCTGATCTTGAATATTTCATTACAGCACTGTCCCGATGATCGGTTTTCGTTTTGCATGGCCCTAAGCGAATTTATGCAGGTATATTTGACGGGTGTAACACCGTATCGTATTCTGCCGGTGAGTTCACCTAGCCACATGTTTCATTGCGTTCACACAACTGTACCCCAAAACAACAGTATTTCCGAGCAGTTTCTGTTAGCCCAATGACGAATGATGCGTGTTGCATTCACTTTTGTCAAACGTCGGACAGAATGTTTGCCGATCTGTGGTTCGAACTCACAATTCCTTGATTGAATGCCCGCGACACTATCGTCAGAGCTACCGGGCCTCGGATTATCTTCCAATATACAAATACAATAATAATGTAGGTATTCAATGAGTAGCAACGCAGCAAAGTAGTCTTTCGGATAATTTGCGACAAGCCCTCGTCTAGTTTAGTCAAAATATACACTGCTCGCTTTGAATTAAAAGGCCTAGCACACACTATTCCTGTAAATGTTCTAGTAAAGGCTTGATCACTGACCACATTGATATGGCATATCTTTCACTTAATACGGGTCAAAAGAACGTATGTCGGTGTTGTTCCTACTTGTGTTTACGTCTGGGTTATTTTATTATTAAGTTTAAACACCTTTAACAGACTCAGCGATCTCCGTATGAAGTCTTTATATATAGGCATTGTCCATGAATAATACCGATCTTTGACGTCTTCGGACGGAAATATCCCAGCAGATCTACTATTAATAATTCCTTTTAAGGAACTCGCCTAGCTGAGTTAGGATATTCTAGCTTAAATTAAATCCACTGTACCAATATCTCGTTCTATTTTCAGCATTTACTGTGCCTTCTCCTTCAAAGTCTGTCGTCCATTGCCCTGAATCCGTCGTACCACCAGACCCTGACGGAGGCGGACATTGCCGACATGTTGATGCAGCTGCTGCTACCCTCGGACGAGTGGTACTACACGAATCACAGTACAAAGTACGCCCGGTACGTGAAGTACCACGCCGCTCGGATACTCGTCTATATAGGTCAACTACACAGACTTGGTGGACGAGTGGATCTGTTTGATACTAGAGGTGAGTACCGTATTCAAAAAGTATATTGAGGGCTTGGCGTGAAACGGTTGTAACTAAAAACTCTGAAAATCCTGGTTTAGGAGCAATTTTGACTTCTTTGTAAACAATGCAAATCTAAGCTCAGAACGAGCAATGGCCAGTTCACCTCGTCATGCATTTCCTGGTTTTCTCACACCAGTACTCCACACAACAATCTTTCCAAGCAATTTGACATATGAGCCGTCCCGCGAGAAAAACAACATTATGGCCTCTGCGTAATGTACCGACCCAGATCAGCCTGCGCAGTCCGCGAAGACTGATCCGGGTCGACACATTCCGTCTCAAGGGGAAAGGGGTATAGAGTAATGATTCCTGAAACAGAAAATCCACAGGAGGCGAAAAGTGTCTATCCGGGTAAGCCTGCGCGGTATGCTTGGGCTGATCCGGGTGGATACTTTATGCAGTGTCCACAATTACTGGTTTTGTCGGGGAACGGCTCAAATTGTCTATCAGGATGAAACACAATCATATTCTCCGTCCCATTATTTCCGTCGTTTCATGTATTGCATGCAACTCTCTGACACTTGCATTTCAAAGGTCAGGCTACAAAACTGCAACATTCTGAAATCGTTCGCTGTGCAAAGAAATGAACTCCATGAGGCAAATAAGAAATCTGATTGGTCAACGAGAAGTAATGCTTTGCTTCTGACCAATCGGCTACTTCAGAAAACATTCTGAGTACATAATAATCTCTTATAGTTTTTGAGCCAGATTTCAGACTCCATCTCAATGTTAAATTGACCTTAAACATCAGGGGCGTAGCTTGGCAATAATAAATGTTTAGGCCGTCTCGTGAGAAAATCAGAATTGTGGACTCTGCGTAAAGTATCGACCCGGATCAGCCTAAGCATGCCACACAGGCTTACCCGAATAGACTATTTTCACCTCCTGTGGATAATCACTACTACAGCGCAGGCTGATCTGGTCGATACATTACGCAGATGTGTATTGCCGCAGCTGCATTTTGGGGCATTTTTAGAAAAAAATGTGTAGGCACGTGCCTACAGTGCCTAAAGGGAGCTACGCCCCTGAACATGACAAGGTTAAACAAAATAACTCTAACGGATATATAATATACCGGACAGAACTTTGATAACCGCTAGTTTATCCTGAAATGATATGAAAGCGTGGAATACAATGGTAGAGCGTCTTACCTTCGAAACAAATGTCAAAGGTTTGAATCTCGGGATAAGCGGCTACTATCATTGCTATTTTATATACGGCGGAAAATGCGCAATCAATCTAATACTTGATCTATATCAGGCGAACATGGATAACAGTGTTTCTTCGTTCTCTCATCACATAAATCTTTTAATCCTTATACCTTTTTGTTTAGTTCTTAAGATACATACATGGCTCAATTACATGTGCGTCGAAAATGAAGGCATAGCTAGTGCATATACCCAGTCTCGTCTTCACTGTTCACCTCTGCTGTGAACAAAACACAGATTTTATTCCGACGTCTGTCGTTTATTTGTTGTTCACAGTGTTCCAAGAGTCTGTCACAGCCAACCCGATCCTACAAGTAAACTCGCCCGAAGATAGTTTTATCGAGTTGATGGCACTTGGTCGAATTGTCATGTGGAACGGACGTCATCATATAGAGGCAGCGTCCTTGGAAGGGCTTATTACGCATATTATTGAGGTATGTTAGAAATAAGCCGTCCCGCGAAAATACAAAATTGTTGAATCTGCGATCTGGATCAGCCTAAGCATGCAGCGCAGGCTTACCCGGAAAGACACTTTTCGCCTCCTGTAGATTTTCTGTTTCAGGAATCATTACTCTATACCTCTATCTATGGAACGCCTTTACTGTCTTACTATGTTGTTTTGTATTATACGCAGTACATTTGCATGTATACGAGGTACATATTTCATTTGACGTGGTGAATTTGGTATAATATATCGTGGTTATTTAATAATATGAAGTCCACAAGTATGACGATACAGTAGAATAACCATTATATATTGTGCAAACAACGTCATATGCAATACAAACAACATTATATGCAGTCTAATTTTCAAAACGTGTGGTGGTACTTTGATTATATGCTGTGGTTTAAACTTTGTATGCGGTGGTTTAAACTTTATACGCGGTACATTTACATTGGGGATGATCATACTTTCCGGCATTCTCCGGAATTATTTCCGGAAATTACCGAGCATGACAGATAGGGTTGAACATTAACACCGTCTAATCCATTTTAAAAAAGCCTTATGAGAGTGGTCACATTTTCTAAATAGATGAGATGCAGAATGTCGTCTATGCAGACGATCTCTGATTCCTGAAGCAGACAACTCTTGAAATAATTATGGCAAAAGGATAAATGGCTCATTTTGAGAAATTGCGTTCAACCAACCCCTCTTCAATACTTATACTTTCATTTATAAGATTTTCTATAGTTTTGCCTTAACGTCATCTGATGCATACTTGTTGTATTACGAAAAAGATTTTAAAATATGTTTAGGTTACCACTTTATAGTAATGTTCCCTCATAAAAACAACTTTAAATTCCTCATCAGCTTCTGGAAATAAGAGAAATAACTTGAAACGTGATTTAAATGATATATTTGATTTTGTCTTTGGGAAAAGGCATAACTTCGTTTTTTTCTGAACAGTGTAGGTTCAAATCATCCTGCATATTTGCTCTGTCTTATCATAATCCTCACAAGTTGACTGAAGCTTCTAATAAGCATATGCACATGTAATATTCTAGTCCTATAATAAAAGACTCCGTTGACAAGCACTCGAGCTTGTGAGAGGTCATTATATTATTGGCCTAGTAATATTCAGACTTAAGATTTTAGATTTAGATCAGACTGCAAATCATACCGAATGAACCGACCAATCTCGTCTAGAGCGGATTTCAGTGCAGACGACGACATTCTGCCCCTTGTGTATTCAGAACATGTGTACACATCTATTTATACATTATTCAAGCGTTTTTTTTTAAATTGAGTAAACGGTGTAAATGTTAATATCTATCTGCCTGACTCGGTATTTTCCGGATAAATAATTACGGAGAATGCCGGAAAGTATGATCATCCTAATGAAAAAAGCACCGCATATAAAGCTGTTTACACCATGTATAAATTAGTATGGACCGAACATATTGCCAAATACATTGCGTACTATGATTTGCTATGAACACATACATAATAATTCACCAGGTATAAAGATACGTGCAGTCACTTCATATATTAAAACATACATCGCATATATTGACCAACATACAACGTATACATGTAAAACTATTGCATACACAAACAAAGACACCACATATAATGTCATTTGTACTGCATAATATATAGTTTGTATTGCACATGACGTTGTTTGTACAACGTATAATGGTTATTCTACTGTTTAAACACTATTTTGCACTAATACAATAAAATACAATACTCACCACACATAATAGAAAAGGACCTGCATATCATGAATAATGTACCACGTCAAATGAAATATGTACCTCATATACGTGAAAATGTACTGTGTATAATACAATACAACATACTAAGACAGTAAAGGCGTTCTATATCTATCCCCCTGGGACGAAATGTGTCGGCCCGATCAGTCTGCGCGGATTGCGCAGGCTGATCTGGATCGATACATTACGCAGAAGCCATAATGTTGTTTCGGCTACATCACGCGAAAACAGATATTGGGATGGTTTATTTTAAATTATTACTGGAGCTTAACCCTTTCCCACAATACAACAAATCGACAGCATAGTGACTACGACATAGAAAACATAGTAACAAAAACCTGAACTACCACATAAATTATAGCTAAATTGTTTTAATAAAGTTGAAAACATTGTGGCCAAAGAAGAAATCGCTCATCATGAGCAATTTCACCTTTGGCCACAATGTTTTAAAAAGTCATCTGCTACTATTGCGTCGACATGCGTCTGCAGGTGGGAAAGGGTTAATGCCGGTTGTTTCAGCGGTATTTCCTCTATACTACGGCGACCAGTGCACCTTACGTTTTTCCCGGTGTTCGGGCATCAGTACTACACGCTACATTCTTAGCAGGCAACTGGCTATCTTCCAACATATCGAGGGCTTGGCGTGAAACGGTTGTAACTAAAAACCTATTTTGAAAACCCTGGTTTAGGGATAATTTTGACCCCTTTGTAAACAATGCAAATTTATGTGCCATTGCTCAGAACGAGCACGTCGTTACCAACTTAGCTATCGTGGCTCGACTAGGCGTAAATAGAATTTACGATGAAGTTAAATACTTGCACATACAGTCTTTGTCATAACCGTTCTCGGGACGAACTGTTAGCCTCAAAGCGCTCTTAGCCAGCCTTTAGGTAACATACCTCTATGTATCAAATCTAATAGAAAACTAGACAGTAAGAATTACTGGTTTAACGTTGCGGCATTTATAAGCTTTTACCCACCAACTACGTCATTGCAGTAGAAGATTTTGAAACAATGCAGGCAAATCTATCGAAAACAATCTCAATAAATGTAAATATTATTATCGGAAAGAGTTCAAAACTTTGTGATAAAATGAGAAATTTCTCATTTTACGACAATCTTCTCAAAAGTCGTCTGCTACTGATGCGTGAAATGCGTCTGGGAAAGAATAAAGTCGCAACGGAGATGAAACAAGAGCCCATTTCCGTATCACGCGGTTCGCATGCAATTCCAGGTATATGGGTCTAGTACTACTTTAATATTAGTGTGTTTATCTTTCATCCAGTTTTATTCTTTCCTTTTTGCATTATAGAGGATACTACTGTTAGTACAAATAATATGTCCCAGACAGGTTCCCTCCTAAACGTTGAAATACTCTTTTATTACGTAATTAAATACTTTATTATTTTACCCTTCACAACATTTGAACACTTTTTTGAAAAAGTAGAAATTTCTTATAACGTGCACATTTCTTTTCCCCACCATTTTCAATTTAGTGCAAAACGTATGCTTTCAATATAAGAAGGTTTGCTAAAGATGTTTTCAGAGCACAATATCATGGAAGTTTTTAATAACTAGCCCGTTTGTCTCTATATAAATGATTGATATCCAAGGAGATTGTCCTATTTCTAGCTGGGAGGTAATGAAGTTCCTTATCCAGAAACAGAATACTATTAAAAAATCATATCATGTAAACAATTGAAATAACAGAAGATAACCATCTATAGCATTTATAAATCCTCCATGTTTTGCAGGAGGCTATCATTGAAGACGTAGAGGAGCGTGGAATGTCCCCTAAGTTGTCGTTGTCTAGCTCGGTGCAGAGTCTTATGGCTTTGAAAGGTGCGGACTTTACAACGCCAGCAGTATCACCGGCATGTTCCATACAAACACTGAACAACGTCGCTCACAGAAACTTCCGAGAATTCTTATTCATGACATTACCCATGATTGTTAATCCGGTGATAATTCTACGATTGTTGGCTCATAAAATGTTCGGCAACATGATCAGAAGAAAAACGCATTGTCCACAGGATACCAAACTTAAACCGCCAAAGGATGAGCATCTCATCGTTGAAGGAAAATGTCCTCCGCGTAGTAATACAAGTCCGTTAGAAGGGTCTTTGAGTGACGGGAGACAACCGGTGTCTAGTAGGAAACACAAGGAATCCAAGGTAGAAAAACACGACACGAGGCGAAGTAGTTTATGTGCTGTGTTGTCATCCAAAAGTAACACAAGCCAAACGAGTGATAGAAACGGAACAAATCTCGCTTTAAAAGCAATCGGTGAAAGTCTAGTGAAACCCCTGGAGCTGACAATACAGTCAGGCAGTGAGACCGGAAACGAACATAAGCCTGTCTGTTTGACTCAATCAGAATCATTTAAAGGGTCAAAGTCCAAGATATTTAGCCGCTGGCAGTATAAAAAACTTTTGTCCGCGTCTCAGGTTAATGTATCAAATATATCTTTTCCACAATTGGACGATAAAATCGCGAAAACCGATGACATTCCCCTTCCGCCAGCGCACGATGTTGACATTATTGCGTTTCAAAGGGAGTTAATCAATTTACCCACGTTTGTCATGGATACTCCTATAGACATATCGCCCGTGTTTTCTAGGTCAAGTTCAGTTCCGGAAAACCTGGCCGGACGCCTGAACCCGACATCCGGGTCACTTTGCCAGTTGTCTATGCACAGCTCTGGTAAACGTCTTTCAAAAAACGGCTGTGGCTCAGAGCAAGCAGTTTCAACTTTGGTACATACGGGTTCTGCTGTTGCTATAACAATGACTGACGTCGATCATCATGATTCTGTGTTCTTCTTTCCATCTGGCGATGTGACGGCTGATACGCCGGACGACAACGTTACGAACATCATCGTTCATTTTGACCCACCTCAGTCCCCGCTTCTCTCGAGCGTAAGCAGTCAAAGTCCGAAGGATTTTGAGTTCCCTTCACCTCCCGCTGTCATGAGAACCAGTAATGCGAACTTGTTACAGCCAGTCACACTAACAAACACCTTAAACGCGAATAGTGCAAATCAACCTAGGAAATACTTTGCTATCGAATCAAATCTTGCGCAAACCGATAGCGGACAGACACTTTCCGATACACATCCGGAAATGTCCGATTCAAAATCTTCGCTGACACGACCTGATATTCTTCGGATAAGTCCGGTGAACAGCCCGAACACGGATATGCCAATCGCTCACCAAGGCGTTCTCCGTGTGATAGAGACCTGGATTTCTGTGTGCCAAACTGACTTGGAAGGGACGCCACTGGTGGTTTACGAAATGCGGGAGTTCCTGAAGAAGTTGTCTGTCCTAGGACAGGAATACAAATCGTGGTGTCAGACGATATCTAGTGCTCTCCATCTCGAGGTAGGTTGTGCTAGATACGTCATTATATAACTGGATAAATCTGACCTGAACATGACCTTTGTGCAGACATATATATTTATTATATTGCGTGCATGTATAATCTAGTCTCAAAGAATTTCCATTCACTACCTTAGCCTCGCTTTTAATAAGACATGAATATGTGTAGGGATAGTATTAACCCTTTCAGCGCCGAATTGTTTAAAGTAGACTCTTCCATATTCAAACTCGGACGACTCTATTTTAATGTTATAGGATTTTTGTAATATCTTTATAAATCACAGCCAAACAACGCAGATTTCAGGTGAGACAGCTCGTTACGAGCTGACTCACATGAATCTGTATTGTTTGCAAAAAGCTCAATATTGTCTTTGGCGCTGAAAGTGTTAAGAACTCAAAAGAGGCTAGTTTATTTTCGATTGACTGACACATGTAAAGTAACGGTCAAGTCGTTACATGTATAGGTAATTCACTGAAAACTGTTTTGAAATATGTTAACATCGATTTTGAACATGAATCCATACATTTAATTTCCATCAACAAATTGCATTGCCTTTCTAGAAAAATCTTTTTTATATTAGATAAGTTAGGTAGAGTTGAAAATGATAGACAGCTTCATTGTTATAACAATATTGTAATTAATGCAATCAAAATGTTCCATACCTTGTTTTCTAATAGCAAATCATCGAGGGCTTGGCGTGAAACGGTTGTAACTAAAATTGGTATTTTACTACCAAGGTTAATCACCTCGCCATAAAGTCTTTATAAGCGTTAAATAATTTTTTCTTGATAAACAATGCAAATTTAGGTGACATTGCTCGTTCTGAGCAATGGCACCTAAATTGGCATTGTTTACAAAGGGGTCAAAATTGCCCCTAAACCAGGGTTTTCAAAATAGGTTTTTTAGTTACAACCGTTTCACGCCAAGCCCTCGAAATGCTTCGTTTATATAGTTTGTTAGCTTCAATTACTTTTGGGCATGTGTACAAGAAATTATTTTAAAAAAGAAAAAAATAATTAATGTTCTCATTAAAAACCAAGAACCGTATTTTATCATGCGTTTAATGAAAATAAACGGTGTGGAATAAATGACTTGGTTTAAAATTGTTGATAGAATATATGTTAATCGTAGATATATACTATTTAACACAAATATCAGGATCAGGTTATTCCTTTCCTACACGCAGACGCATTTTGATGCATCTACAGCAGACGGTTTTTGAAAAGATTTTGACAAACGGAGAAATTGTCATAATGAACAATTTCTCCTCATGTCACGATGCTTTCAATTCTAGTCTAAAGTTACACTTCCGTTTATAAAGAGTTTCCATATTGTATCCTAGAGGCTTTCAAATTTGTCTGATTCAGATTTGTTGTGTGTTGGGAAGGGGTATTTATTAATGGCAGGTTAAACATTGTGATTGCTTCGAATAACAATATATCGCTTCTCCTCTTATTCGAAAGAACTTAATAGGTCAAATATATCGTATAGTTTTTAGATTACTTTAGGTTTCAACTTCGCTGATATGAGATCTTAGGTTTATTATACGCTGTTCTTTTCAATAGGTTACAGGTTACCCAAACTCCTTTTCTCTGATTAACCCTTTCAGCGCCGAATTGTTTAAAGTAGACTCTTTCATGTTCAAACTCGGACGACTCTATTTTCATGTTATAGGATTTTTGGAATATTTGTATAGCTCACAGCCAAACAATGCAGATTTCAGGTGAGACAGCTCGTTACGAGCTGACTCACCTGAATTTGTATTGTTTGCAAAAAGCTCAATATTGCCTTTGGCGCTGAAAGAGTTAAAACAGGACAGTATGTATTATGTAAGTCCATGGCAAAGTACCAGTTATTTCTAGCATGCGCATACTGAAATACTATGAATATACGATAGACACCAGCTCGTGAAATACATTTGGAACACGACCAATCGCTTGTTTTTGTCTCCGTGTCTTACATTATATACATATGTTGCCAGTTGCTACATGGTCACAATACGTTGTGAGGATAACGAGTAACAGACAGTGTTAGTTAATTAGTTATCTAATTGTTTATCTAACAAAGGTTGTTTCACAATCGTTTGCTTTGAAAAACGTCTGACAAAATGGTGTAAGTTATGGACGTTCTAGAAGTATATACAGTATATACAAAAGAGTCGTAAACATTGTTGGAAAATAAAGCATTGCTCGTCTTGAGCAATGGCTCCTTTTTCTATTAGGTTTTCAGAATGTGGCTGCTGCAGTTTTCAACGTCTTATCCATATATTCTGTATCAGGTTAAGATTTGATAAAAAATGGTTGATTTATTTACCTGTTGTGTACGACAAGTGGATTTTGCTCGGAATTCGATACAAAGGAATTTTTCATTGCAGGAAAAGGGATCGTCCGATCAAAGTAACGAAACGCCCGATGATGGAATGCATGTACAGTATAAACAGGTAGGTTTAAATTCGTTTCCGCTTTGTCATATCCCATTTAACTGATAATAGGTGACATAGTCTGCAGTATACAACTGTTGAAAACTGTGCGGCAAAGGGAATAATATTGCTCTTCGTAGTGTTGTTGTATTCTCTAAAATAACGCTAGTTTAGCGAGAGTTTCGTCAATTTTCGTTTGCTGAAGATTTGATGTATGTTGGAAATGGATACTAAATCAGTAACCTATTTGATATGAGGGGTTTCATTTTTTCATTTCTGTCCAGTCTTGTCTTGATGTATAGCAGGACTTGAAAAGATCATATCAAATGAGGCATGCAAAAGGAAGATTCAACTCTTGTTAGTACATTCGAGGCAAATGTAACTTGAACAGTTCGAGTCCGTGTATGATACAACTGTGATGACATTGAGGATAAAGAGGTGTGGAGTTTTCTTCATTTGACATTATGTTTAAGCAGACGTCTGTCTGTTCCCGAGGAACCCCAGCAATGTTGTGTATCAGAAAAAATGTGAAATACATGAATCATCTCCTTACTAGCGTCTGAAATATGTAAGGAGTGTTAAGTTGATTGAAAGCTTATAGCCTGTTTAAAGTGGCGTTCAACACAATATGATATTCAAATAACACTTTATATAAGAAGGAGTTGGTTGGTTATAACATTTACGTTTTCCTGACTTTTCTTTTCCAAAAAATAACCAAGCGTATCACCCGTTTTCTTGATAAGATTTTTGTCACTTGTATGATTTTGATAACAAAACATGAATAACTATTCTGTGTTAACTTAATTCAGCAAACATTGAAAAATCACTCGAACATGGCGATAACTCGAAGCAGTTTACAGCCAAACAATGCAGATTTCAGGTGAGACAGCTCGTTACGAGCTGACTCACCTGAATCTGTATTGTTTCAGCGCTGAATTGTTTAAAGTAGACTCTTAAAATGTTCAAACTCGGACGACTCTATTTTCATGTTATAAGATTTTTGTAATATAAATAAAACTCACAGCCAAACAATGCAGATTTCAGGTGAGACAGCTCGTTACGAGCTGACTCACCTGAATCTGTATTGTTTGCAAAAAGCTCAATATTGCTTTTGGCGCTGAAAGAGTTAATTCAGTAAACATTGAAAAATCACGCGAACATTTCGATAACTCAAAGCAATGTATGGGTCCCTTTCGGCTTCGAGTTATCGCAAATCCTCTGTTTGGTGTAATGTATGGATGACAGAAATATTTTGAAGTAAAGATCACTTTACTTATCCAGTTCTTCAGTAGAACTCAATTCACAATTCGGAATATACAGTGGAACCTGTGTATAAAGACCACCCAATGGAACAGCACAATGTGGTCTTTGTGGACAGTTGGCCTTTAATCACAGGGACATTTATTCAGAAAATGAGTAATTGGTAAATTAAATGTGTGGTTGCTATAGACAGGGAATTGTTAAACAAAAGTGGTCTTTATCACAGGTTTAACTGTATATTAGACGACCCGTTGAGCTGCGATAGCTCAGTCTGTAACGACGAGCTATCAAACCTTGGATCGTGAGATCGAATCCCGGTTGGCCATTCATTATTTCTGATGATTGAACACAGTCATTTCGACTAGCGTCGTTTGTCTTCCACCAATTAGCAAAATGGCCTATGTGGGAAGGTTATACACTGACTGATGTATCGTTGAAACCGGAGTCAAACTTCAAGCAATTATTCTTTTATGGCGCATACCTCATAGCTTTATATCGACCCGATACAGGTGACTCAGTGGGTGTCACTAATGTACTTAGTTGTCTATGTGAGAAAGTAGCAAGTCGCCTTGGAGAACGTGCGAAGAGTGAAAGCCAGTAAACACACGCTAGGTAAACCGTCCGCAGTGATTTAACTGATAAACGTATACTCCAATCAATCAATCTTTTAGGATTATTTATATATGGCGCGGAGTACATGGGTTTATGTCGGTCCGATACAGGTGTACCGATGGGTGTGGTCGGTTGTTTATTGGCCTGTGGTGGTTAAGAATTTATGGGCGACAACTGCCAGCATCGCTTTGTTCCAAACACACACTATCTGAAACACCATAAAGCTTCATGGGATAGTTAGTATGTTGCTGCTATCATGTAGACTGGATGCAAACCCTCTCTTTACATTAGGTGTTGTTCAGAGTAAAAATAAGACAAAGCCACACTAGTTCAGTCAGTAGCGACGCGGGTTATAAATCCAGGAGTTGTGAATTCGAAGCCAAGCTCGGTCAACATATTTCCGACGTTTGACAAATATCAATGTGACAAGCGTCATTCGTCTTCCAATAATGGTCGTACAATCTGTGTGGAAAAAATAGACAGTTGCTTGGAAAGTCTATAGCGTGGAGTTATGGGAAAAAGCCAGGAAACGCATGCGTAGGTGAAGTGGCCGTCCTGATATGACTGAACAATTGTTGAAAATGGCGTTTAACCCTAATCTATCAAACATAGTAACGTTTAAACTAAGTTATTTGTATAACCCTTCCCCACATTAAACTAAACTGTAGCAGACGTCTTTGAAAACATCTTGGCATACATATGTAAAAAAAAAGAGAATTGCATTGTAGCAAAATCAGAAATGGCTCATTATGAGCTATTTCACCTGTTGTCACAATGTTTTCAAAAGCTGGATGCTATAGAGGCGTTTAAATGCGTCTGTATGAAAAAGGGGATACACTGAATCGTATACATGTATCTACAATTAAATGGACAGTTAAGTACTTTCGAATTCGACCATTTACAATGAACGTACGTTTGTCATGTGTATTGTTACCGTTGGCCATAACATATACACGAAAGAAAAACACAGTGATTATATTAGTGGTCGAGGCCTGCTAGACACACAGGGTTTTCATAATTGTAATGATAATAAAATAAGCTATACTGCGCCAAAAATACAAACATTGGCAGACCTGTTTTAAACCAAAACATGAGGCAAAGACAATCTCCGGATTGTTTGAGCCGACAAGGCGGGGCTTGCGAGGGATCTCATCGCGTGAATGTGATGGTAAACGGATTATTCGAGCATTTTGGGTGAATTTTATGTTATGTAATAGTGTCGTATTTATAACATAAAATAGCTATTAGGTGACAACGAGGCATCCATATGTAAGACTGTCCCAACGTTTTGCTGGGAGTCTATGGTCCTGCACAATCTATTCAGAGCTCTGAATGAGACGATTTGTGTGTGGGGTAACCACAACATAGGGTTTAGTTGAGTAATAAGATAAATATTATGGGGAAAAGACATGCCAACTTCCTCTTATGTTGTGCTCTGTCTATACTATCGTAACAACTCGGTCCGTCTAAGCAAATATTACAACCCCAAAAACTATTTACGCCATGTACCGACGTTGAGTTATTCATTTAGTCCTTCTAGACAAACTATGAAAAATCTCTATAAATGAATCTATTACTATCGAATAGAGTTAAACACATTTTGCTACAATCTTTTCAAAGGTCGTCTGCTGTAGAGGCGTCATAATGTGCCTATATGTGGGAAAGGGTTGATTATACTGAGGGGTTCGCGTGGCTTACTCGTATGAAGATATTAACTGACTGTTCAGAAATATCGAACAAAGTGGTCGCTAAGTGGTTGTTTATTTATTTCCTACGCAATTACTCCTTTTTCTACAAAGTTTTCAAAAGTCGTCTGCTGCAGATACTTTAGAAAGCGTCTATATGTGGGAAATGGTTAAAGACTGTTTAGTAGCACACCAAGTACATATGAGCCGTCCCGCGAGAAAACCAACAGTGTGGACATTGCGTAATGTATCGACCCGGATCGGCTTAAGCATGTCGCACAGGTTTACCCAGACAGATAGATTTTCTGTTGTTTCAGGAATCATTACTTTATACCTCTATCCCCCTGATACAGAATGTGTCGGCACGGGTCAGTCGGCGCGGACTGCGCTGGCTGATTTGGGTCGATACATTACGCAGAAGCTATCATGTTGGTTTCCGACATTGACCACCATAAGTAGGGATCGAACCATTAACACACAACATAGTTTACATAACATAGTGCATGTGGTGTATAACACAAATTAGCATCGGGTTAATTTCAGCAACCAAATATAAATTAAAGTCTCCATCGCTGTGCCTGAAGTAATGTTCATTACTATTGTGTTTATACAGACGAATTTATGTAAATTTTTGTAACAACGGAAACTGCTACCAACGAGCAATGTCTCCTTTTCCCACAATGTTTATTTTTTGTCAAATGTCACTGATGATGCATCATTTTCCCCCAGTAGCGTACACAACAGAACTTTCCTAGTCATTTCCATACATACAAACAAATCCAGAGGAGTAGACTGAAAACATCTTCGCAAAAATATGAAAAATCTCTGTAAGTATAAACAGTGATCATAAAGTTGAAAATATTGTGATGCAAGGCGACATTTTTCATAATATTCTTGAAAGACATCTGCTGAGACATTTGAAGAAAGTGGCTGCATGTGGGAAAAGGTTTGTTTACATCCCATCAGTTAACCCTTTCCCTCATACGACAATTCTGCATCATTCTACTCTATTAAAGCTCTAGGCAAACAAATATTATGGTATTTTTTAACAGTGTAGATCAATAGATCAATATTAGAATATACACTATGCAGTTATTAACCCTTTCCCTCATACCACAATATGGCAGCAGACGATTTTGAAGATATTTGTCAAAAAAATAGAAAATATCTATAATTGAATGGATAACCTATGACTAAAAGTCGAAAACATTGTGGCAAAAGGAGAAATTGCTCGTTTTGAGCAATTTCTTCTTTTGTCACTATGTTTTCAAAAAGCCGTCTGCTGCAGAACTGTCTTATGAGGGAAAGGTTTAAACGTTTAGAGATTCTAGACATGACATAGTCTGCTCAAACTGCGTCCGATAACTATCAAAGGGGTAAAAGGTGAAACATCTGTATAGATAATCAGTGAAGATAATCTAACTGAGGTTTATACCTTTCCCCTGATACAGACGACGTTCGACGTGTCTACAGCAGACGACATTTAGAAACATAGTCGGAAAAAGAAAAAAAATAATGATGGGAAATATCGGTTTATTTTTTATCGGTAGTTATTGTTTTTTGTGGCGATTGGTTGACAATCGCCACAGTGCTACCAAAACAACAACAACGAAAAAAAAATTATATAGTCGTATTTGAACAATCGGTTGGATATTTCTGCAAAGGCAATTTACTCACTTCCGTTAAACCGCCATATATATATATAGTTCTATCAGTGATGCAGGCACACGATTAATAATGATAATGTTAGTGCTACTTTGATACCGGATTGGTACTAATATTTGAGATTTATCGAGAAAATATCTAAATAGAGTTAAACTATTTACATATTATCTTTCTTCATGTTTGGGCAGATAATAAATATCATCGGGCGTCTTGGGTACGCTATGCAGAGTATCATGATACTCCTGTGCCTCGTTTTATTTTTACTGTAGTCAACCGTAACCTTTTGACCTTTAACCTGATTCGGCAGGAGTTGGTTGTACTCTGATTATCTTCGTCATGATTTGGCAGATAATAAATATCATTGCGCGTTCTGCCTTGCAAATAACGACAACTCTGGTGATACTCAAATCTGGAAATTCCAAAAGGTTCTATAAATAGCTCGCGAGACCAAAAACCAGAAAAGCTTGTAAATCTCAATATTATAAACGCTTTATTTTGTACTTGTTTAAATATATGAAAGCGTCTAGATAATAAGACTGGTTTACAAAGGTTTAAAGGACACACGATGGCAGTGTGTACACACGTTATGTATACACGTCTGCACGTTCTAGAGTCAATTAGCAATCAATGCTGACAGTGTAGCCTAATTGAGTTTGAAGATCTAGCATTATAATATATGCCTATATTTTCATAAATTAAACAGTTTGGCAAATAGTGAAATTGTGCTTTTGGAGCATGTTTTGTGTTTGTTTTTGCACTCACATTATTCGAAGCAGTTTAACAACCTCAGAGACATATAAATACACTGTGACAACCCTCAATCATGCAATGTGAAGGGACTAAATTGAACAGACCTGTTTAATATCGGACATAATTGAAACAAACACCAAACTAATGGATACTGTTTTCTCTCCTTTCTTTAGTCATTTCTAAAGTGTAAAATATATTTTATCTTAATATGGCCTAACGACCTGGTGATAAACATGTGATTACCCAAACAATTTAGATTACAAATAGTCATTCTAATGAGCTAAAACGGTAGTCTATCGAATACCAACTAGATTTTTCATAACTTTGGAATGGCCTAATTTTGAACACATCATGACCAATTTCAGAACGTAACTAAATAATCACCAAGACAACATTCTGGCAAACTAACATTATTCTACTGTCAAAAGATGCAGGGTTGATACATTCTCAAATATGCCCGCACCAGAGTCATCGCAAGCCCTACACCGATATACTGCTTGTTACTTTGCAGGATTTTCCATACGATCGCCACTACAGTGCCATTGGCGCTTTGATTAAATGTGTCAATATAAAACTTTCGTTAGTCAGACTATAAACTAGGTATATTTCCGTTTCCATTAGTTTGAATACGTTGGTATAAGTCGAGGAAAAACACCAACATATAATGAGATTGTGCTCAGCTACACTTGAATCCAAATTGGATAATCTAAGGAAAATAACTAACACTCAAGTTGCTCTTTGATAGTTATCGATATGCTTAACATTGTTGGGGAAATGATCACAGTGAGCGTTGTTTTCACTTCTCTGTAATGTTTTGAATATTCGACTGCTACAGACACGTCAGAAGACATATAACCAGTCCTATGACTAAAAGTGGAAAGCATTGTGGCAAAAGGAGAAATATTGCTCGTTTTGAGCAATTTCTTCTTTTGTCACTATGTTTTCAAAAATCCATCTGTTGCAGAGGCGTCAAAAAGCGCATATATATATAAGGAAAGGGTTTAAACTGATTTCGTCATTATTTTATGAAAAAAGGAGATACTGCTCACAATGAGCATTGTTTTAATGGTGTCATATAGTTTTAACTGTATCAAATAATTATACTTTCATTTATATAGAATTTCCATTATTTTGTCTGGATGTTTTCAAATTCAGCTGCTGCAGATTTACAAACTACGCTTGGACATGATGAACAAGTGAGCAATTTCTCCTTTTGACACAATGCTTTAAATTATATGCAATTAGTACACTCTTCTTGAAAGACATTGTTCATATTTTTCATTATTTTGTCTGGATGTTTTCAAATTCACCTGCTGCATATTTACAAACTACACTTGTACATGGTGAACAAGTGAGCAATTTCCACGAGAAAACCAACATTATTGCGTAATGTATCGACCCATATCAGCCTGTGCAATCTGCACAGGCTAATTCGGGCTGTTACATTCCGTCTGAGGGGGATAGAGTTATAGAATAATGATTCCTGAAACAGAAAATCCACAGGAAGCGACACGTGTCTGCCCTGATCAGCCGGCGCGTCATGCTTAGGCTGATCCGTATCGATACTTTACGCAGAGTCAACAATGTTTGTTTTCTCGTGGAACGGCTCATATGTTTTGGTTAGAGGTGTGGGTTCTATTTTTCAAAATAGTATTCTGCAGATTCGTTGTACATAAAAAGGGGGGTCAAGCATCGCTACGAAATGATGTCAGGAGAATGTATCAGTTGTTTTAACCTTTCCCCTCATACGACAATTCTGCAGCAGACGACTTTGAACATATTTTGTCAAAACATGGGAAATCTCTATAATTGAATGGATAACCTGTGACAAAAAGTGGAAAACATTGTGGCAAAAGGAGAAATTGCACGTTTTGTGCAATTTCTTCTTTTGTCACTATGTTTTCAAAAAGCCGTCTGCTGCAGAGGCGTCAGAAAGCGTCTATATGAGGGAAAAGGGTTAATGGTCTGACGCATGAAGACTACATTAGGTTTGTTGACTGAACTATGAGCGGCCGAAATCATGAGTGTTATTGTCGAAGCACGTAACGATGATATCCCGCCAATTAACCCTTTACCTGCCGTACACGGGTTCTAAACCCTTCCCACTCTGCAGCGGACGACTTTTGAAAGCATTGTGGTAAAAGGAGGACATTGTCAACTCATTTCAATCATTATTATTTACATTTTGAGAGTAATTATGCGGCATGTACAGCTCTCTTGTGATAACTCAAATATGTGATAACTCTATGAGGTGGTAAATACATTACGTGATAAATACATTATGTGATAACTCCATGAGGTGGTAAATACATTACGTGATAAATACATTATGTGATAACTCCATGAGGTGGTAAATACATTACGTGATAAATACATTATGTGATAACTCCATTATGTGATAACTCCATTATCTCCATTATGTGATAACTCCATTATTTGATAACTACATTATTTGATAACTCCATTATATGATAACTACATTATTTGATAACTCGATTATGTGATAACTTATTATGTGATAACTCGATTATTTGATAACTCTATTATTTGATAACTCGATTATGTGATAACTCGAGTATGTGATAATTCCATTATGTGGTAATTCAATTATGTGATCATTCAATTATGTGATAATTCTATTATGTGATAACTCGAAAGTGTGATAACTCGAGTTGCGATTACTCGGATATATATCTCGATTTTTTTTTTAAACGGATCTGTTTTTTGAAAACAGTGTAGCAGCATCACTGATTTTTCACTGCGCTGTTTTCATTGTATGACTGTGTAACTAGATTGCGTTTCGTTATATATACTTTAGTGTAAATGAATAACGGAACTGACAAAAAATAAAATGCATTCAATATCAATCAAGCTATCGCTAAAAAACGCAGTGATAATTCGAAGTATTTTCTGTGCCGAAGTATTGCGAGACCACTGTAATCGCGAAGAGGTCAAAGGTCAACATTTCTGGACAGCGGAACCGGTATATGAGCCGTTCCACGAGCAAACATGCGCCGTGGGCTCTGCGTAAAGTATCGACCCGGATCAGCCGAAGCATGCCGCGCAGGCTAACACAGATATACACCTTTCGTATCCTGTGGATTTTCCGTTTCAGGAATCATTACTCCTATACCTCTTAGTCGGAATGTGTCGGCCGGATCAGTCTGTGCGGACAGCGCAGGCTGATCTGGTCGATACATTACGCAGATGTCTATTGCCGCAGCTGCATTTTGGGGAATTTTCTGCGTAAAGTATCGACCCGGATCAGCCGAAGCATGCCGCGCAGGCTAACCCGTACAGACATTTTTCGCCTCCTGTGGATTTTCCGTTTCTGGAATCATTACGCTATACCTCTATCCCCCTGAGACGGAATGTCTCGGCCCGGATTAACCTACGCGGACTGCACAGGCTGATCTTGGTCGATACATTAAGCAGAGTCCATACTTATGGTTTTCTCGTGGAACGGCTCATATATGCTCAATCTTATTAGAACATACGCAAGTTGACAGAAGCTTCTAACAAGCTTTTGTACGTTATATATATATACAATCCGACTGTACAAATGAACAGGATGGTTTTTAGATCGACACTGTTCATAAAAGCCAACTTGCACCATTTTATGTGGACGGGCTTAAATGAATGAGTTCGGTTAACATCGTCGATACTTAAGATTAGGTTGTAAACGGAGGCAGAAACAGGGATAAGGCTTAAGATAAGGGAATATATTGTTGAATGGTGCCTACATTTTTTCAATGGACGTACTCATAAGTGGCACACTTATTGAGAGTGGTTACATTTAGAACTTCTACGATATCAAAGGAAAGTGTTAACTATTTCAGTACGTGAATTCTGCGCGTGTTACAATAAGTGTATCAGTATAGGAATAGTTTCAGAATATTCAAATAAACCTTCTCGACATTACATGTGGCTTCGATTACATAATTTCAAGTATAATTTGAATTGTTAACAACGACTCTACTCCGAAACAAATACTAAATTAGGCGAACCTCATTGAAGAGTTCGCTAGTTGAAAAGACGGGATTTTCGAAGTAAATAAAGATAAAATTGTCGGTTAACTCTTTCAGCGCCAAAGGCAATATTGAGGTTTTTGCAAACAATACTGATTCAGGTGAGTCAGCTCGTAACGAGCTGTCTCGCCTGAATCAGCATCGTTTGTCTTTTAGTTATAGAAATAGTCTAAACTTTTATTACATGAGAAATGGAGACGCCCGATTTTGAACACGGAAGAGTCTACTTTTAACAATTCGGCGCTGAAAGAGTTTAAATTCAAGGATATATATCACTCGAGCTGCATTTTTTACCGTCGGTTTTGCAATATACGAATCTGTCTACACATAGTAAAAAAAAAACGCCTTGTAAAAGAAATTTCCAGCAATCGCATGAAAAACCGCACGGCGAATTAAAATACCGTCCCGCCCATGTATACCTTTGTAATAGAGTCTCGTCTGTTGCTAGAGACGCTGGATGGGTGAGAGGATTGTTTGAGTTGCGGATACCTGCCTGAATTCCGGGATTGAAGGATTAACATGGTGTGTACCTGATAGGTAACTGTTATATTCGTCGGTTTGGAAATAATCTGGGAAAAAAGAGTTCACGGCCTAGAACTTAGAATGAGTTTGATTACGATTTGAAAACATGGTTCGAAAATGTAAAAATTGTTCGTTTTAAGCATTTTTATATTCTTTACCACACTGATTTATAAAAGTCGTTGGCAATGTCAGTCTTCGGAAAACGTTTGTACCAGGGAAAGGATTAAGGATGTTGTTTCTTAATCAGTTATTGAAATATTCCCAATTAATAAACAGGTTAATATATGGGATTAACATGGAATTTTAATCATCATATTCGTGTTTGATATCTTCAACAGAACTTTCAACAGAACTTTGCCAATGAAACACCGGTTGTTTATATGTCTGTGGTAATATTCCATGCAAGCAAGATTTACATCATAGTGAAATAGTTATGCCAATGCTGTACGTGTTGTTTGACCTACAACGTGTTGTTTGACCTACAACGTGTTGTTTGACCAACAGAATGTTTCACTGTCTAGAAAGGTTGATTATGATATACAATGTATTATCCTACTTCAATAGAGATTAATAAAAACACAATGTATTTTTGGAATACAGTGAATAATGATGTGCAAAGTAAACAAGTGTTCTGTTTGACAAGGATTTGGAATCTTTGCAAAGTCTGGAATTGAACTCCGTCAAGTGTTATTTTTCATTTAACAAATTGATATATCAATATGTATTTAACGTGAATGAATAAAGCGTACGTGTAAGTTTCTATTGTTTTTGTATCAATAGATTTTTGTAATATATATACAAATATATATATATATTATATCATATATATAATACAAAACAATTCGGTATATTTTAGTTCAGTGTATTAATATTTTATAACAATAGCATCTGTTTGTATTAGTGGTTTTATATCCTAATGAGATATGGATGATTATTGACGGAGTTACATGACGAAACCATGGAAACAATCCTCGTCTTTAAATTAAATATCTGTCGGCCCATCCATCTCAAGAAATTCGAGATCTGCCCGTCGACAGGGAGTTCGGAGCTGCCTACATCAGTCACACACAGAAAACATAAACCAGTCCATCGCTCAGTCACCATAGGACATTTACAATACAGTCGTAAAGGCATTGGTGATAACTTTAAAGACAATCCAAATGTGAATGTATTAAGAACGGTACCGCTTAAACATTTTTTGAGCCGAACGTACATACATACGTCGAGGACACGGTTTAGTGAGCATGTTGATGGATTGAGTTATAATGCTCGAAGTAGACCCAGGACCTTGGATGTTCCACTTAATATAAATGAGAGTAATTTGCCCAAAAGGGGTTCCTATCGAAGGAAACGGAAACCAAGAAAACTTCGTGGTTCACGAGAGAGTTTTGAGGACACTAAACCCAAAGACAGAGGTTGTATTCTCCGTCCAAAAAGCGACAACGTTGTCGGGGAAGAAAGTGATTATAACAGTCCAAACGAGAGTTTTTCTGATGACGACGTATTCTTTCATAGTGACAATGAGACTTTATCGAGACAGCTAACGGGTGGATTCTCACTCAGGAATAATGTTCTTAATAAGACTCCCGTTAACCGGTTGCAAAGTGATTCCGTAATTAACAATCCATGTGAAAAATCAAACAATTTACGTGATGTATTATGTGAACAGCGTACTAAAAGCCTTTCAAATAGCAAGCTAGGAATTAGACAATCACATGGAAAAGCAAACGACAGAGCAGTAAGGTGTGATTCTAAAGAAAGAAAGGTATGTTTGCTCAAACAGTATATGTTTAATTGCAATTTCGAAATGCGTTCTTAATATAAGCATCTTTAATTGCTTAAGCTATTCTCTGCCTATTTGTCAGCATCATAGGTATAGGTTGAACGGGTTTGTTTAAGAGAGGTCGGTCGTATCATATGTCTGTTCTTTGGTATAAGTATTTGAGTACAAATGCGGTTTAATTGTGACGTTGTCTTCAGCAATTACATCTACGTATCGTCTAGGTATCGCTTGACAGTGAATACCAATCGTTGATGATGCAGTACGATCCTTATTTACTTAACGCGGCTCAATGGCAAATATGTACACATGAAAATACAATCGTTATAACTCGAACATCTTCTAACTAGAATGTATCGTTTAACTCGAAGTATTTCGTTGAACAGATATTAGCCGTCCCGCAAAAAAAACCACATTATGGCCTCTGCTTATTGTATCGACCAAGATCAGCCTGCGCAGTCCGCGCAGACTGATCCGGGCCGACACACTACGTCTCAAGGGGATAGAGGTATAGAGTAATGATTCGTGAAACAGAAAATCCACAGGAGGCGAAAAGTGTCTATCCGGGTTAGCCTGTGAGGCATGCCTAGGCTGATTGCTCAAAGTAAACATGTAGGTATACATGAATTGCGAATCTGAAAATACACAAATCTGCAAGTTTAGCATAAATCGAGGGATAACTCGGTTATGTCGATAATTCGAACTTATGTCTGGCTCCATTTTGACTTCGAGTCATCGAGAGTGCACCGAATGCAGCTCATTTTATTATAGTAAAAAAACCATTAAATTACAGCATAATTTTGTTTACAAAGCTTACGTTATCGTTATTAAAAATACAACCATTAGTAAAAATACAAAAATACAAAAATATTGTCCGACCACTTCTTCAGACAGGTTGCCTTCGAACAGACAAATGTGCCGTTCCACGATACAAACCTAAATGATGGTCCCTGCGTAATGTATCTACCAAGATCAGCCTGTGCAGTCCGCGCAGGCTAACCCGGGCCGGCACATTCCGTTTCAGGGGGATAGAGGTAAAGAGTAATGATTTCTGAAACAGAAAATCCACAGGAGGTGAAAAGTGTCTGTCCGGGATAGCCTGTTTTTCTTACACAACGTGTATCATAACAGACCCTTTCACCGCCTGGTCAGTTGGTTGGAAATTTCCATGCCACTTTAGTACTCAGTAGAACGATTTTAAAAATATATAACTTAAAACAAAAATAAGTACAATCTTTTGGACAACATGAAAACCCAATGGAAAGACAGTTTCTCTTGACTAGATAATTTCAATTTGCTTAAAATACCGAAATGTCCATGACATGACACAAATGGTTCCAGTGGTTCAATGAAGCCTCTGTGTTACATGAAAATTAACCGAACTAAGTGTCTGCAGCTTGTGATGGTGATTCGTAGAGGGTTAAGGGTAAAATTAGACCAACAATAGCTAGAATCATCATCATTATTTCTCTATCATCATTTAGGCATATAGACCTAGATACTCCCGTGTCCTAACCTACATTAACAGGTGCTTAGAAGCTCATATAACTGTTTATTGTGCAAGACAGATATGGACCAAATTAAAAACCATATAATAAAAACGTCGTTCAAGTTTTAATAATATTAAACAAAAATAAGCATGTAATTAGAACTCCCCCGAGAAATATTTAATCAATTGTAGGTTTATTTCTAATCTAAGAGTTTTACTTGAACTTTTTATTCGAAAGAGGTATGGGTTGACATGTGATAATGAGTTGAGTCTGTGTTACACGATACGTGCATTTACAATTAAAAGTTCACCTCCTTTGATCTCGCACGGGAATTGCACACTTCTGTAATGACTAGTCACGCCATATAAAAAGAAACATTCGGAGGTTTTGCAGTAATTAGCAATAACAATTAAACTAAAACATGTGTAGTCGACTTCCGTGTGATGTGGTCCTAGATGATAAATCGAGGATGAAACACGTATCGTTTAACCATATCTGTTCTGACGTTCTAGAATTGTATGCCTTTGACTGATTGATTGGGTGGTTGATTAGGGTTAAACGCCGTTTCAGCTATATCACGGCAGCCAGTTCACATATCCATGTGTTGCCTGACTTGCTCAAACCAGTACTACACACAGTAATGTTTGCTGATTTTCCACATATACTGTTATCCGATTGATGGAAGACAAATGACGCTTGTCGCATTGACTTCTTTTGCCAAATGTTGAAAAGAATGCTGGCCGAGTATGGGTTCGAACTTACAACCCCTGTACTGCCGGCCCTCGTCACTATCGAATGAGCTTCTGGGACTCGTCGTTATGCCCTTGAACTTTAATGTTCTATCAAGACTGACAATAATTGAGCATGCTCATGGGAAAATGTACAACATGGCTTTGGTAAACAATGTAGATAATGAGTAGACTGACTATGCATTCACAGGGTTGTAACTGAAAAACTAAAGAAAGCCGTGTAAAACACAGTTTCAAACAAGCCAACGAGTTTGACATAGAGACAGTTGGAGAGAACAGGAAATAATAGCAGTCAATACTACGTGCTATACCGACAAACCACGTGTTCCTTTGGTATCACACCCAAGTAGATATTCGAGAATCCATTCATATTTCGTAAATTGATATGATATGGCATCTCCCTATATCCTGCACGTTGTTTTACAATTACCATCATTTTGAGCCATCCCACGAGAAAACAAACATTATGGTCTCTGCGTAATGTATCGACCCAGATCAGCCTGTGCAGTCCGCGCAGGCTAATCTGGGCCGACACATTTCGTCTCTGTGGGATAGAGGTATAGATTAATCATTCCTGAAACAGAAAATCCACAGAAGGCGAAAAGTGTCTATCCGGGTAAGCCTGCGCGGCATGATTAGGCTGATCCGGTTCGATACTTTACGCAGAGACCACAATGTTGGTTTTCTTGCGATACGGCTCTTTTTTTATCAAGATGTTCCACCCTTTACCTGAAGAGGACGTCTTTGCAGTCGACGACTTTTGAAAATATATTTGGAAAAGGATAAATTATTCTTAGCGAGAAATTGTAAATTTTTTCCACACTGTTTTCAACTGTGTTTTTTGAATGACATTGTCTTCCAATTAGCCTCATTTGTTTACCAAACAGACACTATTGACAGTGGTATGTCAGGAATTGGATTGATGGAGATCGTGGAAAGTTCCATGAAATAACAATTCAGTCAGTTTGTTTGTTGTAAATGTGCTTTACGCCGCTCTCAACAATATGTCAGTTTTATCACGGCGTTTCGATTGTGTCAGATGTAATGCTCTAGTACTACTGATGCATTTATCCCGACACCAGCAAGTCAGTCGCAATGCTAACCTCTCAATTCCGAGTGTCAAGGAGGCAATTTCATCAATACCCTTGTTAATGTCTATAATACTTTAGATATCTTGCTATGGCAGGGATCTCTTGCTATGGCAGGGATCGCTTGCTATGGCAGGGATCTCTTGCTATGACAGGGATCTCTTGCTATGCCAGATATCTCTTGTTATGGCAGGGATATCTTGCTATGGCAGGGATATCTTGCTATGGCAGGGATATCTTGCTATGGCCGGGATATCTTGCTATGGCAGGGATAACAGCAGCTGTGTTGGTGGCATATGCCCATCCAACAGACTCATTTCGTCTCTGTCATTGCACGTTTCGTGCAAAGATGACAACAAATGATATAATTTATAAACATAGTATATTAACATGACCGACAAATAAAACTGTACTATGGTGCTACATAACTTTTCCATGCATAACGTTATTTAGTGACAAAGCATAAACCTTCAATTGTTTCGTCAAGTATGAGCATTTTGTGAAACTAAAATTTAGTCCAATGTATATTTACTTATTTAGTGTTGGACAAAGGTCAGCTTTGAAAACGATTGAAACTTAGAAAATGTCGGTTAAATATGTGCACTTTATGAAACTGAAACTAAGTCTATGTTAATAAGTGTTAGACGAAGATCTAAATAGAAAATGAATGTGCTTTTTGTGAAACCGAATCCTACCCTATGTTAATTGTTGGACACATATCTACATACAGTAGAAAAAATATTAAGAAAATGTCAGTTAAATATGTGAAGTTTGCGAAATTGAACCTTAGTCTATGTTATTAAGCATTAGCCGAAGATCTACATAGAAAATGAATGTGCATTTTGTGAAACTGAAATCCACCCTATGTTAAGCGTTGGACAAATATCTACATAGAGAATTAAAGAAATTAAGTAAATGTCTGTTGAATATGTGCACTTTGTGAAAAGAAAACTTAGTCCATGTTACAAAAAAACGTTAGATGAGATCAACATAGAAGATGAATGAAACTAAGAAGATGTCGGTTGAATATGTGCATGTTGTGAAACTTAAACCTAGCCTACGTAAAGCGTTGTACAAATATCTACATAGAAAATGAATGAAATTAAGAAAATATCGGTTAATACGAAGTTTGCCTAGTTCGATCACCGTCAATGCTGGAATCCAATCAATCATAGTTCTGTACATCTAATGAATCATGTTAGATCTGTTATCGTTCATTCATCTTGCTCGTGTGGTCCTGTCTACATTATCATCGAACAAGATCATTCATAAACGAGTCATGTCACGTAGTAAAGGGGATGGACACTTTGTTAACGTCGATTCATTTGCGAGTTTAAATTGTTTACGTCGATTTATTTGCGATTGTAAATTGTTTACGTCGATTTATTTAAGAGTGTAAATTGTATACGTCGATTTATTTGCGAGTGTAAAGTGATTACATGTACAATGTATATACATGTTAACTGCGTCTGACCAGTTAATGAAGTAATTATATCGTTTAACTCGAACTTATTCCTGGAATGGATCTGACTTCAGAAAACAGCGTAGCAGTAGTTCTGTTTGCTCTTGCAGGCTGATCTGGGTCGGTACATTACGCAGATACCATAATGTTGGTTTTCTCGTGGAACGGCTCATATATGAATAGGGGCTCAATCAGAACTGTGCATATGAAGCCATCAATTGTGTGAGTGTTCGTGGTTCGTCAAACAAAACAAAAAGGCTATAAGTCCAGGTGTCTCGTGATAACTCACTTGAAAGGAGACTGACACGTTACCCCGAGTTATCGACGTGTACATGCCGATCTAGATCTACACTTTTCTCAAAACCATTTCGCACAAATGGGATCCTTCATTCTGTCATTCATAATGTTTCTTCTATATGTTTGTATCGATGTTTTCAAAGGCGTTAGCTGTACAGTTGTACATTGTTTATGTGGATGGTTTTAATGTATACTGAGGAAAAATACCCTCTGAGATCGATTTTGGTGGGGCGTGGTTCGTTTTCGGATAGTTTATTAATTTTTAATGATGTTAGGCTTCTTTAATCATATTCTTATGAGCCCAAACCCGCGTTGATTACTAGAAAAGGCAGATACTCATTAACCATAGGGTTGCCGTTAACTCAAAAGTTTACTTTGATACGAGAACAGGTAGTTATTTGAAGTTGGTAAGATAAAGATTCAAAATGGACCAAACGCTCCTTATCCTTTTCCCACATGCATCAAGTATTTGCAAAACTATTTCGAAAGTTTCTAAGCAATAATATTTAAACTATATATTAACTGTTTCAGCGCCGAGTTGTTTAAAGTAGACTATTCCATGTTCAAAATCGGGCGTCTCCATTTCTCATGTAATACAAGTTTGGACTATTTTGATAACTAAAAGGCAAACAATGCTTATCTCGGGTAAGACAGCTCGTTACGAGCTGACTCACCTGAATCAGTATTGTTTGCAAAAACCTCAATACTGCCTTTCAGCGCCGAGTTGTTTAAAGTAGACTCTTCCATGTTGAAAATCGGGCGTGTCCATTTCTCATGTACATGTAATATTAGTTTGGACTATTTTGATAACTAAAAGGCAAACAATGCTGATTTTAGGTGAGACAGCTCGTTACGAGCTGACTCACCTGAATCAGTATTGTTTGCAAAAACCTCAATAAGAGTTAATGCAATGTATAATAATTGAAGAATTAAAGAACACTGTAAGTAAGGGTATCTCTGAACGGTGTAGCTGACGATTCACCTGCACGCCAACACAATTTTCATCTGGCATTGCACATGTCACCGATAGTCACTGACGATTCCAAGAAACTCATAAAAACATATCTCCATTTTAGTCAGATGTCAGGGTCGGACGCTCACGTCAAACTTTGCCGATACGTTTATTTCAGACGTTTATTTAGCTTATTTCGGAAAAGCGTCAACCTCTCGTAAAAACGGTCCCGTGTTCGAAACCCGTGGTGAGCGAGTTCTGCCTTTGGGAATTCCCCATAAAAACGACCGCGGGTACTGATTAAATCTCCAGGAAACAAACAAAGAGATGTAAGATAAGTTTTATTTCATTAGTACGACTAAGATCTGCTTGTTTTTAGTACGACTAAGATCTGCTTGTTTTTAGTACGACTAAGATCTGCTTGTTCTTAGTACGACTAAGATCTGCTTGTTTTTAGTACGACTAAGATATGCTTGTTTTTAGTAAGACTAAGATCTGCTTGTTTTTAGTACGACTAAGATCTGCTTGTTTTTAGTACGACTAGGATCTGCTTGTTTTTAGTACGACTAAGATCTGCTTGTTTTTAGTACGACTAAGATCTGCTTGTTTTTAGTACGACTATGATATGCTTGGTTTTAGTACGACTAAGATCTGCTTGTTTTAGTACGACTAAGATCTGCTTGTTTTAAGTACGACTAAGATCTGCTTGTTTTTAGTACGACTAAGATCTGCTTGTTCGTAAGCTGATGCCTAGTAATTGGCATGAAGGATAAACTCCAAAAAATGTACTGCATGACTACTAAACTAGACAATATAAGTTATGAAAGACTAACAACATGGATATGAGACCGGGACAAGTGAGAACTTTACCTCATACAGACGCAAGTTGACGCCTCTGTAGCAGACGAATTCTGAAAGCATTGTGACAAGGGGAGGAAATGTTCATTATGAGCAATGTTTGCTTTTGACAGAATGTTTTTAACTCTTTCAGCGCCATAGGCAATATTGAGGTGTTTGCAAACCATGCAGATTCAGGCGAGTCAGCTCGTAACGAGCTGTCTCACCTGAAATCAGCATTGTTTGCCTTTTAGTTACCAAAATAGTCCAAAACTTTCATATATTGAGAAATGGACATACCCGATTTTGAACATGGAAGAGTCTACTTTAAACAATTCGGCGCTGAAAGAGTTAACCCTTTTCAATAACGTTACTTTCATATATAATTCTTTTGCCTAGATGTGTTCAAAGTCGTCTGCTGCAGATTTATTTCCTTGATACAAACGTTGTTGATGTATCTCCTGTGGACGACTTTAACTTTTGTAACATAAAGAGCAACTTTTCCTTTTCGTACAAAATGTCTGATTTTCCAGAATTGACGATTTAATTTTGCCCGATGTGTCGTGGATGCAAAAGAATTTAAAATATCGTACCTGACGAACGATTTACCTGTTAACACCCCAGAATACTTATGAGATACATAATATCTTTATGAGTACATGTAATAGTATAATTATTGAATAGGAGTTAAACTATTGTGACAAAAGGATGAGCGAATACTTTGATTGTCACAAACTTTTAAAAAGGACGTCTCATGCAAATGCGTCAAAATACGTCTGTACGTGGAAATAGGTTAAGAGAGAATTTCTAGTGTCTACCTTATTATTTGTGGAATATTTATGTGATGTCAGTAACATAAACACGTCAGTAATAACATCTTGTTAGTACGCTAGTTAACCCCTTCCTACATACACAAACTCTTTGAAATCATGTTAGTATAAATATGAAAAGTCTATGTAAATGAAAGTATTTGATTGAATTGAGCTGACAACATAGGGATGGATATAAGTAGACATTGCTCATGATTTCCAATTTCTCCTCTTGCCATAGTGTTTCCACATCGTCTGCTGCAAATGAGTCATAATTATGCATCTTCTGTAAGCAAAGGGTTAATATGTGGGGATGCAATGATAGAGGTCTCATTTTTGGGACGCTCACCTGTGTTCGTGGATTGGTTGGAATAGGTAGTTTGCTTCCACAATTTCTTTGAATGTTATATGCAATAATGTATTCAACTATCTTGAATAAATAAGGGCCGATTTCAAAATATGTTCATATTGAAGGTTGGGTATTATCAAAAAATGGAAAGTGATATTTTAAGGGTGATATGTCTTTATTGTCATAGCATACCTCTGAATATAAATGTAGAACTAGCGAACACTTTAACAATAACATGGATAACACTTTGTTTAAACAATAATGTTGAGCTGCTACCTGCAGTTGTCCGTGGTGTTACCTCTACAAAAGTAGTTCCCAAATTGTAAATAATAAAAGAATCGAATTTGTAATATTTATATTAATTTCGAAAAATATAAAATATGTGTTATTTACTAATTCGGATGATTTTTTCGACAGTAGGATAAATTTAATGTTTTTATTTTGGTGTGTCATTAGACAAACAGCATAATGATATGAAATTGTTTTCACATGCAACTTCATTTTGTAAACCAATACGGAGTATATTCCACATACATTGCATATCCATTAGATCCCCAATGTCACTATACTTGAAAAGGGTACAATTATCAAACAAAATATTACAGTGAATGTTTGTTGGTAACACTAAGGAAATCAAAGTAACTCCATGGACATAAAAAGTAACAATGAGGACAAACAATGCCATGTATGTGTACTAACAAAAACAAAGCACTTGAAATTATGACCAAAAACTATCACGGTAAACTCTCAAAATGGTAACACATGTTTGTTTGATAATTGAAAATATTCCTGGACGAGTGATAAAATTATAATTTTTAGCAGTATCACCAAGGACCAAATGGTAACTACAAGGACGTATTTTGCAAGGATTTCCTAGACATGAATTTTTAATTGAGTAATGACTCATTTTGAGAGAAGGATATTGAGATACCATTCTCATCATTAATATAGTGTCTAATTTTCAAAGCAAACTAACTACTGTTGTATTTTACGATTTGCTACATTATAATTTTATTTGAACCTTCTAAACTGAAAGCATTTATTTACCACTTATCAGTAATGGATAAATTATGATCACATTTACTGATAGAGTAAAACACAGTGCAGGAAGAGTTCAGAAACCTCGTTACTTTTTCCTACACTGTTCTCTACATTTGTGACAAGTACCATACATACATTGTAACTCTGTTATGTCCCATGCAAATTCATGAACAACATCATGCAATCTTTCTGACGCTAGAATATTTGATTTATGAAGAGTGCTCACGATAAATTGCATGTTTTCATGACTTTTAAAAGCGCATGTATTCCTGTCAGATACTTTTGGTGGTTGAATCCAAAATGGTCTCATCCTGCTAACGTTGTGTAACTAATCTTTACACCTGTGTTCTCTATGAGACACTTTTCATAGACCTTGTCAATTCTATCAGTGAGAAATCTTTTTTCCTGTTAAGTTCAATTTCTTGAGACAGTTTCTTTCATGCCTGATGTAATTATGTTTACATCATCTCTTTCATAGAACGCTCGTACTTTATCTCTTATTCTTGCTATAAGCGAACCTTTCTTAGCACGAGTTCTTACACCTGATAACCTAACATTTGTTGATGCTTTACGCAACAGTTTGTACTTTCTCATTATATTTCCTCTCATAATCTTCAAAATACTCCCTTTCTTTCTCTTTGTACTTTGAGCGTATTTCTACACCAAGGGCAAAATGAAAAGCGAGAGTTCTTTTTCTGGCTTTCTACAAACATCTCGAGGGCTTGGCGTGAAACGGTTGTAACTAAAATTGATATTTTTTTACCAATGTTTATCACCTCTCCATGAAGTTTTTATAAGCGTTAACTCATTTTTCTTGGTAAACCAGGGTTTTCAAAGTAGGTTTTAGTTACAACTGTTTCACGCCAAGCCCTCGATCTCATTTCTTTGCTCGTACATGTTCCTCTTTCAGTATTCCAGTGTCTCAGCAGCTTATTAGCCTTTCTTCCATGTGTATCAGGACATTTCGATTTTGGCTGCATTCGTAAAAGTCTCATTCTGTATTTATGTGTAAGGCCTCTCTGAGCTATTAACACTTTACGTAAATTTTCATTATCTCTATAACACTTAGTAATTTTTCTTTTCTTGGTTTTTGTACTGTGGTGCTCCTGATGAGGGATGGGGTTTTGTGGGGATGTTAGAGGTGTGATTGCATTTTCTATACTTGTTTATAAGATAAAATAAGATAAGAAATTGTTTATTAAAGTGACATGTGTTAAACATATTATGATTAATTGTATTATATAAAAAACAAAAATGATCACACCCGGCCCTTTGGGCCTATAAGTCACCTATATGTGTATTCGTATATACATATTTACATATAATGATATAAAGTCATAACACATCATATTTTTTATAATCCGCAGTCGCTAAGTTTAATATCAGATGTTTTCAGAGAAACTTGCTGAATGTAGACACTTTAAAACGTCGTAATCAAGGGAGTCAGCATAAGTCTTATAAGTCCTTGTGTCGTTTCCTCTGTATTGCTTTAGTTTTTTTCCAGTCTTTTCTTTGTTGTCTATTCTCATGTGATGTCATGGCTTTACAATGTTTACGTTTTCCTGTTTCCAAATCATTTTTATACTTTTCCCTACATTTTGCAAGGTGTTCTTTTCTCCTGATATATTGTTTCTCTCTCTCTCTCTCTCTCCGCTGTTTTTCTGTGTTCGTTAATGGCATATTTGTTCTACAAGGAAAGAATGATCTTAATTACATACTTTTTCTGTGAAAAACCTTCCTATGGACAGAGATAAAATTTTAACAAACGGACAGACAAACATACAAATTCATGAATGGAGATAAAGTGAAATGTCCATTATTCAAATGAAAACATGTTTCAAATTTAGAATAAAACATTTGGTTGTCCTTAGTGTTACCAAATATGTCATTGGTGTTACTGATTCTGATACAAATGACATAAATATAAATAACATATTGCTTTCATTATTTTCGTTGTTCTGATTATAATGGAGTAATGAGGTCATATCATTTAGATAAAATAATAGCTTTATTTTCAGTCAAATGTATTGCACTCCATTTAATTAATAGTTAGTCCTTTGAGTAACCATTCACTGTCACTGGTGTTACAGTGTTTTCTGCAAAGTGTCCTTGGTGTTACATTATGTTGCATACTCGTCACATCATAACAGATATAGCCTTTAATTATGAATTGTTACTTGAATTAATATACCACATGATGACCATTTGTAAATAATGACAAATTTGAGTACGATTTTTTGTCTTAAATGTATAGCAGTAACACCAGGGACAGTAACACTAAGGAATTACACCATGAAAACTGTACCGGAATAATATAATAATGGATCCCTCGCTATATTTATGCTTGAATAAACATCAGCCTAACATGACATCGGATATTATAATATTCGTGTCAAACCACACATTTTTAAAAATTTCAAAAGTAACATAACATCTAAGAAATACATTGAAATTATTTCTGATGTCAAACAAACCCTTCTATCTACTTTTAACCCTGTTTACGTTTCATTCTCATGGCGTCTGCTAATACGATTTGAAAGGAAGTGAGATCATAGGGAGAAACTATTATTTCCAATAGTGTTTATATCCTTGAATGTTACACAGTGCAAAACAATTATGGTAACACCAGGGACATGGCCAATTGTTACATGGTTTTCAGATCTCAATTTGCTAATCTGTTTGCCAATTTCGATTAAACACTGCATATAGCTCATAATAAGTGGTGGAAATGATACACTAACACATTCTGTGCAATTTGCAATATAATTATTAAGCTTTGATTTGTATTATAACACAAGTAACCAAGCAATATGCACATTATTCACCTAATGTCTTAAGTTCATATAATGTCATTGTATCGTTTTTCTAAAATATAAAACACATTTTATGAGGAGAAAAGATAAAGAACTCTGAAGTAAAAATATTAAGTTGGTGAAATGAAATCACTGTGGATCATTTTTGGAAATGACCGATAAGCCTTAGAGCTTTAGTAGTTGCCTGCTGCAGATGTGTTTTATGTGGGAAAGGGTTAAATCATAAAAATAGGATTGCACCTGAAGTTTATTGCAAGAAAGTTTTTCAACTGAATTTTGTTTACAAAGCCGTTCCCTGCCATTGATGTTATTCAGCCTGAACATAAAAGTTAAGAACTTTAGATTTCTTAATTGTTTGCTTATAAATGGGCCAATCCATACGAAAACTGACCTTTTGGATATTTCAAAACAACATCCATCTTATTCTAATTCTAAATCCCCCAAAAATAACTGAATTTCTGATCGGTCAAACCACATGTTTTATAGCCAATGATAAATTTAGCCACTTTGAATGTTAGAATAATCTTGCAATTTAAAATTAAAATAACAAATCGCTGTTGCCCCATGCGAAATACCCGCTTTCGGCAAGTACAATTAACCGTTTTCCACGTTGAGACGCGTTTTGACGATTCTACAGCAAAACTCCTTAGAAAACATTGTGACAATTGGAGAAATTACTCATAATGCGCAAAGATTACTTTTGTCACAATGTTTTCGACGCTATTCAATAATTATGCATTTACTTATTCGATGGTTTTGCATAACGGTTTTCAAAGTTGCCTGGTGCCGATGTGTTGTATGTGAGACAAGGTTATGACACATGAGCCCGTCCATGGGAATATATCTAAGTTGGCATTGCTAAACCGTGTAGGTTCAGATCAACCTGTACATCTATAACGTCTTATCATAATCCACACAAGGTTACAGAAGCGTTACGCTAGCTCATGTGCATACTATTATAACAGTGTAGGTCGTGATCAGACTGTGTGGATACACACAGATTGATCTTGATATATATGAGCCGTCCCACGAGAAAACAAATATTCTAACCCTTTCCAACATACCGCGCTTTCTGATGCCTCTGTAACAGAGAACTTTTGTCACAATGTTTTCCGGACAGACACTGTTCGCCTCCTGTGGATTTTCTGTTTCAGGAATCATTATTCTATACCTCTTTCCCTCAGTGACGGAATGTGTCGGCCCGGATTAGCCTGCGCGGACTGCGCAGGCTGATCTGGGTCGATACATTACGCAGAGTCCACAATGTTGGTTTTCTCGCGGGACGGCTCATATGCTGTTGTAAAAATCCACTTGTACCTTATGGCATTAGCATGCTAATAGAAACGTTAACTATACGATGTGTGTTGGCGTCCCTCGTACAAATAGTGTTGGTGAATGAGAAATGACTTATCGTCATGAGCAGAATCTTTCTTTTACAATGTTTTATAATCTCTATCATCGTTGCTATGTTTTCGTCATAGACGTTCCGTTTTCGCGAGATAATTTCACAAAATAGATCTACTAAAACAAAATAGATCTACTAAATCAAAGAATGTTTTTAACAAAACGTTGAAGTTAATTGATTAAGCTCAGATTTATGACACGCTTTTGCGGTGAGATTGTAACATTGAAACTATTAAATATATAATATAATTATAGTTTAGAGTAAATATCTACAGAATTTAGGTAAACAAATATCGCAGATTTGTTGACATATAGCCAGCCCTGGTTGTGTCCTTATAACAAGTCGGACCGTCTCCTTGGTGATGTGGTAAAATGAGTCCACCATGGGAGCGGGGATAATACTACGTCCAGGTGCATCAGTGTTTTATGATAGCTTATACCAGAATCACTGGTAAATTAAACAGGACACGCCGTGGTATAACTGAAATGCTGTTGAAAAACGGCAAAAAACACCATTCAAACAAACAATTATCTTAATCTAAGAAGTCGATTAAATACGAACGGTACTGTATCCAATCCTAACACATAAACATATTGACAATATAGTTATGGGGCACATTGTCTTCTAAACCTCCCTACGGCAAGCCATAGGAAAATCGACACTTAGTCGGTTTTGCCTTCAGCGTATAATCAGATCAACCAGCTCCACTTCGTAGTCTGCTGAATGTCTCCTCTATTCGCAATATATCCGCACTGGCATTCGATACGATCAGTTTGTGTGCTTAAAAACGTCTGAAAGATTTAATTCAAATACATGAACACCTGGTATGGTATTTTATAGTCGACTCATTCGAGAAAATATGTTGGGGGGAAAACGGAACATCTGAAAAAATTGGCAAAAAACATTATGGTATGGATGATCTGGAGATATTGCCCATCATAAGCAAAATGCGTCCATGTCCCAGAAATGCTGATTGCTTTAAAGCCATCAGAAGTTATCTTATAATCATCGGATTTTGATAGGCCCTGATTTACCGGTCATATTGTAAATCTGCACAATTGACTATAATGTTCTTTTTGAAAATATGGCAGGGGAAGCTTGACGAGGGCTACGAGTATTCATTCTCTTTCGCACAGCATTTTTGAATGTCGCCCGTTGCATATTTGTTAAAAATATATTTTGATGAGAGAGTGTGAGGAGTATTGGAATATTAAATTAAATTTGCTTGCTTCTTGACACTAATCGCATTTTAATGTACGTAGTAATCTAGAAAATGTGCATCATCAGCGAGTTGAACTTTTATCTTATATAGTCTCATCGGTTGTCTGTCGGCTAAGTCATTGTCGGTTGTGAAAAAAGTGTCTCCCTTTTTTTTCCATCGAAAAGTCGTCCAGAGTCGTTCGAGATAATGAAGGATTGGTGCCAAGCTGATGTAACTGTATGCACTACAGTATATATAGATACGTTCATTGTGTATCTTTGAAAAAGACGATTGGATTGGAGTTTTCAACGTTAATTTAGTCATATCACGGCGACCTAGGAGTGTTTCATGGCTTTCTCACACATGAATCCACATATCGAGGGCTTGGCGTGAAACGGTTGTAACTCAAATTGGTATTTTTTTTAACAAGGTTAATCACCTCGCCATAAAGTCTTTATAAGCGTTAAATCATTTTTCTTGGTAAACAATGGAAATTTAGGTGCCATTGCTCGTTCTGAGCAATGGCACCTAAATTTGCATTGTTTACAAATGGGTCAAAATTGCCCCTAAACCAGGGTTTTCAAAATAGGTTTTTAGTTACAACCGTTTTACGCCAAGCCCTCGACATCTATCCATGTATCTGGCTACCTTCTAACATATGAGCTGTCCCGCGAGTAAACCATCCTTATGGCCTCTGCGTAATGTATCGACCCAGATCAGCCTGCGCATTCCGTCTCAGGGGGATAAAGGTATATAGAGTAATGATTCCTGAAACAGAGAAAATCCACAGGAGGCGAAACATGTCTATCCGGGTAAGCCTGCGCGGCATTCTTCCGTTTGTTGGTTTTCTCTCATTGTGGGCTCTGCGTAAAGTATCGAACCAGATCAGCCTTAGCATGAGGTGGAGGCTTACCCGGATAGACACTTTTCGCATCCTGTGTTATTTACGTTTCAGGAATCTACTCTATACCTCCATGCCCTTGAGACGGAATGTAATGGCCCGGATCATTCTGCGCGGACTAGTGTATGTGGAAAACCAGATTTTGCCTAGCACGATTGTTAGCAAAATGACGAGAACCATCTTCGCTGAGTGATTTCTATCTTGCATCATACCTGACCCACCATTTAATTTTATTTGTTTAAAGCTTCAATGGTTAATTAAGTTTATTTACATTGAAATAAAGACGAAATGAGCCGTTCCACGAGAAAACCAACATTTTGGACACTGCGCAATGTACCGACCTAGATCAGCCTGAGCAGTCCGCGCAGGCTACACATTCCGTCTCTGGGGGATAGAGGTATGAGTAACAGAAACTCCACAGGAGGTGGAAAGTGTATGTCCTGGTTAACCTGTGCGGCATGCTTAGGCTTATCCGGGTCGATACTTTACGCATAGTCCACGGTGTTGGTGTTCTCGTGGAACGGCTCATTAATGTTTTTGCTAATCATTGACCTAAATTGTCAGTGTGTTACTGAGTAGAAGGAAAATCCATACAGTTCAAATATTCTATCAATCAATCTCAATTTCAATCTAACAGGGTTATATTAATGTCATGGTATCAGATATATCAATTTGAGGAAAACATCTCATTTATAAGAGTCATAATGTTAGTTATTAAGCTCTGATATTCAAGCTCCGTAAATTTGTTATGATTATTCCTATAGCAGTCGTGTTGTGTTATTAAATTGTTAAATGAAATGCAAAGATTAGTTGTGGACCGAAATGTGATAGCTGTGCAGGGTTTACAATTTACTACATGTATATTTACAGTTTATGATATTTACAGTTACTCCGTAATGCCAGCCTACAAAGTGATTTTATCTATCAAGACCCCGCCTGATGTGACTTATTCAAATAATAAAAACAGCGGGTAATAAATAGCTGAAATAGATGGGGATATATTAACCCTTTCCAATTTGCAGATGCACTTTGACGCATCTTCTTAAGACGACTTTTTAAAACATAGTGAAAAAAGAAGTAATTTCTGATAATGAGCAATTTACAATTTCGTGTCAATGTTTTCAACTTAATTCGATGAAACTAATATCGTGATAGAAGATTGTCCATGGTTTTACCTATAGTTGTTTCAAAAGTTGTCTGCTGCAGAATAAATAAATGTGGGAAAAGAACTATTAAATTTCATTTACACCACACCACGCCACGCCACGCCACGCCAAACGAACAAAGGCCATTGCAGATTCTTAGAACTAATGGCAATCACGAGAATATTAGTATAGCTATATAGCGATAGTTGGTCTTAAACTTTTGTTGGAAGCTTCCAGAGACGTGCAAGACTATGATTAGTAGTGTAGACCTTTGTAGGATGCCGTGGAAGCGCAGGTTGATTGAGATCGTCGATAACCGCATGTCCCCGAAGGTCGGTTTTTCTGTGACGTGGCCCATGTTGTATATTGATATGACAATGGACTATTTTAAAAATCGTTTAATTGTAAAACTGAGCTGAATTCCAGTAGTTCGTTAAAAATTGTATTTCAAAAATTCAAAACAGCAAGGATTCGTTACACACAAACGGTGTAGTTTTGAATAGAATTAATGGAGAAAGTAATTGAAGTTTATCTAGTGTGGATTCGCATGGTGGTGGAAACGATGTGAAAGGTATGACGCTTACAAAAAAGATACAATGTCTTTGACTCTTTCAGCGCCGAATTGTTTAAAGTAGACTCTTCCAAGTTCAAAATCGGGTGTGTCCATTTCTCAATTTATGCAAGTGTTGGACTATTTTGGTAACTAAAAGGCAAACAATGCTGATGTTAGGTGAGACAGCTCGTTGCGAGCTGACTCACCTGAATCTGCATTGTTTGCAAAAATCTCAATATTGCCTGTGGCGCTGAAAGAGTTAAAGAAAAGAATCATTTTATTGAAATATCATTTTCAAGTGGATGGACTCATTTATCATTTTTCGTAAGCTTTCTGCGCATGTTGAACATTACGAGTGGATCCGTTTATAACGTGCAGACGTATCATGCCGCACATGCAGTAGGCGGAATTTTGAAAGCAAAATGGCAAAAGGAGTAATTGCTCATGATGAGCAATTTATGCTTTTGCAACAATGATTTCAACTCAATTAAATAATTCAATTCTGATTTATAGAGATTTTCAATATGTTTTTTCAAAATGTTTTTTAAAGTTGTCTGCTGCAGAGTTCGTGTATGCGGGGAAAGGGTTAATTAACCACATATTCAGGAACTTTCTTCTCGGATGAGCTAAGTCTATGTGGAAAAGCAGCCAGTTGCTTGGGAAGATTGTTGTGTGGAGTACTGGTGTAAGAAAACCAGGAAACACATGAGTAGGTGAACTGGCCGCCGTGATATGCCTGAGAAATTGTTAAAAAACGGCGTTAAACCCCAATCAATCAATCAATTATTCTCGGTGTTTCTTATTAGAGAATAGGTTATACACAGTGTTTATCTATAAGCAATTCAGTGTTCGAACGTCAGTGAATGTGATGCAGACACATCACTAGGACATTTCAATGTTAAGTGGTTTCACTACAATACTATAGACTGCATTATGTTGTACTCAGAACCCCTTTATCTGTAATCGTATTAACATTCACAATCAAACCTGTTGAATATCTGAGATCAAATTTGTTATCCTTTAATTCGATGGGTTCAAACACATTATTTGATATATATTGCTAAATAATAAGCCAGCAATTGACTTGATGCATGCTGTTTCTTTTATCCAATATAAACCCGGGCAACGAGTCATCAGTTATCTCGGATATATCCAGAATATAACACTCCGAGCAGTCGACGAGTGCTCGTCAAAAGTTGTAATTTGATTGGGTGAGTTGGTTGTCACATGACCTAGTGCTCCGTGTGTTATGATATTCTGTATACGTCCCCGCTATGAATATATTAAAGTCGTCTGCTTTGAAAATACATCAGAAACGGATGTATTATCTGGAACTTTAGAAGTACAGTATATGTATGATACACAATATAAATACTATGGGTAAAGGAATACTTGCTGGCTTCGGGGAATTCCCCCACTTGTTGTTTCGAAGTCTTTCTTATCATTGCTCTAGATAAGAAGAGTATTACACATCCCAATCTCCTTATTTGACCCTCAAACCATATGTTGTGGGTACTCAAAAGAATCGTCTCAGTGAGACGATTCTTTTGAGTACCCACAACATAGGGTTTAATGGAGTCATAAGAGAGATATGGATGGGAACAGACCAGTTCACTCCTCCTTATCTGGTCCTCTGCATACTATGACGTATGTTGCAAAGATATGAAACGTTTGTATCAAGAAACAGCTACGATATACACTGTACAAGCTCACGGTGCACTTTCCGATGTACGGTTCAGTTAATCCTTTATCAAACGCATAACAAACTATTCTTTTTTTCCCCAAAGCATTGCAATGCGTTTATTGTTCAGATAGAATTACATACTGCCGATAGATCGTAACTGTTCTGGTGGTTGTGGATTAAAGGTCAGCCTATTCACAAGCAATTTCAAGTTTTAGTTGGCATTTATCTTTGGCGTTTTTAACTGTTTATTAAGCGATCATCAAAGACGCATCTTACAGCAAGGTCATATGCATTCCATACGCAGCTATTGTATCAATATTTATGTTCCACTTCTTTCTCGGCCGTGCACTTTGATACGTATGTCGAAACAGATACAACATTTTATAAATCTTAGACAAATACACTCTTATAAGAATGTACTCTTACTCTACAGCGTTGAGATAGAACAAAGTATAATTGCAGCCAAGCAACACTTTTGCCACTGCTCTGAAAGTAAATTATATCCTTATTCTTAATACTAAAAATGTATTCAGTACAATTCTAATTGCAGTAAATATATCTTACATGCAAATGCGAAATAACTTAAAATTCATGTACTACCATATGAAAAGACCCGTGTTTTGGCTGTGTTTGTATTTATTTAATTATTTTTGACATGTATTAGAAAATCAACTGATTAACCCTATCCTATATTCAGACACATTTTAACACATATGCAAGAGACGTTTTTGTAAACATTGTGACAAAATCAAACATTGCTTACGATAAGCATTTTCTGAATGTTCCTCAATGTTTCAACTCTATGTCGTAATTATTGAGATGATTCCATATGCGTCTTGGTGTGAGAAAGTATAAAATTATACCATGAAAGTCTAGATCATTAAATTTTACCGTAAACTTCTAATGCCTACTTTTCACGAGGTATTACCAGGGACATAGATAAGAAGGATAGGTAACTAAACTGTATACTAAAATATCACCCGTGCCAACATTTGTAGCAAGTAAAACTAAAAAAACTATTCAAGATACGAAAATAAAAAATAAAAATTCTGAAAGTTTAAACATTCTTCTATTGCAGTAGATAAATTATATATCTTAATATACTACAGGTTTTGATAATATGTTATCCTTATGAAAAATGTCAGTCTATACATTTTTGGAAAAAAATAATATAATTCAGAAATCCCAATATCTGTGTCTTTTAAACCAGTCAGTGTTCAAAATACAAAACAATTCCAGTTGTTCATTGTATCTCTAACTTTAGTTGAAATGTTAAGCTTTCAGAATATGTATGTTTTGTTTATGTGCCAAATGTGACTTCAAAGTTTTATTTGCTACAAAATGTCAAAATTTGGACAATTTTATTTCTATGTGTGATATTTTAACCAGATAACGGTGTACAGGTGGAGTTACCTATCCCTCTTATCTATGTCCTTGGTATAACGTTACACTTAATGTACACAAGTATCTGACTATTATCAAAAACGTTAAAATATTCACCTGCATTTATTGAACTATGCAGCATAATATTTGGATATTTAACCCTTTCATTCTAACGGACGTGTATTAAAGCATCTGCAGCAGACGACTTTTCAAAGGAGTAAATTCTCCTTTTGCTACAATATTTTCAACTCTATTCAATGCCAACATTTTCATTAAAGATTTTTCCAATGTGTTTGTATATATACGTTTTTAAAGTCATAAGCTGCATATTTGTTACATACTTGAGAAGAGAGTTAATTAACTCTGTTTCAGCCCTTAAGGCTTATCGGTTAACCACTGCTTCAGTAAGATAACCTTAACCCCTTCCCTCATATATACGCTTTCTGACGCCTCTGCAACAGACGGCTTTTTGGAAACATAGTGACAAAAGAAGAAATTGCTCAAAACGAGCAATTTCTCCTTTTGACACAATGGTTTCCACTTTTAGTCATAGGTTATCCATTCAGTTATAGAGATTTTCTATTTTTTGACAAAAATATGTTCAAAGTCTGCTGCAAAAATGTCGTAGGAGGGAAAGGGTTAGGTACATGTTGGTGAATGGTAAGGTTCTGATAGTCGAGCCGTCCCGCGAAAAAAACAACATTGTGAATTCTGCGTAAAGTATCGACCCGGTTCTGCCTAGGCATGCCATGCAGGCTAACCCGGATAGACACTGTTCGCCTCCTGTGGATTTTCTTTCTGCTTCAGGAATCATTTCCCCTTTACCGCTTTCCCCAGAGACGGAATGTGTCGGTCCGGATCAGTCTGCGCGGACTGCGCAGGCTGATCTGGATCGATACATTACGCAGAGGCCATACTAGTTGGTTTTCTCGCGAGACGACTCATATGTTGTTGTGAATGGTTGACCTGTTAATGGCTCGGACCATACTACCATGGAACTAATAATGATAAGACTGCAATCTCCTATGATATTCTTTACTCTTTCCCACATACAACACATCTGCAGCAGACGACATAGAAAAAACATATTCGACAAAAACGTGAACATCTCCATTATTGGGAGTATAAATATTAGAAAGAGATTAAAACATTGTTGCAAAAGGAGAAATTGTTTATCATGAGTGAGCAGTTTCGCCTTTTGTCACAATGTTTGCAAAAGTCGTCTGCTGAAAAGGCTACAAAAAGTGTATATATGTGAGAAAGGGTTAATCGTTCACTTCCTGTGATATTGTGCTTATCAGCTTCTTAAATGAATCTCGGATGAACTTAAAGTATAACATTGCAAACAGGAAGGAGAATTTTGATACGGTGCTGAAACATTGTAAGAAAAGAAAGAAATTGCTTATAACGAAACTAGGCATGACGATTAACATTTGAGTCCGTTAGTGGGACATGGTACTAGTCAGCTGTTTAGAACAGTGTATTACCAGATTAGCCTGTGCTTCGGAACAGTCTGATCAAGATATCCACTGTTCATATTTTACTAACATAAGCTTGTTAAAAAATTGACATATTGTTTAGATTCTAATAAAACTGAGCGGATAGACAAGGTGAACTTGTTAGAAGTTTCTGTCATCTTTTTAGATTATAATAAGACTGATTTTTTCTTTAAATAAAGTCCACATTCATTAAATCTATCATTTATTATCGCTCCCATTAAACAAAAGGCCCCCTAATCTCTTACTTGACCAGGCACATGGGTAGGGACTTATCCAGTAGGCGATCCGGGGAAAGACCGTGTGCTTTTTAACCAAGGATATTTCACAGTAACAGCGTTTGGTGGAACACTAAATAAAATGTCGATAAATGCGTTAACAAGATATCGCAGAAATCAAAGCGTTGTAAACACTTCAACGGTTAAGATCTACATGCATATTTTTAAGAGTTTAATGGTGTGTCTACTTGAATGAAGTGGTTAACATTTCGTTTACAAATGTATGGTGGCATAGAACTGCCACCACTTACCAGGTAATTATGTTGAATATGTTCGTGAAATTCATGGCGGATTTCGCGTTATATACAAAATAACACAAATGGTTTAGGGAAACGTATTGAGAAATATTTCGTTCGATTTGTATAAAACCCATCACACGTCTGAAGAGAAGGGTTTGGGTCTGATCCGTACTTTTGTTGATTTTGTGAAGATGTTTTACGCTATAATTTATCCTTTTTCCACATACAACAAATGTGCAGCAGACGAATTCGGAAACATATTAGCATACGCGTGAAAAATCTCAATAAATAAGGGTTTAATTATTGAAATGAGTTGAACACATTGTGGCAAAAGGAGAAATTACCATTTTTTAGCAATTTCTTATTTTGTCAGAATGTTTTCAGAAGTCGTCTGCTGCAGAGGCGACACTAAGCGTCTATATGAGGGAAAGGATTAATGTTTATAATGAACCTGGGCGAATCTATGATTTCTGAGAGAATAAAAACAGAAAGAACCAACTCAGTCATGTAGTGTATCACACGTTTGGAAAAATACCTGCCTGTGCATTCATGCTAATAATCAAAATGGATATTATTTTTTACAGAAGATTCTTGAAACATTCTATGACTATTTTGCGAACAGTGCACAGTGTGATCTCTGGATGATCTGGATCTTCACTTTTCGAAAATGCATTACGGGTTGTTGGCATAAAACGCCGTACACATAAACACATTCTTATTAAATAATCAAAGTACTGAAAGTACTGATGGAAGGTGATTTAAGATTATGTCAACCAGGTGCAGATGGGATAATGAAATTTATGCAAGTTACGCACATATCATGGCTACGATGTGTGGATAGGAACGAAAGGGGAATAAATGAAACAAAGAAATTAAATCTTAAAAATGCGGGTCCCGGGTTCGATCCCCGGTTGAGGCACTACGGTCATGGTGGAGTGTTCTTGGGCAAGGCATATTTTATAGCCTAGTACTGGGTTGATTACCCAGGGATCATGAATAATAATCAAGCGCTCTAAATGACCTTAGCTGTCGATGCGCCATAAAACAATATACATTCATTCATTGTCCATAGCTAATGCTTGTTCTTTTAACCACATGCTAACAATACAAAAATGTTTTAAAAAAACAACAATAAATATATACAAAAATCTGGCCACTGGTTAAAACGTTTAACTGTCTTTGATCAAGAAGGACTTCAAGAAAAGCAACAACTTCACTAGACAATGTGAATTACAAATAAGAATAACTTTCTAATATGAATGAAAATGTCAGGGGTATTCCATAAATGGAGCTTTTCTTAGCCTGGGGTTACACAATATAACATGATAATAAATACTAGACATTAAGATAAATACTTCACCGATATGAAATCCCATAAGTTACTCTCTTAATGTGTATTAAACATCTGAACTTACTAAACGTTCAGCAAAACGTCGAATACTCAAGAAATTATTTTCTATTAAAAAGTGTCCTACTTAAGTCACTCGTGGAATGTAGGTCTTTAACAGCTATTGACCTATTTTGTATCTGTATCTAAACGTTGATTTAACTCGGTAGGAACTCCAATTAGTTGATTGATTTATTGATTAGTTGATAGTTTGCGCCCTTTACAGCATCGTTTCAGTTATAACTGTACATATATATGAAACATATTTTACTTGAATACTTAAGGATGCTTGGGATTTTGAAACCGGGAGAATACAGAGGTGAACAGAGACGAGAAGTGGCATATTGGAACATATATAGACAAAACTATGGATAATTTCTGTCAGTGAAAATGTTTGAAATAAAGTTGCAAGGCGTTGTAAAATGGTTGTAAATTTATAGTGTGGTATCCAGAATATTGAAAAAATATTTTTGGAAGAGGGTCGACACATTGTGTAAAAAGGAGGAATAAGTGGTTTTGAGTAATTGTTATATTTTTTAGAAAAGTTTTTTAAATGTATCCTAGTCGAGTCCCGGAAGCTCTGTTGGTAGCGTCGCGGGCTGTCAATCTAGTGGCTGTGAGTCAAATCGCGGCTCGGATCACTTTTTTCCGTCGTTTGACACAACTATTAGATAATTGTTAATTGCGCTGAAATTAATCGTATATAACATTTAAAGCAATAAAGAAAGTTAAAGAAACTTATTGTTAATTGAGATGAATTAAGCAATTAATATAAACATGTAAAACTTTATTATTAACACCTGATACATACAAACGATTAAAAGATGAAACCTTGCCTAATTCTCCTTTTACCACGATGTTTTCATAGTATACGGCCTACATATCATGTAAAAGTTCCCCATTTTTCACCCTGTATGTACATATGTCCACATTTCTCCTTTTACCACATATACGGCCTACATATCATGTACATGTCCCAATTTATACCCATGTTTGTACATTTCTCCTATTACAACAATGTTATCCTGTCACGATGTTTTCAAAGTATACGGCCTACCCATCATGTAAAAGTTTCCCATTTCTCACTATGTATGTGCATTCCTCCTTTGACCACAATTTTATCCTGTCACGATGTTTTCAAAGTTTACGGACTACGGTTTATTCCCATTTGGTCTACACTTTTTGCACTTTGTCCCATTTGGTCTACACCCAGTTTGGACCCCAGTGTCATTTCGTCTTCACTTATATTGAAGTTGACAGACAGCCCCTTACACACTTATTCAATAAGACAAACATCTTTTGTTAAAAATATGTGGGTTAATAATGAGATGGCATTCAAACACTGCAAACAGTGTAAACTAAGATCATCTGATCTTTAATGTAGACTCAGACTACCTGTCAGTTCAGTATAAACTGCAGCAGCCAGTCCTAGTCTACATTATGTTGAGACCCTCAAAAGTAAGTTTTCACACCATTCAGGTGTGAAAGATAATTAAAGATAATATGTGTTATTTTAGGAGGCATAAATGCTAAAATGCTTTAATGTCAATGTCAGATAAATTAGCAAGCTCCATAGAAATAAAGCTTTGCATATTCATGTTATGAACAGTAGACGAAATGGGAATTAGGGTGTAGACCAAATGGGACAAAAAAACAGTAGACCAAATGGGATTAGACGAAATGGGAAGTTACCACGGCCTACATATTATGTAAATGTCCCGACTTCTCTCTATGTTTGTACATTTCTCCTTTATCACACTGTTATCCTGTCACAGAACACATTTCTCCAATTACCACAAGGTTATCATGTCACGATGTTTTCAAAGTATACAGCCTGTAAAAGTTCCCCCTTTCTCATCATGTATGTACATTTCTCCTTTTACCACAATGTTATCCCGACACGATGTTTTCAAAGTGTACGGCCTATGTATTAGTGAAAACTCGTTTTGCCCGATGTTTTCAACTTCACTGAATACTTGTTGTGATTTCTGATAAGTTTTTCAAAGTCGTATCATGTTTTTATTGTATACTTTGTTTTTTAATCTGCAGCACATGTTTGAAAAAAAGGTGGAAAAGGGATGATCAATGCCTTGTTTTTCCCCAATGTTTTCTACTTCATTGAAGAATCACTTTTATTTGATATGTTTTTAGAATTAATATTCGTGAATACTTGTACCCCAATGTTTTAAATTCATAGAATAATTGGTGTGGTATCTGATTAGTTTTTCAAAGTCATCCTCAACTATTTATAACACATCAAGATCGTTTATTTAATCATTATTTAAAGATAATTAAATAGCCAATCAAATGTTTTATTATTTAAACATGACTGTTAATAGGGTAAAATAAAAGTGGGGGTCGAAATCACTTACGACACTGGGGTCTAAAATATTTGGGGTCGAAATCACTGGCTACCATATGATGTTATGAAGCGTTGTTAAAAGTAAGTTCGTGTCAATTCTACAGTGTTATACTATTCAATTAAATAAAAAGTATTTGTACATATTGAAAACAATCTAGTCCACATTGGAATTATATTACGTTTTGATTTCATTCATTGGGTGTAATAATTCGACGATAGGTCAGTCCTCGAATTGACCTAGTTCGTTTACTGCATATCGGTGTTATTTACAAAAGAAAGCGTGCGGCGTAGGAATATTCATAAGATACTGTTTACTGCAGAATCATTTGTATTTCTCAAAATATAATTTATTTAAAAAAACAAACCAGTGTCTACATCAAACTGGTTGTAAATGAAAACACTTTAAGTATGAGTTTACATTGATTTTTGCGAACTATATTGAGTAGCGTATGTATGAAAAGATCATATAGTTTATAGAGAGGATGTGTGTTGTTGGGCATATTCCATCAGCCTGTGCAATCCCATAGGAAGAAGATTATCATAATAATCACCTTCCAAAAAACCAACCACCTAGTTATCAAGAGTAATTACCACATTCCTACATCCATTTTATATGATGCAGACGAACGTGAAATAGTCTAACCATTTCCCCTCATATAGACGCTTTCTGACCCCTCTGTTGCAGGTGTTTTTTTGAAAACATGGCGACAAAAGAAGAAATTACTCAAAATGAGCAATTTCTCATTTTGTCACCACGTTTTCAACTCTATTCAATCATTGTGCTTTCATTTAAAGGGAACTTCCAATTTTTTTCGGGAATGTTTTCAAATTCGTCTGCTGCAGATGTGTTGTATGTGGGAAAGGGTTAAAGTATTGAAGACCTTTAAAATGAAAGTTAAAATATTTAAAAAAGTGGAAAACAATGTGGTAATTTAGAGACCGTATATTGAGGTCTCTGGGTAAATGGAGAAATCACTCATGATGAGCAATTTCTGAAGGTGCCACGATGTTTTCAAAAGAGTATGCCGCAAATGCGTCTGAAAGTGGGAAAATGTTAAGCCAGCGAATGAATATTGTTTGATAACGCAATCTCTTGTATAATTATGGTACAGACGCTAGGTAAATTAATAGGGAATTGGTTTAACACTTTACTTTCCGCACTCGACTTTAAACGAGATTTGAGAAGACTTTAGCCAAAGTTCAGCCGGGATTTCCATGCAGAATTGTTGCTCGTCTATTAATGATCCGCAACATATGTTGCATGAATAATTTAACAAATTGAGTGTTGATGCAAGTTACAAGAATAAGTCGGTAAAGCGTTGAAATATATTTCCCATCGAGTCTTTCGTACAATTTTATGATAAATGCAATAGTATGCAGGCTCCAAAAAAAGCTTAACTGTTTTAACTTTATTATGAAGTGTGCTTTCATTTATAAATATTTCCCTACCCTTACCTCCTGCTTATGGTCGTAGTCGTCTGCTGCATATGTGTTATATTTAACCAAGTGTAAACTTCTTTGTTCGAACCGGTTCAGACAAAAAGGGAATGTTACTATTGCATATTCAAAAAGAGGAGACTCATGTGTGTCCGTATATACATACTGGCCCGTCAAAGCCTTCGATGGCCGCCTACATATATAGTACAGCTATATACTTTGAGATATAGTTCTCGGAGGAAATGATACCCTTGTCCATACGTTCAAATGCCAAAATGTTCCAGCTATGATTATGCAGGTTGATCATTCTCTGTATTGTTCGCCGATGATGTTTGATACAATACACAACATGATAAGCAAGTGTCGCTAATAGACACGTTAAGTGGGATAACGATCGCGAGTATGTAATCGACCATTAACTGAAACATTAATCAGTTACATAATGATATTTATTTCCAGCTACAAGATCTGATCCTATCCGGAATATTGCCGTGTTCAAAGGAAGAGGCAGCCACTCTTGCAGGAATACAATTACATCTCGAAGAGGCGTGGCCAGAAAACGAGAGAACCAACCATGAAGGACCATACAGAAAGGAGTAAGTATCAGCAATTTTGATTTGTCAGTTTTCGACCAATGAGACGTATTTGTTGTCACCAGAGACATATAATTTATGTTTTTTTATTTGGTTCTGTTGTCACTAGTTCTGTTTCTGTTTATTTGTATACGATTATCCTTAAATGGCGGTGTTTCTTTTATTCGGTTTCATAATGTTTTCTCACAAATGTTACCTAGATGAACTTCTAACAAAACTTACATTATTATGTTCCGCCAGAAGTCAACTGCAAGAGGTCTATCCTAATACACATCATAACTCCTAGGACTGATTAATCTGTATACCTAAGGTGAAAACGGTTGATGAATTTTCAGTATTTATTCTATCATATTGATAGATTTATATCGTAAGATTAACATGTTTGCTATTATCACACTCGATGTCTATTTCCTGAATATTCAACCAGTACTGGTGTTGAGGTCCAAACTTATGACCATGGTATCAATGGATTTAATCCAGGACTCTTTAGATTAAGGTAACGGCGCTCTACTCATGTTCGCCCAGAAGTACATTACTACATGGTAATTGAGATTAAGGTAACGGCGCTCTTCTCATGATCGCCCAAGGGTACGGACATAATGGTCATTGAATAACAAAGATGATTGTATAATCGTTTCCATGGTATCAAGAGATTTAATCCAGGACTCTTTAGATTAAGGTAACGGCGCTCTACTCATGTTCGCCCAAGAGTATGGTTCTACATGGCAATTCAGATTAAGGTAAAGGCGCCCTACTCATGTTCGCCCAAGAGTACGGACTTAATGGTCATTGAATACCTAAAATGATTGTATCATCGTTTCATGATATCTTTCGCTATCAGACGTTTGTATTATTTGGTGAGGAATTCGCCGTGGGCAAGTGATTAGCGTTGGGGATTTGGTACCGCGCGTCCCGAGTTCGATCCCCAGTAGCGGCGCTGTGGTCATGGTTGAGTGCTCTTTGGCAAGGCATACTTCCTGACCTAGTATTGATATGTTTACCCAGGAATAATGAATAAATGAACTGTCGCCGTGATATAACCGAACTAATGTAAAAACCAAACAAAACAAACACATTAATTTGGTATGTGAGAAACGTTGACTTTGTAGAATAAATACCCTTTTTATATAACCTTACTATACTTACCATACTATAATGCGTGGTGCATGTCATGTATTAACAATGGGTTTATAATAAATATATTATGTTTCAGTTCTATTTTCTGTTGGATTTAAAGTTATCAATTCATACCGATACATACATTTGAAGAGGTGTAGTATCAGAGATGATCAATTTTAAACTAAATTATTTTCCTTTAGACTACATGACAAGAAAATGACAGATCCTCCCAAACTAGCACCGCGTAAGCCGTCCAGTAACGAGGAGAAACAGGAGAATCTGAGGAAGAAAAAAGAACTCATCCGAAACAACAAGGCAAGGGGTATAACTCTTAGTAGACGCAAAGGGAGATTAGTCCGTCAATTATCATGTGTCAGTGATCAAGACCTAGACAATGATCAGGAATTCGATCTGACTAAATATCTGCCACCTTTATACAGGGCGTCAAAGAAAGTGAAACGTTTAATAGAGGTACGGTATATTTTTATTTACTATTTAATGACCAAACATATACAGTGGTCTGGTAGTTGGAACTTTCTCCTCGGAAACTGGAGACAACGGTTAAAATCTCTGGTCCTGTTATACAAAATACTTTAAATATCTTAGTTTTGGGTTTCCTTCATGGTAATAATAAGTAATACTGTCGAAAGTGGCATACAGCATGAATTATCCAGACAAAATACGTGTGTATGTTTGATTTGCTGGCACCCATGAAACCTATGGACGAAATCCACATCTCCGATGTTAAGTCGTTTTATTGATTGATTGGGGTTGTACGCTGTTTTTAACAATGTTTCAGTCATATCACGGTGGCCAGTTCAACTTTGCATCCGTTTGCTGGCTTTCTCACACCAGTATCCCACACAACAGACTATCCAAGAAACTGACTGGTTTTTTCACGGACGCTTGTCATAGTGACTAACGCCTGAAATGTTGGTCGGACTAGGGTTCGAACTCACAACCGCTCCATTTTAAAAGTAAATAAAGCTTTAGTCTAATGTAATGAGAAACAGAAATGTAATACGGTTTCTGTTTGCTATAGTATATCAGCAATAACCCGATAGCTGAGTCGGTAACAACATGGGCTATCACTTCAGGAGTCGTGAGTTCGAACCCCGACTCGGCCATTTGCTCTTTTATTGATCGACGAACGTTATTGCGATTAACATCATTGTCGTCAACCAATGGTCTACACGTGAGAGGGTAGCCAGTTACCTTGGGGGCCCGGAAGCTCATTCCTTAGCGACGCGGGCAGCGAATCCAGGGGTATAGTTTTCGGACCCCAGCTCTGCCAACATTCTTTCCGACGTTTGACAAAAGTCACTGTGACTTGAGTCATTATTTGTCTTCCACCAATGGGCATACAGTCTATGTGGGAAAGCAGCCAGTTAATTGGAAATATTGTTGTGTGGAGTACTGGTGTGAGAAGGCCAGGAAACACATGTGTAGGTGAACTGATGCCAAACTTAAATCCCCCAATCAATCAATCAATCAATCAATCAATCAACCTTGGAATATTGTTTTTTGGAGAACTGGAACTAGCGAGAAAGCTAGGAAACACATGTGAACTGGGCGCCGGTATATAACTGAAATACAAATATCCAATTATCTTACAAGCGTTGTAAGTAGCCGAGAGACGTCATTTGATTGGTGGATTCACTATTGTTATCGAAGCTGCCATTGGCTAATAACGTTCAGCATTGAGCTCTCGTAATCTCACACAGATAACAGATAGAGAAGGATAATTAGTCTTACCTAAACTATTTGATACGTGGGAATGTGTATACATTAATAATTTAATATAGATCAAAGGTTGCATTCTTAAAATATATTTTTAGAGATATAAATAACCCCATTTTCAACATTGTTTCAATCGTAGTACGGCTACGTGCTGGCTAAACCTTTACAATCGTGTCTGGCATATGGGGTATTGTATACCACTCCATTATTGCACATTTTAACGCCTTTTCCATATACAACAACTCTGCAACAGACAACTCCGAAAATATCTAGTGATAATTGGAAAAATATACTAGAAATTGAAAGGATTTATTTTTTGATAAAATTGAAAACATTATGGCAAAAGGAGAAATAACTCATTGTGTGCGATTTCCTCTTTTGTCACAAAGTCGTCTGCTGAAAAGGCGTCAGAAGGCGTATGTATGCGTGAAATGGTTACACAAAGGTTTTGTTACAACTTCCATATAGGAATGTATAACAGCTGTGATATCATAGTCGGTAAATATTCATACAAAACATGTCCCTTACATGTTGGCTGCCAAATATGCATATATTTCGTTTAATTATGTACCTGCACATTGTCCGGTGTTAATACATGCAGATGGTCATGCTCAGTTCAAACAAGACGGATTAAAATTCGTGGCGTAGACGAATTGACATCTCGCTCGAACCTCGGTCACGCGAGATACATGTATCAATTGTCCACGCCCCTTGTAGAACAATACTAAAACCTGTATCGCTGCTGCAACATAATATTCCCTATATCTAATATATATAAACATATATATGTATATATATATGAGCCGTTCCACGAGAAAACTAACATTATTGACTTTGCGTAATGTATCGACCCAGATGAGCATGCGCAGTCCGCGCAGGCTAATCCGGCCGACACATTCCGTCTCATGGGGATAGAAGTATAGAGTAATGATTCCTGAAACAGAAAATCCACAGGAGGCGAAAAGTGTCTGTTCGGGTTAGCCTGAGCGGCATGCCTAGGTGGACAATTTGATGACATAATCGTTCTCGCGAGATATCAATTATCCACGCCCCTCGTAGAACAATACTAAAACCTGTATCGCTGCTGCAATATAATATTCCCTATGTATTATATGTATTTTACTAACGTTTTTCAGGAAAAGCAAAGAAAACTATGGCACACACCATTCTATGACAGCGAGGTCCAACTCAAACGAATATACATCAAAATATGTAAAAACCTCCCAGGATTTGGCTGTAAACTCTACCATGTGAAGGAACTGCTCAAAGGGAATACACAGAAGAAGGTTGGTGTATAGCCAGAACACTATATTTTGGTTGATCTGTTGTTGATCATTGTTTGTTATGTTAACTCCTTTGACTGAAAATAGTTCACTTACGGCAACATCAGTACCAGTCTGTCTCACGTTTATATAATTGTTGTGTTACATTTGATAGAAGCTAATTGATCTGGTCGATTTGATCTGATCAACCTTTTCCCACATACATACTCATTTTGACACTTCCGTTTTCAAATATTGTGGCAAAAGGACTCATCAATTGATTGAGGTTTTTAACGCCGTTTTTAACAATTGTTCAGTCATATCACGACGGCCAGTTCACATACTCATGCGTATCCTGTATTTCTCACCGGCAATCCACACGATATACTTTCCAGGCAACTGGCTGCTTTTTTACGTATACATTGGTTGAAGACGAATTAGGCTTGTCACGGTGACTTTTTTGCAAATGTTAGCCGAGCTGGTGTTCGAACTCACAACCCCTAGTTTGAGAGCCCGCGTCTCTACCGACTTACCTTCCGAGCAATTTCTCCTTTGACACAATGTTTTCAACTTTATTCAATAATATATGTTTCGTTCATAGAGATTTTCCGTAATTCATGTAGTTGTTTTTATAGTCGTCCGCGGCAGATTTGTTGTGTGCGGAAAAGCGTTAACATCGATAATTTGATCAGCCAGTTTTGTATGGCCGAACTATATGATTTTCATACTTATTATTGAACTCCAATATCAAGGGCTTCCGAGCCACAATGACTGCACTCCGCCATTCTGTACGTGCACTCTAGTGAGTGTCCATTTGATTGGTCACGCCACGGGAAAACCAACCGTCCGGACCTTGCGATCAGTTTGCTACTGTTTGGAATCTAGTTAATGTATACGTATATTGAAGCAGTTAAAGAACGGTAGTGGCAACATATACTATAAGATTATAAACATATTAAACCCGATCATCAACACCATCTCATTGACCTGATTTGACTTAATCTGTCGACAAATGTATTCCAGAGTTTGGCTTTTGTGAAAAGTGTAGATCTAGCTCAGTCTGTGCCTTCGCACAGTCTGATCAAGATCTTCACTGTTCGCATATTACTAACATAAGTCTGTACGACAAGTATGTCAACTAGTGTGGATTGTGATTAGACGAGGCAGATGTACAGGACATGTTAAGAGGTAGAACAGTCAGTCCGATTGTATCACTATAATCGGTTTCTGATGAGTAACTGTACGTTGGTAGAGAAGTGTGGTCTAAATGATCTTTATATCGGCTTATTGTAGACCAGGCACCGAAACCATAAAACTCTTAAATCGTTCTCTGTGTTCAGAAATTAACTCTATGCTCAAATAAGACGTATGGCTGGTCGTTTGACCAATCAGGGGCGCAGCTCCCTTTAGGCACTGTAGGCACGTGCCTACACATTTTTTCTCAAAATACCCTAAAATGCAGCTGCGGCGATAGACATCTGCGTAATGTATCGACCAGATCAGCCTGCGCTGTCCGCGCAGACTGATCCGGCCAACACATTCCGTCTTAGAAGGATAGATGTATAGAGTAGTTATTCATGTAACAGAAAATCCACAGGAGGCGAAATTGTCTATCAGGGTAGGCCTGTGTGGCATGCTTAGGCTGATCCGGGTCGATACTTTACGCAGAGTCTACCATGTTGATTTTCTCACGAGACGGCCTACACATTGATTATTGCAAAGCTACGCCCCTGCCAATAATATACTTTAGCACAACCTATGAGCAATGTGGAAGCTGTTATAATGTTGGAGTCAATTGCAGGATACCACTTACTTTACGTATGTGCAGGCCGATCTTCACCTACACTGTTCAACAAGTTACGCGTTATGTAGCATGATAAATGAACGTTGTCTAAAGTCGCGTAATACAGGATAAGGGTGAATACGAAGCCGGAGTTCAAAACGATAATATGGCCCTATTGTAAATAAAGCCACAAGCAACGATAAAACCTCATGGGCGTTCGTATACGATATCATGGTAGGAGATAAACACCCTTGAGCACGGTATTTTTAGTGTTCATATTTCATGAAAATGGCGGATCTGGTATTTAATAATAGTCCTACATGTACGTACATAGATCTTAACTCTACCACTGCCGAATTTCACAAAGTAGACCCTTCCATGTTGAAAGTTGGACCAATTCATTTTTCGTCCAACAGGAACTTTGGTAAAATTCAAGTCCTAGTGGCAATGAATGCAGATTTCAGGAGAGACAGCTCGTTACGAAAATTATCAAATTTGTTTCATTATTCTTACTGTATGAATTTCATTAACTTAATTACAAATTAATAAAGCATTAATGGCACAACGGTATAGATCTTTGCACAATATGTTTGGATCAGTGCCCGGAACTATCAAACTCTTAAAACGTTCCCCGTCCTCTGAAATGAACCCAATGCTCCTAATAAGATTTCTGATTGGCTAATTTCGAGAATGAATATGCTTCTGACCAATCGGATACTTGATCACAAATTCTGAGTACAGATTAAACTGTTATAGTTCTAGAGCCAGGTGAACAGTGTCAAGTAATACATACAACGTACAATCTTAGTCAACCTTTACACTGACTTCCAGTCGATGGGTAACACGAATGAATCTCTGACGACGGTGTTTTATAGCCGGATAACTGATAACCTATAAAGTACAAACATTCTCTCTTGCCAAAATACAATCAGGTCAGGCTATGGGGATCAATACGTTTTTATCTGTATAATAATTGCGCAGGCATATGATTAATTTACCATTCGACATAGCTGTTGATAAGGTGTGATTTGATGATCTAAAATCCTTTACTTTACCCTTTATACAAACAGTAAAACTGAAACAGACGAATTTTGGAAACATCTAGTGAATACGTGCATCTCTAGACAAGCAATTGAAAGTATAACCCTTTCCCCCCATATAGACGCTTTATGACGCCTCTGCAGCAGACGGCTTTTTGAAAACATAGTGACAAAAGAAGAAATTGCTCAAAACGAGCAATTTCTCTTTTTGCCACAATGTTTTCCACTTTTAGTCATAGGTTATCCATTCAATTATAGAGATTTTCTATGTCTTGACAAAATATGTTCAAAGTCGTCTGCTGCAGAATTGTCGTATGAGGGAAAGGGATAAACAATGAATACAAGATCGAGTTGAAACCATTATCGCAAAAGTAAAAGGAGATGTTAATCATAATGAGCAAATTTTCCTTTTGCCACAATCTTTTCTAACAAACATCGTGTGCTGCTGCAAATGCGTAATAACTCGTCTGCATTTTAGAAACGGTTACCTTTATTGTTCGCACGTGCAACACTCAATTTTCGCCTGACGTCACCTCTCAACGTATTGGGGTCGATGATCGGGACGTGTTGGCAGAACACGTCTATTGTGTCTGTTGTTTCCATCTTCTATGTTTTGTTCCGCTATAACAGTTAATGAGAAAGGTGACACTACCGAGGTTTAACGCTTTTCCCTGAAGCAGACTTTTTTTTTAAGAATCTGCAGCAGACGACTGTTGAAAATATATTTGGAAATAGGAGATATTGATTATTTTGAGCCAATTCTCTTATTTCCGTAATATTTTTTATATCTGTATAAGATATTTGATTTCTTTTTTATAGACGTACACTGTTAACTAACATATTTCATCGTCATATTTGATAAAATAAAAAGTAAAAAGAGAAAACATAAATATTATATCTTAAAAAGTTCAGATGATATTCGAAAAGTATATTTCGTATATCATGTACACACAGAAGACAGTAGAAGGTAAAGGGGTTAAAACATTCGTCTGTTATGTTATAAGAGGGCTAGATGTTAGTGGCAAGCAGGATATGTTTCATACATTTACTGTTGGAGCGAATGCTGGTATGGTTTCTTTAACTAGAATGTAAACGTTACGCTGGGTACATAATGCCTCACAAACTACGACAGACTAAACTCGTTACGACAAGCTGTAATACTTTACGATACGATACGACGCGATTCGTTACGACAAGCTGTACTACTTTACGATACGATACGATGCGATTTGTTACGACAAGCTGTAATACTTTACGATACGATACGATGCGATTCGTTACGACAAGCTGTAATACTTTACGATACGATACGATGCGATTCGTTACGACAAGCTGTGATACTTTACGATACGATACGATGCGATTCATTACGACAAGCTGTGATACTTTACGATACGATACGATGCGATTCATTACGACAAGCTGTAATACTTTACGATATAATACGACGCGATTTGTTACGACAAGCTGTAATACTTTACGATACAATACGACGCGATTCGTTACGACAACATGTAATACTTTACGATACAATACGATGCGATGAGATACGATGTCTTGCTATACGATACAATGCGATATGATGTAATGTTATACGATGCTTTGCCATACGATGTAACTAGATACGATACGATGCGATTCATTACGACAAGCTGTAATACTTTACGATACAATACGACGCGATTCGTTACGACAAGCTGTAATACTTTACGATACAATACGACGCGATTCGTTACGACAACATGTAATACTTTACGATACAATACGATGCGATCAGATACGATGTCTTGCTATGCGATACAATGCGATATGATGTAATGTTATACTATGCTTTGCCATACGATGTAACTAGATACGATACGATGCGATTCGTTACGACAATATGTAATACTTTACGATACGATACGATGCGATTCGTTACGACAAGATATAATACTTTACGATACGATACGATGCGATCAGATACGATGTCATGCCATACGATACAATGCGATATGATAAAATGTTATACGATCCTTTTCCATACGATGCAACTAGATACGATACGATACGATGCGAGTCGTTGCTACAATATGTAGTACTTTACGATACGATAAGATACGATGCTATGGGATACGATGCAATTTCTACTTTGTCACAATGCTTTCAACTCCATTCAATAATAATACTGTCTCTTTTTGTTTAGTTATTAAAGGGATTAGAAACAGTAACAGTAAATACAATTCTTGAAGAAGGCCATGCAAACTGAGTTGTGTGGTATTTATATAATTATATTTTCATGTATAGAATGTTTCCTTGTTGATGTAAAATATATTTACAAAATCGTCTGTTGCAGAATTATATGTTTGAAAGAGAGGTCAAAGTTAGCTGTGTGGTATTTTTAAATAGATTTTCGCCCAGATATGGAAAATACTAAAATGCCCATTTTCAACTTCAATTTAATTTTCTGTGTTATCATTTCCCCATACTATGGACATGTATTATATGGGAACATTGGAACATACGGAAATATATTATATGGAAACAATGGAACATAAAATTATATTATCATCAATGGAGAGTTTCCATATGGATGTAATATTATGTTTACAAAGTCGTCTGTTGCAGAAGTGTATGCTTGAACGAGTGGTCAAAATAGTATTTCGTTTTGTATTTAGGTTAGCCGTCTCCTTGGTATCTCCACAGAGAGGGTGATACTTCTCGACAACAAATCAAAGCTTCTAACAAAGACCCAGAATATCTGTGACCTGGACGAATGGCGGACTGGAGGCGGGAAATCACACGACGGACTGGTCTTGGAGTTCCGTGGTTCAAAAACGTGGACCCTGTCCATGTTATCGCCCGACAGTCTAAAGTCCGTGACCGCGGTGTTATGGGACGCCCTGGACATGCATGGACGATTTCTGAATAGTTCTACGTTGAGAAGGGAGAGCTTTGAGTTCGGTATGAACAGCAATTTTATGGTTTTTTCGGGTTATACATTATTTCAGTTTTATCGTTGCGACCGTTTTTCACTTATATACATGTTTTTTATCCCTTGCACTAGGATAGGAAATGTGCCTTTCCCAAGGTCACTCTACCATGTCCAACGCGACTGGGGCTCGAACGCTAACCACTCGGCCACTGCGTATTCCTAAAAAGAGAGCAATTCATTTTAAGGACCAGAGTAGATCATGTTTAAACTGTTCATTTGAGCAGGTTGATCTGATCCTACACTGTCAGAAAATAAATCGAAGAAGGTTGAAACAAATGTTCTATCAAATAGTCTGCATTATTGTCAGATTGCACTAATGAAAAGGCATACTATATGTATATTATTACATTAATTAAATGATGAGCAATTTTACCTTTTGTCACAGTGTTTTCAAAATTCGTCTGCTGCAGAGGCGTACGAAAGCGTCTTTATATGAACAAGGATTACGTATACAGGAAGCAAACATTGTGAGTGGATTTAAAGTTTTAAGAATTCAGTGTAAAATAATTAAGTAACGTAAATTATCCCCACAGATTTCCAGAGAAAGCAGCTGACATTATGCCCAGATGATGAAGGCTGTTCACGATACACAAAGGAACTGGAAGGTCTTCAGAATCTGCTACATTTCCCGGAAGAGGTCGCATTACTGCTGACCGAAACAGAGTGTCACATGTTCCAAGGAGTTCCAGCGGCTGACTTCGTACGCCAGATAACCGTGGACCTCGGTCGGGGATCGAACGTGAACTCAAAGGTCTCCGGCGTTGAGGATCTTATTCATAGATTTAATGAGGTATTACTTCGATTCTGAATAGTGTGTTTATCATATATACAACTATTGCATCAGTGTGTCTTACACAATTGCAACATCTACACATTTAATGGGGCTGATATATTACGGTGTACCGTTAGGGCCATCGTGCTATCGCGCTGTCAACAAGCACACGCGATGCCACGATAGCACGATGACACGATGGTGATGACACGATGACACGATGACACGATGGTGATGGTACGATGACACGATGGTGATGACACGATAGCACGATGACGATGACGCGATGACACGATGACACGATGGTGATGGAGCGATGCTACGATGGCACGATGACGATGACGCGATATTACATCGCGTCATCGTCATCGTGCCATCGTGCCATCACCATCGTGTCATCGTACCATCACCATCGTGTCATCGTGCTATCGTGGCATCGCGTATGCGCGATAGCACGATGGCCCTAACCGAACACTGGTGTACCGTTAGGGCCATCGTGCTATCGCGCTGTCAACAAGCACACGCGATGCCACGATAGCACGATGACACGATGGTGATGACACGATGACACGATGACACGATGGTGATAGTACGATGACACGATGGTGATGACACGATAGCACGATGACGATGACGCGATGACACGATGACACGATGGTGATGGAGCGATGCTACGATGGCACGATGACGATGACGCGATATTACATCGCGTCATCGTCATCGTGCCATCACCATCGTGCCATCGTGTCATCACCATCGTGTCATCGTGTCATCGTGTCATCACCATCGTGTCATCGTGCTATCGTGGCATCGCGTATGCGCGATAGCACGATGGCCCTAACGGAACACCGTAATATATAGTCCTGTTCTGTTTAAATTGCATTAATATTGCATTGCTATTGCCAATCGCTGCAATTTAGTTTGATATAAACCTATTTATTTTACATAGATTATGAAAGAAGCGTTCAGCTTATATTAATAACGCCCGATGTCTGCTTTTCTAAAAGCATGATATAATTAAATGAAATGTATAGAAAAGTGGAAATGTACACGTTTGTTCCCCTCCTCCAAGGTACATGTAGCTTAAACGCAGTCCATATATTGTTATAGTATTGTCAGCCTGGTGACTCTTTACTTGAATTGCAGATGTCTGCAATGTCCAATTGATATGATAGTGAGCAGTTTTTGATCAATATGAAGACACACACAAGGTGATTATGATCTTTACTGGCCACAAATGCTCATTTGTAATTGCTTATGTCTAGACTCAAATTGTCAACGTAGTGCAAATATATACCTTATGGATTTTGCTTACTGTGAAGATTCAAATCAGCCTGTCAGGTTGAAAATAAACCATTATTACTGATAACTTACCCAGAAACAAATTGATGACAGCGGCGTAAATCGAAACAAACAAAACAATCAAACACTTATAATAATTTTCAAATTCTTAGACAAAAAACAGTTTTCCTATGACGTGACTTATTCGTAACCACTGTATTCGTATTATGTTTTCAGGTCAGCACGTGGATAACCCAGCTGATCATCACACAACCGACCCACGATAACCGTAAAGCTGTGTTATCCTGTATACTTCGTCTTGCCCATTACTGTTGGTGCCTCGGGAACTTCAACTCCGCCATGGAAATACTCGCTGGGCTCAAGTATGTGCATTACTAACTTAAATCCGTACCCTTCTGAACAGGCAATATAGACCAACACGTTTTTTTAATGATAGACATCTGGATCAAAACGTCTCTTTGAAATGGTCGAAGTTTTGGTTAAAATGTTTCTTTGAAATAGTTGAAATCCGGATAAAAATGCTTCTTTGAAATGTTGGTCGCGTAAAGCAGCAATCGGGTAGATATGTGCTGCATCAATCGTTCCAATATTGAAGTCTTAGATACAAACCAATGCATCGCGCAGTCTCGAAAAAGAAGATTAAGTGTCCACATACTGTAAGGAGGACCATTGCTAAAACATCCGTGGAAAATACTAGGCATGCAACCCCATTGTTTTCCCATCCCTCTATGTAATATAAAAGTGGTAGGAAATGCAAATAGAACGCCCTTTGACTGACTAGGATTATTTTTTTCCCAACCATAAGACCATTTGAGGGATGTGTCAGGAGAATAGCAATGCGGTTAGTAACGCTCAGATCTTCCTGTCAATCTTTGGTAGCTTAATATTAACTACTATGTCGACGTGCCATGTCAATGTGAAATCTCGCCGACTGACTACTTTACAATAATGTATTTTAAAAGGATGACAGTTACCTCCCTTTCTATTGCTTTCAAACCTAAAACTTACGGTTGTCTGTGATTTCAGATCAGAGAAGTTGAAGCCATTTTGGTTATTGTTAGCTGACGAAGATCTTTCCACACTGCATACACTCTCTGCTGCTATGTTTTCACGAGAGCCCACGGCTGAATACAGAGACGCTGTCAGTTCCGCCTTAGATATTCGGGACTGTAAAGTAGTTCCTTTCTTCGGTGGTTTCCTACGCGATCTCCGGTCGATTGTGATGTCATCGTCAAGTATCGTAGTGCTGCCATCTACCGACGTAGACCATTCATTAGAGGTAATAATAATCTCATATCATAAACTAGCTAACGCAATCTTTAGACTTCTGGAACATACATTATTATCGCTGTGTTATATGCAGGAGTATGGTGACTGATAGTGTGGCAAGACTGTTAGTATATACGCTGATAGAAATACTGTGTATTCCCTTTAGTCACATGCTCACGACCAAGATACGTCATACCCATTGTATATATTAACAATGCACATATTGCAGTAATTTATTATTTTGTGAATCGAAATCGACTTATATTTTGGTTTTATTTCGTGTACTGTATGTCTATAATAAATGTCGCCTTCCCTCATTTTGACAGTTTACTAATCGTCTACATTAGAGAAAGTAATCAATAGTTTACCTTCATTGATGATAAAAATTATGTTACATACTAGGTAACATTGCTTTTATCCTTATTTTCTGTGTGCCTTTGACCTTTGTATTCGAGTAACAGTCTATGTCGAGGGCTTGGCGTGAAACGGTTGTAACTAAAATTGGTATTTTTTTTACCAAGGTTAATCACCTAGCCATAAAGTCTTTATAAGCGTTAAATCATTTTTCCTGGTAAATAATGGAAATTTAAGTGCCATTGCTCGTTCCGAGCATTGGCACCTAAATTTCCATTGTTTACAAAGGGGTCAAAATTGCCCCTAAACCAGGGTTTTCGAAATAGGTTTTAAGTTACAACCGTTTCACACCAAGCCCTCGATGTCTTATTTCATGTATTTTCCAGTTTATTTCTGACTTTAACGGGGACGATAGATTCATGACGAGAATCGGTGTGGGTGGACTGATCAACCTGGATAAACTGAAGAAAGCTCACGGGATATTAACGGATGTCCAGCTATTTCAGTATCACAACGGTGTCGTCGAACAACAAACAACGGATCGAAAGCTGGATGATTCATACAAGGACAAGTATGTACCTGCGATACTATAACCCTTATCATATTGAATGTATGCAACTGTCACTATCAATCCTAATATGCAAATACAAGGATTGATTGATTTTGGGATTAACGTCGTTTATAACAAAACTTCATTCATATCACGACGGCAAGTTCACCTTCCCATGTGTTTCCTGGTTTTCTTACACCAGTATGTGACTTAAAGTAATGTTATGAACACAACTATCTGTTTAAGCGATTACTGAGTTATATACAAGATAATGCTAGGAATGTTGGTAACAATGAATTTAAGAAAACAGAGAATTTAAAATGAGCGCGTGAGTAAATTGATTTCCATGAATTCAGAAAATCAATAACCTTTCAGAAATTCGTTCATTTTAATGGAATATTCTTTTGCGGAGAATTTAAAATGTGCTTAGCTAAGACTCTTGTGCGATATTAGATTGTACGGATACGTATGCCAATCTAGGTCATCATTGCTCGCAAATGTTGTATTTAAATGTGTTGTGTTTCTATTAACGTATACATATCTTTCAGATCGGATGATGTGTTTTGCGAACCATATTCCATTGATGGAACAGAGAGTGAAACGGAACTTGACTTCGATACATACAAGCCCATTAGACCTCTTAGTACCGGACATGATGTCATGATTGTGACACCATCATACGCACGTCTGAGTCATCAGACGCTTCAATTCATGAATCACGGAAGTACTCTTATTCATCTTGAAGAGGATGGCAGCAGGTCGTGCATGTGTTTTCTTAGGCTGGAATCAGACAATGTTACACTAACCTGGCGTAAGCCGGATTGGAGCGCGCTACGGAGCAATGCTTCCAGCCTGCCCGACTACGTATTACGAGGAGATTTTGATTCCAACTCCATCCAGGCCATGTATATGAGATACTGCGGCGGGGAACATGTGTATTACTCGATAGAAGAAGGCTATTTGGATATATCAGTGTTAAAACACGTGGGCTGGGCCAACTCGGATGACGTAGACCTGGCTAACATATCAAAACGTTACGCCATGGATGACGTCACCGTAGAGAACAATTGTATATGTTTGTCCTACGGTTCAACGCTGGCAGAAAACAAACATTTACATTTCGTTGGCCCCAGGAACATTATAAAAACTTGGTTCCATGGGTTGGAGACCCTGTGTCAGGCGGCCAAGAAGTTGAGACAACAAGTTGATAAAAGGATACAGTGGCTTAAGATCCAGTATTTACAGTTGTATTATGAAAGCGAGCGGTGTCAGGGTCCGACGCCGGCTGAAGCTATAAGGGTATGTATTAGTCCCGTGTCGCATATCGAGGGCATGGCGTGAAACGGTTGTAACTAAAATTGGTATCTTTTTACCAAGGTTAATCACCTCGCCATAAAGTCTTTAAAAGCGTTATATCATTTGTCTTGGTAAACAATGGAAATTTAGGTGCCATTGCTCGTTCTGAGCAATGGCATCTAAATTTGCATTGTTTACAAAGGGATAATAATTGCCCCTAAACCAGGGTTTTCAAAATAGGTTTTTAGTTACAACCATTTTACGCCAAGCCCTCGATATGAAATACTGCAGCAGACGATCTTGAAAACATACAGGTGAAAATAATTTATATAAATGGAATTATAATTAATGAATTTGGTTGAACAAATTTGGAAAAAGAGTATCTGCTCATTATGAGTTATTTCTTCTTTTTCCAAAATGTTTATAACAGTAGTATGCAATATATTCGCATGATTTGCATGCACGTCAGACATTTTTAATTAGGGATCCATGCGATTCGAACACCGACATATGGAAGGTATACTAATAATGCCGATTATAATTATATCATATACATGTGCATTTGTGCACAAGCGTTTGAATTCATGTACATGTGTGGAAAACGCGTCTCTGATACTAGCTCTCTTTCGTCTTATGTATATAATAATGTAATAGAGGGAGATCGCTAAGGATATTCATAATAAAACAGATTAGGCTGAAGTGTATTTTCCCAATTTTCACAAATAAAGCTACATATGTTTGTTATTTGTATGTATTGTTTTATAATCGTACACCGGAGGTTTCCAGAGTGTTTGCTCGTCTAACTGACGAACGGGCAAGGTCCTGCTATACTTAAGTGTAGACCGATCTGGATCTTAGCGGGCGTTGTCGTTCATGTGTCTGGCTCTTATTAGTATAATACATAGCGAGGGCTTGGCGTGAAACAGTTGTAACTAAAAAGCTATTTTGAAAACCCTGGTTTAGGGGCAATTTTGACCCCTTTGTAAACAATGCAAATTTAGGTGCCATTGCTCAGAACGAACAATGCCATTGCTTACCAAGACAATTTATTTAACGCTTATAAAGAATTGATGGAGAGGTGATTAACCTTGGTAAAAAATACCAATTTTAGTTACAACCGTTTCACGCCAAGCCCTTGATGTGCACTATTTCATTTAAAGACAGATGAATCAGATGACAAGATAAGGTGGAGTAAAACTGGTCTTTCCCCCCATAATATAATAGTTTAAGGCAAAGAATTGAAATACAAAGATTATTTAAACGAATATAACCACAACATATTCATTCGACTTAATATGGTAACACATACTGTATTTAAATTGATTTCAATTTATATTTACTAGGTATTTGGGGGTCGGCGATGGACGCCCGGGGGTCCTCAGGTTAACCACTCCCTCTCCGAGGGAACTTCATCATTCAAACGTACATCCAGCTTTGTCATGGGATCAAATATCTTCAGGAAAAAAGCCAATTCATTCCAATCATCAAAGGTAAGTGCACTATTCACATTTACATACAAGTTGTACGTATCAGCACCTGACGACTTTTAAACCATTTTAGTAAAGAAGAGAATATTGTCTCCCTTTAACAGAAGGGCTTCGTCTCAAACTCTAAAAGATATTTTCCAACATTTCAGTTGGTAATTTTACTTAAGCCTATTCTAAGCAGGCATGCTATTCTTATTAGAAATATAGCAATCAAGTTAATTGCAAGAAATGAATATTACCGTTTGTATCATATGCATTAACAAGTTATCATCCAAGAAGCATTTTCTGTGCGATATATTTAGAGAAACATCTTGCTCATTTGCTTTTCATTATAATCCTTTAAACTATTAACTCTTTCAGCGCCACAGGCAATATTGGGGTTTTTGCAAACAATGCAGATTCAGGCGATGAAATCAGCATTGTTTGCATTTAAGTTACCAAAATAGTCCAAAACTTTCATAAATTGAGAAATGGACATACCCGATTTTGATCATGGAAGAGTCTACTTTAAACAATTCGGCGCTGAAAGAGTTAAAATGCCATTCCACAGGGGTGTCGTTTCCAGGTTACATCGTATATAATTAGCTTTCAAATCTTTCATAAATTGAGAAATGAACTTACCCGATTTTGAACATGGAAGCGTCTACTTTAAACAATTCGGCGCTGAAAGAGTTAAAATGCCATTCTACAGAGGTGTCGTTTCGAGGTTACATCGTATATAATTAGCTTTCAAATCTTTCATAAATTGAGAAATGAACATACCCGATTTTGAACATGGAAGCGTCTACTTTAAACAATTCGACGCTGAAAGTGTTCAAAATGCCATTCTACAGAGGTGTCGTTTCGAGGTTACATCGTATATAATTAGCTCGTCTGTTTTGTCGTCGACGACTGCGTCTACGTCTGAATCGTCACAAAACTTAAACTTACCTAATAACTCAATCAAAGACCGTTCAATATTTTCTAATGAAACTTGGTACACATGATCCTAGGAACAATACGCATGTCTATACCAAGTCACAAACTCTGGCTTTAATAATTATTCAGTTATTCCCCTTTTTCGATTTAGAAAAAAAACAGACGGGCTTTAGCGTTCGCTCGCGGCGCTCTAGTTGAAACCCGTGTAAACCTTGTTAACATGTTGCCCCTTTGCAGGATTCCAGTCCGAAGCCGACGCAGCCCAGGGAAAGCTCTAGTTCAAGTCTAGCTAAACGTAGCAATAAACGGTCTCCGAGTCCACAAACCCGGGGCGGGTCTCAAAGCAACAGACCGAGTATCGTTAGCGCTACTACGACCTTCGAGAACGTTAACGAGTCCAATTCAACTGCGGCGTCCTCCCCAAAGGACGGTTCAGCGAGAACGTATCAGATACAGAGCTCGTCGAGTTACCTCAACCGGTATCGTTCGAGACGGCGTACCAGCGTGCTTGGGAAACATCTCCCCGGGGAAAACAAAAACAATTCCATTACCCATTCCACCCGTCTGTCTTTCTTTGACTTTCTCGATTTGTTCCGTTCATTCTCTCTCCGGAGTAGGAAGGATTTGAGGGACTTATTTGAACAGTTTGCGATTTTAAAGCCGTCAGGACTAAGACAGAGTCGACGTACTCTGCAATCAATGAAATGTGAAGCCAGTAAGTTTTATTTCTGATATAATGCGGACAAACAGCAGTTCTGATGGCTTTTCTGAGTAAACAGAACCGCTGTTTTAAAAAGACATTTTCAATATAGGTACTGATTCGAATTAAACAATATATTCGAATTATCACGTGTTCGACTTATCGCTAGTCCACGGTAAATACAAGCAATAAAACAGAACAAAATATTGTCTATGAAACCGCAATTAGAAAGATCTGGGTGCATATGCCCATCATTTGTTTATCAACACTCTAGAGTCCGTGGTATACGACAATTCATGTTCTTTGTAGTATCTGTTTTCACGTCTTGGTGTTCAGGGTTGCAGGGTTAACATTGCGACTGACTCACTGGCGCCAGGATAAATGAACCATTAGTACTGGTAACTTACCCAGGAAACGCCGTGGTATAACTGACCAATTGTCGAAAGCGGCTTATTCAGCTCACTCGACACAATTAACGTGATCATGATGTTCTTACAAATATGTATATTAGAATTAAGAACATGTATAAAGATGACACTATGTGGGTTTTTAAGTATCTGAAAGTCGGTTTTTGTGTGGCATGTATGGAACACCTTTACTGTCTTAATATATTGTATTGTATTGTACGCAGTCCGTTTTCATATATACGAGGTACATATTCCCTAAGACATGGTAAATTTTGCATGATATTCAGTACCTTTTCTGTTTTATACGGGGGTTATTTAATAATATGCAGTGCGAAATTGTGTAGATACAGTAGGATAACCATTGCATGGTGTTTAAACAACGCCATATGCAATAAAAACAACATTATATGCAGTTCAACTGACATTATATGCAGTCAGTGTTTCGAAACATGTGGCGTTCCATAGGCATGGCTTTATTATATATTTCATCCTATTCAGATATTCTTACCCGAAACACCACGTACGATCTCAGCCATTCCAATGATCCCTCATTTCTACAGCGACGTAAGATCTGTGACGCCATTGCCGTGGCCAGCATATTCGAGAATTGCGCTGGCGTCGACACGTCACAAAACAAGTGTCTTAGCTTGAAGGAATTTCGGGAATTTCTCGAGGATTACCAGGAAGAACATCTCGATGATTCTGAAATTGTCTCCCTTGTTAGGGTAAGTTTTATTTTTTTATCTTAAGATGGTGTCCTACTTTCTCGTTCAATAAGAGTGCCTTATTTCATCGAAATATTAATTTCTGTTTCCGATTGAAGTTTTCCACCTATTGACGGTTTGCTAAATTATGGGATAGATACATTTTCCGAAATCTTCAGAAAGATTTTTTTTTTGATAAAACACCTTGTTCGATCGAAACCATGAGTCAATCTGAACACTATTCATTATAATTATTTTAATAAAAGCATGTAACACATGTATTTACTGTAACCTGACCGAATCAGATTTTTGAAAGGTTGCCGATGGAAAATATTTGTCAAACAAAGTCCGATGTACAGAGATCCGTATCAAGCCCCTACCTGACTCGTTAATTAATCCGGACTTATTCTTCATTTCAGAGACACGAGCCAGATCCAATACTGCGAGACAATAACCACTTGTCATTCGAGGGGTTTGCCAAGTACCTCATGGATAAAGAAAACTACGCCTATCTTTTCGAAAAGACTAAACACCATGACGAAGTGAGTTGTTATTGTATGCACTTGTTTATAGTAACCTTATCCTGTGCTGAGACATGTTAATTAAGATAATATTTAATGTTTTATCTATTGATTTCTTTTTAGATTAACATCGTTTTCCAACAGTAATTCAGTTATATCACGGCGACCAGTTAATTTAACATGTTTTTCTGGCTTTCTTGCTTCAGTACGCACAAATACATTCTTCCCCGGCAATGTGTTACCTTCGCGCATATATTATCTAGCCCAATATAACTTTTATCAATTATAAATTAAGTTATCGACCTGATCAAATGATTGATAGATTATTATGCTAATTCCTTGTATATATATATACATTGTCAGTAATTTGACGTAATTCATTTAAGTGTATTATATTAAACGTCATCTAGTGATAAAATGGTATACAACTTGTCATTGTTTAACTGTGTAGTAGTTTCAGATCAGCCTGCATGTCTGATCTACCTTATCAGAATATACAGACGTTGACAGAAGCGTCTTATAAGCTTTTATAAGTAATATGTGACCAGGGTTAATATTGCTCTATACTGTTCGAAAAAAGCAAACTTGTACCTTTTCGCACGAACAAACTCATATACTGAGCCCGATAGCCTAGTGGTTAAGGCATTCGCTTCGCTAACGGCCGGTCGAAGGTTCGAATCTCAGTGGGTTCCGTACTGATATGGCCGGTTTATTAGCCGCCAACTAGTTAAATAATGGTACAGAAAGCATGTTTGCCCACTGCCAGGTCACCAGATAGGACCCGGAAAGTAAAATATGTTCAGGTCAAATGTGCCTCATACGTCAGAAATGGTTGGCCCTTTCAATAGGGGTGACGCTATAATAAATAAACACTTTACTTTACTTCTTTATTGTTTTTTATTGTAGGATATGGACCATCCCCTCGCTCATTATTATATCGCCTCAAGCCACAATACATATCTCACGTCCCACCAGCTGAAGGGAGACTCATCTATAGAACTGTACAGTCAGGTAGGTGGACCTTCTTGTAGCTTTTAAACATGATTTCATCTCTGACTTAACACGATAAGGTGTTTTTTGCATTTAGGAATTGATTTAAAGACCTTGTACGATGAACTCGACATATCCTATTAGTTTGCTAAATATGAGATTAGATAAAGCGAACAATGGCCTCACCCTGTATAAATGAGTTCCGACTCAGCCATTCCGCTAGCATCCTAATGAAGTGTTTACCCTGTCGCCTCTATATTTGTACTTTTCAATCATGCAACGAAACATAGGTTATTTAATAATTGATTGTAATAAAAGGAATATGAGTTGATCTGCGAAACCAAATACTTAGGCGTATGCGACCAGTGTACAGCCAGACCAGCCTGCATCCTTGCAGTATCATCTGGCTCTGTACTGTTCTCCTCTAAGCCAGTATTCATTTGGATCTGTTAGTATGGATGTGCAAGCAGATAATTCTTTACATGTGTAATCTTTAAGCATAGGCTAGTAGTTCAGGAGCTAGGGTCAAATTATCTGACTTTTAGTTGTCCGATGACTGTTTTCACTTCGATCAATAGCCATTCACATCTTTCCATAGCAGTCAAATGATTGTTTTCACTTCGATCTATATCATTCACTTCTTTCCATAGCAGGCAAATGACTGTTTTTACTTCGATCAATAGCATTCACTTATTCTTTCCATAGCAGTCAAATGATTGTTTTCACTTCGATTAACAGCATTCACTTCTTCTTTATATAGCAGTCAAATGACTGTTTTCACTTCGATCAATAGCATTCACTTCTTCCATAGCAGTCAAATGATTGTTTTCACTTCGATCAATAGCATTCACTTCTTCTTTACATAGCAGTCAAACGTCTATTTTCACTTCGATTAATAGTAATCAGGTTGTTGGTTTTCATTATTATCCATAGAAGTCCAATAACTAATTTCACTAGTTAAATCAAATTCATACGAGGAGTAGTATTTTGACCTATTATTTCAAATTTTACTGACTACTTGTCGATGTGTGGTGTAATATGTTACACTATAAGTTCAGATATTACTGACAGGTTGTCGATATGTGGAGTAATATGTTTCACTATTATTTCAGATATTACTGACTGGTTGTCGATGTGTAGAGTTAGATTGTTGGGACGGCGATGACGGTAATCCAATCATATATCACGGTCACACTTTAACTACAAAGATCTCATTCAAGGTAAGAACAACATGTTTGCTCTAAAGAGAAGGTTGTCCTTAAATGTACAGATATCATGATGAATTCCAATGACTAAACATCCTAACTTTCGATTACTTCACACCAGTCAAGATCAGATCAGCCTTCGCCATTGCGCAGTCTGATAAGCATATGTACATATCGCCATCTAATCATAAACAGTTCTTACTCAATTACGACGGTTCGTGTGTGTTATTTGGTCACAAACAAAGGTTTTCATCGGCCAACCTATCTTAAATATTTTGTTCTTTTATCATAAGTGTTTAATCCTATACAAAGAATGAATGAATGAATGTATATTGTTTTATGGCGCATCGACAGCTAAGGTCATTTAGCGCGCAATTAAATTTAATTATTCATGATCCCTGGGTAAACAAACCAGTACTAGGCTAGAAAATGTGCCTTGCCCAAGGGCACTCCATCATGACCGTAGTGCCGCGACTGGCCTATACAAAGAATATGTAAATCTAAATAAGTCTGTCTCATTAAAAACTCTCCGCAAAAAAGGTCACGCATCTACATATCGAGGGCTTGGCGTGAAACGGTTGTAACTAAAATTCTATTTTGAAAACCCTGGTTTAGGGGCAATTTTGACCCATTTGTAAACAATGCAAATTGAGGTGCCATTGCTCAGAACGAGCAATGGCACCTCAATTTCCATTGTTTACCAAGTAAAATGATTTAACGCTTATAAAGACTTTATGGCGAGGTAATTAACCTTGGTAAAAACCTACCAATTTAAGTTACAACCGTTTCACGGCAAGCCCTCGATATATGGTGTTTGATTTAATTTGAAATATCGGAGTTTTACACCGTTACCATCATTGTTAAGTTATTTCAAAACGACATTGTACTTTACCCATGATCAGGGGCGTAGCTTGGCAATAATTAATGTGTAGGCCATCTCGTGAGAAAATCAACATTGTGGACTCAGCGTAAAGTATCGACCCGGATCAGTCTAAGCATGCCACACAGGCCTACCCGGATAGACACTTTTCGCCTCCTGTGGATTTTCTGTTTCAGGACTCACTACTCTATCTATCCCCCCTTAGACGGAATGTGTCGGCCGGATCAGTCTGCGCGGACAGCGCAGGCTGATTTGGTCGATATATTACGCAGATGTGTATCGCCGCAGCTGCATTTTGGTGCACGTGCCTACAGTGTCTAAAGGGAGCTACACCCCTGATGATCCGAAAGTGATTAATTAGGAATATATTCTAATTTATCTAACGGAGGATTCGACTATCAACCTCCACGTATCTGTTCGGTCAGGTAAATCTGGTTACACACAGCACAGCGCTAGTCTTGATATATATGGGTTTCTTTTTTTCTGGGAATGCCGGAGTATCATTATTTTTATGTCACTATTTATTTTGAACAGGCGGTTGTGGAGGCTATTAATAAAAGTGCTTTTGTGACGTCACCGTATCCCGTGATCCTCTCTCTAGAGAACCATTGTTCATTCGGTCAACAACAGAAAATGGCTCATATATTTACGGTACGGTATTGTTATTGTATACCTGTTTAATTGAATGCCTTCTAAATCAACTTATTGCTTAGTTATAAGTGTCAAATGCAATTTTTTTTTTGGACAATATTTCAAAGTTAATATTTGAATTATTATCCATCTTGATTTTACCCGCAAATAACAAACTCGTACAGACGCACTCAGACGCACTCCTTTGCTACAACTGCGTAAAATATCCATCGGTATATAATTCCTTTATCAAAAGTTCAATTGTGGATAATACTATAAGTACATGTAAAACATATTATTGCTATGCATCGTCTAATTATGAATTAATTCCTCTTAAATATGCTTTTTTACCGAATCAAATGAGTCACTGGCCCAGTTTCAATGACGGAAAGTGTAACTATATAACCAGTTATTAAGTTGCTGTTAAATGATTTGTATATTGAACCGGTATATCGACTGGTTTTTTTATTTATTTAGTTGCTGTAAACTGATTTATATATTGAACTGGTATATCAACTATTTTTATTCACAGAATATTTTTGGAGAAAAGCTTGTCCAACAGTTCCTGTTCGATTCGGATTTTAGTGACGACCCTGTACTACCCTCTCCGAACATGCTCAAATACAAAATACTCATCAAGAACAAGAAGATGTGGGAGGAGGCCGACCAACATGCTACTGCAAAACGGGTAAGATGTTGTACATGTTCATACCAGATGCACTGGGCTTATAAGTCAGCTAAACCTTATAATACTGTGTACTCATAGATGTATGTGTCGTTCATGGTGCGTTGTATATATACACAAGTGACAACAGTGTACTCGCGATAACTCGAATTCAAAAATACAACATGTATATATATATGTTGAATACGCTTTGTGAATGCTCGTGAAACACTGTTTTACTTTTAAAGTGTGGCTGAGTTTGTTGATTTTAGCTTTAATAGCGGAACCTTAAGATTTCATGAAATCTAAAGCCGTCGTTTATCCAAAATAATATTTGGTTGTTGTTCCACCAATACATCGTTTCTCCAAAAGTACTATCATTACCTCCGTTATCATACATTTAATTAAGCAACAATGACATGCATTGGTAGAGTTTTTTGAAAATGGAAATGTGACAATTAAAGAACACAAAGGAATTTGAGGTTGACTATTATATTTCGTTTAGTTTTGTTTCATCTGATTATATCAGCATCTTGATTTAATCATGTTTATACACGAAGTTGCTTTATGACATTTTAATTGATCTTTCTATTATCAATATACTTATAAGAAATCTGTCTATCATAATAGCCACTAGGGGAAGTACGTTTAGTAGTTCTGGAAACTATATATTAAACACTATGTATAGTACGTCTTCCAAAGGGAAGAACGCCAGTAAAATACTTTATATCATCAATCCTCTTTAATTATCGAATCTTCGACCACTTGGTCTCTATTAAGATTACAAAAATACAACAGAAATATTTGTTGTATTTTTGTTATCTTGATAAAGACCAAGTGGTCGAAAATTCGATAATTAAAGAGTATTGATGATATAAAGTGTTTTATATATTAAAGACATTGTTAATTCAAAGCACTTCAAAAATGCCAATATTTAGAACCCTAGAGTATTGATGATATTAAGTGTTTTATATATAAAAGACATTGAACACATTAATTCAAAGCACTTCAAAAATGCCAATATTTGGAACCCCAGACCACAATATACTGATTATTTCGTAGATAACAACGGTGGTGTATATTTTCAGGCATCAGCGTTCAGTAGAAATTACAGTATCGTTATGACTGAAAGTGGAACATCCCATGATTATGATGACGAAGACGACGATGATGACGAGGAAGATGACGTCACTGATGGTAAGGGTTTTGAAACGTAATGATTGGATATCGTATAAATTACGTCTTTGCATTTATCAACGACATTTTGGGCGGAAATGCTACCACTTCTACAAATACAAAACTGACTTCTAGCTGTTACAGTTACTGTTGCGAATCTATGCTACCACTATTTGTTAAGCGTATGTACTGTCCGTGTATATTGAACAGTTAACGTATAACTATATTGTAAACCAAGATTATGGACTCTGCGTAATGTATCGACCCAGATCAGCGCAGACTAATCCGGGCCGAAACATTCCGTCTTAGGGGGATATAGGTATAGAGTAATGATTCCTGAAACAGAACATCTACAGGTGGCGAAAAGTGTTGGTTTTTCTCGTGGATCGGCTCATATTTTAACTGCTACACGGGTGTCAACTAGGGTAAATTGATATGCAGTCCACAAGAGAGAGTTCAATATACACCAGTAGGCCCTATATCTGATTTCTATTTTTTTTTTCCCCGAAATAATTTTTTGTAATGGATATGTTCACAAGCATTTGACATGCAGTTCTTTTAATGAATACAACCAAGAACAGCCTAGCCATACCAGCACAGCTATCCACATCTATCTTTGAAATTATGAATTAATAGTCTTTTATAGTCGCGTATTCGAAATTCGTGAACCTAAGCACTAAGAAGAAATACCCTGTCTAGGACAAAATAAATCTTGAGACATCAGAATATAATTGTTCACTTCTCGGTTGACTGTTCATACAAAGTCGTGACTGTTCATACAAAGTCGTAATTGTTCATACAAAGTCGTGACTGTTCATATAAAGTCGTGACTGTTCATACAAAGTCGCACTAGAAAAGGATGAGAGTCATGCCACCAGGAACTTGAATCCTCCACGATATGTATATATTAGTTTAAGTTTAAACTTGTTTATTTATTTTACATCGATTGCGAAACAAGCTTTAAGCTTATATTAATCACGCTCGATGTCTGCTTCCTAGATACTTAACCAGTACTCGCGCCGTTTGTGTGGAAAAATCCCAAAGGCAGAACCCGAACATCTTATATATTAAAGGTTAAGAGTTTTATGCGGTTACTCCTGATATGCCAAATGGTTTAAAAATGTTGTACCTTAAACTTTAATGTACACATAGTTAACTGTATAGTATGTTTTGTTACAGTAAAAGATTCCCGAAGATCTGTTGACAGTCAAGAAAGTCGAACCTCTCCTGATAACGAAGACAAGGAGAGTATGCATCCCTCAGATTCGTGTGGCGACTTGGTCAGGTACGCTTCAATGAACCTTTATGTATGATTCTTAAAATCATCAACCATAATATGTACTACAATCACATGGCACACATAAACACACATACTAATACCATTAACACATAACTGTAATGTTTGTTTAAACATAAAGTAAGTTATATTGTTGTGCCAGCAGACCGTAGTACAGGTATACCTGAACATAGTGTCACTGTATATATATATATATCACTGAGATAAACCTCATATCACTACGCAACAAGTGGTCAATAAATTAGTTCCACGTTAAAGTAATTTAGACTTCTTTGTTTTTGTACAAATTTGTCTATCAAATGCTATAGCCAAGGTCTCCTGATCAACATTTAGATATACATCAGGATGTTATGTTGCTTCTTTATAATAACAACATGGAAATGAAACCAGCTAGGCTATGCTTCTAGTCCGCGCCATGATACGTTATACTATGACTCTTTTTGAAAAAGACCGGCAATGCAGTGACGACTTGGGTGAGACTGTGCGCACGTACCCGATTAAACGATCCTTCACAGTCCGTTGTACATATGCGCATGTTGAGTTCTCAGAATATGTATGAAGTCTTCATTAATGTAAGCACCGTTGTATTTACTAACAGATGTTTCTGACCTAATTGCATGTGTTAATACTTATATATATACTTGTGTCGAATGACATAAAATGATAATTCCTACACCGATAAAGACAAGATTCGACATGTTCACATCAAATGACTTAACAAATATGGTGTAAAAGAGAAATTGCTTAAGATGAGCAATGTTTTTCTTTTTCAAAATATTTAGATCGTAGTATCAAATTGATAATTCATTATTACATAATGTTATGAGTACTGAGATATTTTCAAATGATAAATTATTGAACAGATAAAAGGCCCAGTGCAAGTCATGTCCCGAATTAATGCACGTTTTCATTGCCACAGAAGAGGTTCGTGCACATTCAACGAAAAACACCGACCAAAGAGTCAGCCGGATCTTGATTGGCAGTTTGATGATGATATACAAGAGGTTAAAAGTCAATCTAAAACTAAACCAAAGAAGACCAGCCAAATTGCCAAAGAATTATCCGACCTTGTTGTTTATTTACAAGCTGTGAAGTTTCGAGGTATGTATGATATAAATACTGAAGGTACAGACCGCTGTGTGGTCTGGTCAAATGTTTACAAACATGAACATTGCCGTAGTATTAAGACACCAAATAAAATGACCTCGCAAACATTCTAACATGTGATAACTCGAATATAATTTTTAATTCGAAACTTTTCCTGGAACGGATCGGTCTTTTGAAAATAGTGTAGCAGCATTTGTTAGCAACCAGAATTGCTGGTGTGCTGTATTCTCGATAATATGTTATCACAGGCGTGCTTTACATGATGACATTTAGGTTAACAAGAATCACATGATCTAAACACATATATGTAAATTAATTTAACATAAACCGGGGTATAACTCGAACATGTTGATAATACGAAGGTCTGGTCGCTTTCAACTTTGAGTTAGGAGGAATTCACTATATTCGAAGATTCCGATGAACAGACAAAATGCTCAGATATCATAATGAGAATCGCAGCTATTCGACCTGTGAAAGGGAGATAACAAATCTAGTAAATACAATACAAAATGTAGTAACCTCCTGTGATCACAGATTTCGCATGTTTTAACACTTCTCCTAACCAAGAGTATTCATTACGTTTATCCCAATTGACACAAAACCAATGAGCTAGTGAAAGTAGTCAAGTTTGTTATGCAACAGAACTAAGAACTATAGACAATACGTTATGTGTTGAAAGTATCAGTCTATATCAGTCGGGGAAACAACCATGTTAGTACTTGTGAATGAAGTAAATGAAAAGGTTTATAAAACCGTTCTTCCAGCATATACCCATGATGTAAACATGTAACTGAAGTGTGTACTGTGTGCGAAAGGTATCTCAAAAGATGCTCATTTATGAATACCATTACAATTGTGTGCAAGACGTAAACAGTGAGTTCTTACCTTCGGCAATGGTCTTTATTAGTGTTAAGAAAGTCGATGCTTAGGACATTATGCTTAAATGCTTTACCATATATAGGATTCTGCAGCAGACAACGTTACAAATAACTAGGAAAGAAATTAAAAAATCACTATGAATCAAAGTTTTATAATTGAATAGATTTGAAGATTTGAAAATTGAGAAATTGGTCATATAGAAGTAATTTTTCAAGTTGCCACCATGTTTTCAAGTTGCCACCATGTTTTCCAAATGTTATGACCACACTGCATCGTGTTATGATTGTGACAAGTTCAAATTTATCCGCAGGTTTAAACGTCAGTCCAAACTCGTCTTTGAAACAAAGATATTCAAAACCAGGAGGTGGGAAGAAACAACACAGCAGCATGGCAGGAACACCACCTTCTTCAAGTGGTATTAATATATTTCACTATTCGTTTACCCTGTATATTTGTAATTGGGATATTGCAATAAGTCTATAATACGAATATAGTTATAAAAGGTTCATTTACATCTTTACTGCGATTATTTGCAACAGCAATCAGTCGTAAAAATGTGTTTGTCAACAAGGCTCTTCAGTCGTTGTGTTTGAAAATAAGTCATCTGCTACTGAGATTTCAAAAGTCGTTTGTATATGGTGAGGAGTTAACGGATCACGATATGGGATTGCTAACACCTGTAGGTTCTGGAATAGATACCACTATGTATTAAAATAAATTTGATATTCCAAATGGTTCCATCTTCACGTAGTAAAATTCTATAAAGGACAGTGTTATTATTATTGAATACACTTGAACACATTGTTGCTAAACGAAATAATGCTCCATGTGTGCAGCAATTTCTCAATTGACAACAATGATATCAAATGTAAGACAACTCTCAAATGCCATATCAATTACACGCATGACAGAAACACATTGTTATACCATGCGTATACCTTTCAGATCGGGGAGACCACAACATCAACACAAACATATCCCTGCGTCAGAAGAGACCGGACAGTACACCTGCATGCCGTCTTGTGTCATCACTCAATGAAAACAAAGCTAAACAGTTGTGTAGGAGAAACCCCAACCTTGTCATCAAATATCCTTTCACTAATTCCGAATGAATATTTCGTTCAAATGTGTACCGAATGTATCAGCCAGTTTTGTTATGTTTATATTCAATTGTGTCATTTGACCATCATACGTTCACAGGGACGTATAATGTAAACCAAGCCAATAAAGAGGAACATAAAGAGAGTATTATATTGTGATCAAATCACATACATTTATAACAGATATCTGTAGATTGAAAAACGAGGCTGACATCCATAGTTGCACTCCTTTTCTCTGATGATTATACTTGCTTACATACTGTGGATGGTATTCAGTATTCACGCGGTAGGAATATTTATTGAATATCTCTGAGTATTGTAAATGTTTCTATTGAACTAGGACATCAATTGCGATATAAATACTTCTGACAAAAGACTGCAACTTGATTCTGTTTTGAAATACATTGTATTACATCTTTTGATATATTTTTATATATACACAACACGAACTGTCTGTATGACATACTTTTCTACTATTTGAACTTTTTACATGTAATTAAAACTATTCACACCAAAATATCTATGTACAACAATAGCTGTCTTACTTTAGCAACCTAGACTATGTTGACTAGAATAACTAGGAGTATACTTTAAATAGTCGAACGAAACACGAATGGTGCCTTTGAAAAAGAAATTAACAATGTGAATATGTATCCTTAACTTTATTTTACCCATACCGAAAGGCAGCTGATGAGAACCTATCCTGCCGGTATGAGAATAGACTCGTCCAATTTCAATCCAGTTTTGTTCTGGGCCTTTGGTATCCAGATGGTAGCACTGAATTATCAAACCGAAGGTATGTGCCGGATTATCATAAAACAAACGCATTGTGTTTTTGTGTGTGTTTAATTTGAGTTTACACAGTTTTCAACACTAATATGTTATATCAACGTGGAGTTAAACAATTAACCATGCTCTTTGGAGTACAAACCACAAAAGGATCATGGTGGTCGCAGGGTGAAACGAGCCCCGACCCGGACGGGATGCCTGGTCTCAAAATGATTTGGGAACTCCATGTACAATTTTCCGGGGTTATAGTTTGGGTTATTTTATTACGAAGAAATGTCGATACATGACTGATTTAGTTTATAGAAAGTCAATCATGAATGAGGAGATGTTTTAGTTTAGTTTATACTTATTTAATTAAGCTGGATTTCAGTATCGAGTCGGCTTCCAGGGCAACGCAGTACTGATGTCTTATGAGAAGTGACTGTCGTGACACATATTGGACTTGAATCCGACACGTCTTGGTTGAGCGACAGACACCTTTACACATACACCACCACTATATGTAATGGCGCTTTACCAATTAATCGGTCGCACTTACTTCTTTCTCGTTTCAGATACGGCAATAGCAATTAATACTGCTTTATTTGAGCAGAATGGTCAAAGCGGATATGTTCTCAAACCTGCAGTCACGTGGGATAAAAGCCATGTGATGTACAATCACTTCAATCCACTGGATAAAGAATTTGATGGTTTACACACAACAGTGCTGACACTCCATGTAAGATTCTATGCTTATAAAAGTAACATTTCTGACTTTATCTGTGATCATCCAACATATTCTTGTTTTCTTTTAGCTTGCTTTTAGCAAAAAGCAGGAATGATTCCTAGACTAAAATAGTAACAGTACTGCTCCAAATCAGACAGTTATGTTGTACACTATTTGCAAATGTCATAAGGCCACTATTTATATTGATATTGGTGTGGTTTTCAACATCGTTGGACACCCGAGGTTGTGGACTCCGTTACTCTCCAAACATCACAACCTTAGCGGAGTCAACAACCACCCTTGGTGTCAGACGATGAGTTTGCATTTATATATATCGAATAGGTTGGCGGTTCCTGGTTTAGACGCCAGTTGACTCCACTTCGGCAGACACCTAAATTAATACCAGAAAAAAAGACATTAATTATGATGACCGTTGTGTGCTTTTCTATTTACACTATATGAATATGAATCACAACCATTTTTTTTCGTCAGATCTTTTTCAAAGTAGAAATATGAGCATTTGCAGTCAGTGTTGATCCAGATCAAACTGCACATCCAACTCTAGCTCTGTACTTTACGCTAAAAAGGAAAGTTCTAGAAATCTGAAAATAATTTCCATTTAGATAGCATATAGTCTGCAATTGTAATATATCCAGGAGGATTCATCTGTCTAAATGAACTTTCCAACAAAATGTTCTTAATGCAATACGAATGTAACTATATTTTCACCCAAATACATTTACATCCTTTGTGTTATTACTTATTAGACAACGACTCATATGTATTAGCATTTCACGTTTAACCGTATCCGACTACAGGTGATATCCGGTCAATACGTGAGTACCAACTACACATCCAGTACCCAGGTTGAAGTGGAGGTGATCGGTATACCTGTAGACTGTGCCAAACATAAAACCAAGGTTATCTCCAGAAATGCACTCAACCCTATATGGAACGATGTCTTTACATTCCAGGTAAATATTACAGTTTATATCCATCGCAAAATCGCTTTCGGAGGTTTTGAAATCACCAGCACGTGTATACACGCGACTTTGTTGTTTTGCTATTTATAACCGTTCTCTAGATCCTTCTTTGGTGTGGTTACGACGGAATTTCAAATAGGGAACACTCTTTTCAGTGATCGCAGACTGATCATGATATTCGATGTTTGCAACGATTCTAAGGCTAACATTCGTGTTATGTGGCCAACTTTCTAATTTTATTCCATCAGTTATAGCATGTTTAATATCAGTGATAGTTTGGGCTCAAATTTGAGTGGTTTCTGTAAATGACAGTAATTACAATATTTGGGATAGATTGGTACTACTGTTAGTGTTTTTCTGTCTGATAATTTGGTCCTAATTTAAGAATACGACACTTCTGCAGCAGATGACTGTGAACTATCTAGGCAAAAATAGGGAAAATCTCTTTAAATGAAAGGACATCTTTTTGTGATAGAGATGAAAACATTGTGTCAAAAAGGGATATTGCTCCTAATGAGCAATTTCTCCTTTTGCCACGCTGTTTTCAAAATGCGTCTGCCGCAGAGGCGTCATAAAGCGTCTATATGAGGGAAAGATATACACAGCCTCTTAGAAACGAAGATAGATCATCGACGTTTCACCCTTCTTCTCTTGCATACGCTTTCTGACGCCTCGGTAGCCGACGACTTTTGAAAACATGTCGCAAAAGGTGAAACTACTCATAATTATCATACTCATTCGTACATTTATAAAGAGTTTCCATACTTTTGCCAAGATGCCTTCAAAGTATTCTGGAAAGGCGTTACCGGTTAATCTAGAAGTCAGAAATAAATCACGTTTCTTTTCACGAACAGGTGATGTACTCTGAACTGGCGTTTATTCGATTTGTCGTCACAGATACCATAACAAACCACGTGGTATCGCAGAGAGTCATCCCACTTAAATGTCTGAGACCAGGTAAATGAACATCAAAATACCCGTTAATCAAACCTCTATATATGAGACGTATTAGAGGTTATTAAATGTTTCGTTTGATCTTCATACACCGTGTTGTTGATGCACAGAGGAATCAGCTCAGTGAGACAATTCATTTGTTTTATTCTGTACGACAACATATGGTTTCATTCAGTACAACGAGGTATATTTTGGCACATAGTTCTGTTGTTTATATACACCATTGTCAGTGTATAAGGCCTTCATATTAATATGGCTTCCCGGGATAACGACTGATGCATCGGAGTCAAGCTAAATTATACCGGTACATGTATTACTTGTAAAATCACTCAAGAAACGTCATGATATAACTGAAATGATATTACTGACGTTAACGTCAACTCAATGAACTGCCTTTTTAACTATTTATTATGTTTAGAAATAAAACAATGGAGTAAATTGTTGACTATTCCATTATTGCTTGTCTGTATAAATGATGTATTTAGGATTCAGAATAGAGCAAACACATACAGCCGTCGACAGTTTGGTTTCGAGTTGTTTCGCACCGTCTTCATTTTCTAGAAAATCTGTGCACATTCCAAATCTCTTTTAAGAGGTCTTGTCTTTTCTGTGTGTTTTCAGGTTATCGTCATGTACGATTACGTAACATGAACAATCAGCCATTAGATTTGGCCACCATATTCATATACTCGAAACACGAGGAAGAATTGTTAGAACCATGCAGTCGTCATGAGTATATAATGGACTCGACATCAGCCATTTTAAAATCCGTGTTCACCAAGGTCAAGGACCTTTCTGATACTAAAGATGGCCGGGATGTGCATGTAAGTTTAACGTGATACTGCTTATTTCGTGTTTTGTTTAGTGTGACCCTAAGAGGTCAATTTACTGTTGTCAACACGTCTGTCTATCATACTTTAACTTTGGATACGGATATTGGTAACTAGCAGGCGGTACATGAATTCCTTTGGAGACACTTGTGTCTCTTATTATTGCCATAAACTCAAAAACTGTTGTCAAAGTCATATTTAACCGGTTAACAGAATTACTAGTTTAATAGTATGAAAACAATTTTAGGAAACATGTTATATCTCGAATACGGAAAGTTTAATTTTAACACAAAAATGTAAACATTTCGGGTAGAGGAGAACTTGCTAGTTTCGATAAATGTCTGATATTTAAGAATGCCGTATTACAATTGAATTGCAATTTCAGGTTGGTAACCCAGTCGGTACAAAGTTGAAACGTCGGATGTTCTTCATCAGTGTGTTTGGAGTTACTGCCCCTGACGAATATGTCATTTTGAAAGTAACCCAAGATACCTCAGTCTATGACGCAATCGCTCAGGTAGATACAAAATAATTTGTTTCTTTTAGTTCTACTCTACTGCGTCTGAGGCGTGGGGGACACATATACCGCTAGTACTGGTTATCTGCCTAGGAAACCTGAACTGTAAAGTAAAGGATGGTTGGAGAACTTACAGAACATAATAAGCATACGTATTTAAGGAGTACGCCTTCAAGGCAACACATTATGATAATGTTCGTAGCAAAACGAAAATGTATATAAAACCAATGACCTACTATTGAAGGATTCATGTGTATGAACGTTGACATTTTAAAAGTGGTTGTCTAGCGAATGAATAGAATGTAGACTGACGCTAGTGTGTATATACACAAAGTCACGTCAGAACCTTAACTGTTCGCTCGTAACTGTGCAACATAAGTTTGTTACATATCAATACAAGTTTATACTCACTGATGTATACATATGTACCATTGTGTGATGTCAAAAGTATTGATGTGACTGTTTCAGGCTCTTGCCAAAGCCGGTCGACCCGAGGAGAAAGTTGGGGATTACGTGTTGGTAGAAGATGTACAAAACAGTTGGGAGAAGAAAGAGCAAGAGCGATCGAGTAGTCAGAGAATCCTCAGTATGTCAGAAAAAGTTCTACAAGCTCAAAACAAATGGAAAGGTGCCGGCAAACTGGTCCTCCGTAAAGTCAGCACTGTACGTTAATATATTTCCTATCAAATAGATCTACATGTACTTACTGTGGTATTTTATACTTTTTCCTGCGAGTATTTAAATAAATGTCAGCCTACAGTTCTACAGAGCTGCCCACAAAAGAAGATGGTAATACATGGCACGGCCTTTGACAACCTTATTTGTTTTCATTTAAATGTGTATTGTTTTAAAAGTTTTGTCATCTCGGATAATAAAATAATGCTGTTTCAGTATTTCTTAGAATTTCGAAATTGTGATGCTTGTTATATAAATAGAATAACAAAATATCAGGATAATGTTTTCATTACATATAGAAAACCAACATTGTGGACTCTGCGTAAAGTATCGACCCCAGATAGAAACTTTTCGCCTTCTGTGGATTTTCTATTTCAGGAATTATTTCTCTATACCTCTATCCAACTGCGACGGAATGTGTCGGCCCGGGTCAGTCTGCGCGGACTGCGCAGGCTGATCAGGGTCGATACATTACGCAGAGTCCATAATGATGGTTTTCTCGCGAGACGGGTCATATGTAAATTCAATGTAGTAGTTGTATAACTGTATTTTTAAAACGTGAAGAAGCTTAACTATGACTTACCCTTTATGCTTGCAGGATCCAAGTAGCCGTGCATGGGTTTCCACTATGTTGTCAAAGGAACAAAGGGTAAGCAAATTAAACAAAATGCTGATTTTCCCCTTAAATAGTTGCATATCTTCGAAACGGTATTATCCATGTAGAACTTTGTACATATCATAGTATACCTACCGTTGAGCTCAGTCGGTAACGTCGAAGGCTACCGACCCAGGGCCTGTGAAATCGAATGTAGGCTGGACTAAAATTATAATCGATAACGTAATTAGTCTTACAGAAATGCACTTAAAATGTTATTTGGAAATGTTACCAGTTGCCCGGATATACTGTTGTATAGAGTACATGTTAGAGAGCGAGAGAGCGACAGAGAGAGACATATAAAAGATAATCTGTTAATTGGCCGCCGTGGTTAACTGAAATATTGTTTAAATTAGTGTTCAACTTGACTCAATGTATCAACAACTATCTATAGCGACCGACTGAATATAAAGCGCATAAAACCAACCAAGGGTGATTGCATATAAAAGTTAATACCATTGGCATACTTATTTTCAATACATGTTTGTAAGAAATACCAGACGGATAACACAGAAGGTCCCGATCAGATTGCCTGTATCTGTATCTTAATAAGTTGCATGCTTTTTTTTTTTAATGTTGTATTTCCGTGACATTAATATTATGTGTACATGTATATTATTTTATTCGTGTAGAGAAAGTATGATGAAAGCAATCCACCGTCCGGTGACTGGGATAAAGACGAGAACATGTTCCTCGTCTGTGTCTACAACGTGTCGCCCGACCAACCCTACACCATATTTAAGGCACCAATCACAAGTACCGCTCAGGATATTATTACACAGGTGAGTTATGTTGTTCAGTTATATCATGGCGACAGAAAACTCAATCACTATGTATGGTACTATGCTAGTTAATGAGCCTTGTCCATGAGCACTTCATCATCGCTCCCGCTAGTGATGAAAGAACCCAGGGTGCTCAGTCTGAATAATCTCCTGCCCAGTTCCAGCTTGGCCATGGCGGATTCCTTCAGATCATTGGACACCATATCAATCTTCATCAAAACTTCGTTGTACCCTCGCAATAATCTCCTGCACTGACTCTGCTTATAGTACATGAGTAGTTGATGTTCATACATTATGTTTGGTTGAATGGTGTTTCAAGTCGCGTTCTACAGCAATTCAATTGTATGCGGGTTCTGCCTTGGTAAATTAATCGACGGGAGCGGAATCTCCTCAATCAGTTACACTCATGAGGGAGTTTTGTTATGTTTTAGGCAATATATTGTTATAATGTTCTAGATTATTAGGAACTATATAGGTGCTGTGGGTAATATCTCGGACCCTCTTATACGATAACATATTCCATAAATTAAAATATAATCATTGCTTTCTTTGTGGAGGACGGAATTTACTCACAACCCAAAACGGATTAAATAGGTTACATGGACAAGCAACAGCTTTGGTCATAATATGTGTTAAAATATACAGCCTTTTCTTTCCGACAAAACTCACTATTATTTAAACAGCATACAATTATGATCCGCAGCATATTGACTCACTGTAACGGGGTCATATACAGTGCATTTGTATAATACGACTGGATCTGCACGTTTAGCTTGTATGCATAGACTGAACTCCGTATTCGCAGTACGCAGTTACACCTCAAATCCCAAGAAATATATGTATTCTTTTTCTTTAAGGCCATGATGAAAGCTCATAGATCGGAGGAGGAAGACCCGAGAAACTTCTTTCTACTAGAAGAACTCGACATTCTAAGTGAAAGCCATCTTGGTCCAATGAAAAAGCGAGACAGTGAGAAGGTTTTCAGACGAATTCTGGCCTCAGATGAGAATGTGTACCACGCCCAAGGTGAATGGAAGATTAATGGGCGCTTTGTCCTCGTAGATCGCGATATGGTGGAATTCGACCAGGATGTGGCTGTGAGTATTACATTGTGATGTATAATTATTTCTTTAACAATTTTCTGTTAGTTTTTCTTTGACACAAATGCGGATTCTAGGATTCGAATTGAAAAATTAACTCTATGTTTATTCTCAATCTTAAACTTAGCCTTTTATCTAGGAAGTAAATACGGAGAAGTCGGTTACATACCCGATTAGTTCATGATAACAACTCACAAACTGATAAAAAACAATGCATTAGTAACCTTTTATTTCAATATATTTGTTAACCCCTTCTCAAATACATAAACTATGCAGTAGACGACCTTGAATATATCTAGACAAATATGAATATGCTCTAAAATGAATGAATAATAAGTGAAAAGAGTTAAAATAAATGTATGGCAAAAAGCGAAATTGCTCATTATGCCATACTGTTTGCAAAATGATGAGCAATTTCTCTATTTGCCACAATGTTTTCAGCTAAAATAGATAATTAATCTCTCATTCATAGATATTTTTGCAGGTTCATCTAAAATACTTTCAAAGTTGGTTGCAGAGTTGTTATGGGTAAATGATTAATATAACGTATACATGTATATGCAGGTGAATGAAGCGTGGCTCTACAAGCAGATATATTGTAGCTACACATTCAGGGATACAAAAAATGGTTTTACCAGCAATACAATCTACGCTTGTTTTACGGGTGAACTTGCTCGCCAGAGTCCTCACTGTTGGCTTACGTGGCAATGCTAAGACCGTATTACCTATACAATATACAGCACATGTATTTACTTATTTATTATCTGAACTGTTTCAGTTTGAAAAACAAAAGAAGAAGAACGTCCACGTGAAAGGTCAAATATACCACAACACAGTCACCAGCTCTCTTGCCCGGAAGTTCTGCTCTAAATTGTCACGTGACGATCATTCTGAAACCGGAAGTAGTCAGGAAGAAAGCACACCAACTGCAACAAAATCCCGAATAGGTATGTAACGTATGAATCTACGGCATACAAATTGTCGAGCTTGATACTTGTATTTAGTCTGATCGTCTTTGAAATCGCCAGAAAAGAACCCCGAAAGTTGTCAAAAACTGGAAATTTGAAATGCTTTTGTAATAAATAGGTTAAAACAATGTGCGAAAAGGTGGCATTTTTCCTTTGAGAAATTTCGCTTTTCGACATGTTGTCAAAAGCCGCTTAATACCGAAACTTAAACAACCAGAATACGATAAATTGTATACGAAACAAAGGTTGAGGACGTTGTACACATCATGTCAAATACATGCTTTGTATTAAATAGTGCTTAGTATTACTTCTTTTCACATAAAAGGCGGTGTTATGTTTATTTTGATATATCAATATGACTTTATGTATTACGTCACAACCAGTGCTATTGTGTGTATACAGACTCATCAAAGGTGTCACTATCCGTGTTTATGGAAAATATGTCAATGATGTAGCTTCTGACTGATAAAACAAACGTTCATTTCTGTTGGTGTACGTCCACAGGTCTGTAAGTTATACCAAACCGAGGATGTACCACGACCTTTGTTTTCTTTACAGGTTTAGATAGTCCTACGATCCCGATCAACTTGTCACTCTTGTCCACATTCCAGTCGTCAACGGTCGGCCAGTCTGTCGCCAACATACCTCCAAGTCCAAGCCCGAGCACCGGTCAGACGTCCTCGTCCAAATGGAAACGTATATTGAAATTAGGCAAAACAACGTGAAGTATTGATGCGTTGATATTGACAATTAGGATATACATGGAATGGTCACTAACAGTGGAATAAGACATGAAGTTCATGACACAATGATATCTCGATATGGACAATTTGAATTTTCATTCAATGGAAATATTGAAATCTGGACAATTAGATATATATACATGGAATGGTAACATATACTTAAATAAGACAGTTCATGACATAATGATATCTCGATATGGACAATTTGAATATACATGTAATGGAAATATTGAAATCTGGACAATTCGAATATGTATACATGGAATGGTAACATATACTGAAATAAGACAATACGTGAACTAGTTATATCTTGATAATGGAAATTAGGATATACATGTTCGTATAGATGCCATGGAATGGTAATGTACCATGATTGATGCGTATAATTTGGACAAAGCACACTATGAGCACACAACATGAGAGTTTTAAAGATGTTTTGAAATTGCTTTTTGAATTAAGAGATGAATTGATATCTGGATACTAGTGAGACGGACACGATGCTTGTGTCGATGAATTGTAAACAATCCCAGATAGAGATCGTGTTCGTTATGCTGAATAGCATGATACAATAAACCGTGTCTCGACGTCTAATGTCTTCGTCAGTGTGCCGACTTTTACCCGTTACATTGACATTCAACTAGAGGAGCTACACGTCTAGTTTTGTACACCAAAGACTCAAGCAAGACTGCGCTTACGCAGAGGGTCGCCATAGTCTTTATTCTACGCAGATGCAATAAGAGCCCAACTCGTCTGAAGGGGTTCATTTGGGTGGGATACAATGAAAGCCCTTAACATATACAACAATGCACGTTACATATTTGTTCAGCATACTGGTACGTTTCATTACAAGAGTAACCCTGCGGCTACCTTCGCCTACTTTTACGTTATCGAGTCAAGGCGTACACCAATTTTGACGGCGTCCTTTGGACATGGTGTAGCTAGCAAATGGCTATAGAGACAACGTTTATGTGTCCCAAACCGAATTAACCTATCTTACTCCGAAAGGAGCTTGCTCCTTTATTTATTTATTGCTTCCAAAAGTGGTATAGGTTCGCCATAGAGATTTCTAAAGTCAATAATATATTTACAAATGAGCTCTCCCGCGAGAAAACCAACATTTATGGCCTCTGCGTAATGTATCGACCAAGATCAGCCTGCGCAGACTGGTCCGGACCGACACATTCCGTCTCAGGGTGATAGAGGTATGGAGTAATTATTCCTGAAACAGAAAATGCACAGGAGGCGAAAAGGTAAGCCTGCGCGGCATGCTTTGGCTGATCCGGTCGATACTTTACGCAGAGTCTTCAATGTTGGTTTTCTCGCGGGACGGCTCAAATTGACTATATATGCCATAGAGCATATACATGGTTATATAAGTTGAGGTGACACATTGAAATCCCATTGTTGGTTAATGCCAGACTTACTACTGTACTATAGTCCGCCGCGTTCCAGACTAACACAACGCAAATAATTGGTCAAAATGGCTCGATGACTATTTCACCGAAATTGTGACATATGAAGGGAATTATAGATTAGACTTTGCCCCTTGTTATCCCCACCGTCATACAACCTTGATCCTGTGATTATTACTTGTAAGTGCCGTGGTAAATATATCAGTTTTTAAAGTAGACTCATACCCTTGAAATGTCGTCGTTTTTAACGTCAAGAACATTTTGCGACAATTATAATTGTGGTTTAAGAAATCGCCGCCATTGCTTTCCTTGATACAGACGACAGTTGACGCGTCTGCAGCAGAATACATTTCAAGACATTGTGAAAGATGGCGAAATCAGACATTTCTTCATTTACGACGATGTATTTAATTCTGTGTCGGACAGTTTCTTTCTTTCAAATAGTGAGATATACCGTCTTGGGTTGTCAACATATGAGCCATCCCGCGAGAAAACCAACAGTATGACCTCTGCGTTATGTATCGACCCAGATCAGTCTACGCAGAACGCGCAGACTGATCCGGGCCGACAAAGTCCATCTCAGGGGTGTACAGGTATAGAGTAATGATTCCTGAAACAGAAAATCCACAGGAGGCGAAAATTGTCGATCCGGGTAAATATATACATGGTTATATAAGATGAGGTGACACATTGAAATCCCATTGTTGGTTAATGCCAGACTTACTACTGTACTATAGTCCGCCGCGTTCCAGACTAACACAACGCAAATAATTGGTCAAAATGGCTCGATGACTATTTCACCGAAATTGTGACATATGAAGGGAATTATAGATTAGACTTTGCCCCTTGTTATCCCCACCGTCATACAACCTTGATCCTGTGATTATTACTTGTAAGTGCCGTGGTAAATATATCAGTTTTTAAAGTAGACTCATACCCTTGAAATGTCGTCGTTTTTAACGTCAAGAACATTTTGCGACAATTATAATTGTGGTTTAAGAAATCGCCGCCATTGCTTTCCTTGATACAGACGACAGTTGACGCGTCTGCAGCAGAATACATTTCAAGACATTGTGAAAGATGGCGAAATCAGACATTTCTTCATTTACGACGATGTATTTAATTTTGTGTCGGACAGTTTCTTTCTTTCAAATAGTGAGATATACCGTCTTGGGTTGTCAACATATGAGCCATCCCGCGAGAAAACCAACATTATGACCTCTGCGTTATGTATCGACCCAGATCAGTCTACGCAGAACGCGCAGACTGATCCGGGCCGACAAAGTCCATCTCAGGGGTGTACAGGTATAGAGTAATGATTCCTGAAACAGAAAATCCACAGGAGGCGAAAATTGTCGATCCGGGTAAGCCTGCGTGACATGCTTAGGCTGATCCAGTTCGATATTTTACGCAAGGTCCACCATGATGGTTTTCTCGCGGTACGGCTCATATATTGTCCAAACAGGCGACTCTTAAAAACGTGTCACCAGGTTAATGGTTAGAAGCTACATTTTAACTTTGGTAGTTCAAAGGTCAATTATATATAGTGCTTAAGAAAAAACGGAATACTCCGCCGTAGCTGAGTGGTTTGCATGGGCTATTAAATGGACCCGGTTCAATCCTCGATCGCGGCGGACTTGGTTGAGTGCCATTGTACACATCACATGTCCTAGCCTATTAGTGGTACGTCAGCCAAGGAGCATGAATAAGTGTTCTGTCGCCGAGATAAAACTGGGAAAAAAAACTTGATAGATAAAGACAAAATAAGAACCTTTGCATGACATAGTTATGCGTGCATATGCCACGATTACATTTGCATTAGCAATCTTATTGTCACTCAGGAGTTGTGCCAAATACCATTGAAGCCGGGCCATGGGAAAAGGTACGCATAGGCTTTATTGAGCAATGTAGATCCAGATCAGCCTGTAAATCCGCACATTCTCATTAAGATCTACACTGTTTACATAATATATACATAAGTTTGTTACAAGCTTCTGTCAACTTGTGTATGACCTGATCAATATATGAGCCGTTCCACGGAAAAAAACAACGTTCTGGACTCTGCGTAAAGTATCGACACGGATCAGCCTAAGCATGCCGCGCAGGCTTACCTGGATGGACACTTTTCGCCTCCTGTGAATTTTCTGTTTCAGCAATCATTACTCTTTGCCTCTATCCCCCTAGTACGGAATGTGTCGGCCCGGATCAGTCTGCGCGGACTGCGCAGGCTGATCTGGGTCGATACATTACGCAGAGGCAATACTGTTGGTTTTCTCGCGGGATGGCTCATGTGCTGACATGAACCTTAAATGTTCAGAAACGCCATCTTGTACATTTGCCCACGTCCGAGCTCATTGTTCTTTTTTTATAAAATCGTTCATTCTTTTTAAAAAGCTTCGGTGGTTGCACATGGTTATATTTGTATATATGAACAGGCCCCAATTACACCATCAGTACTTAAAGTCTTAACTAACGTAAGAACACATTCTACCAGTCACGTTTAGCAAAATGTGTAAATAAACTGACTAAAAGTTGACATAAATAGTTACATCACTGACTAACAATACGTGTAAACAAATTGAATTGTTATGTATTTTTTATTAGTGAAACAAAATTTATAAAATAAACTCTTAAGTATTTAAGTTTTTATTGAAACCCCTCATAACGACACCTCTGTATAGTAACAACCTCTTTCGAGCATCAGTTTAGTTTTTACGTCACATCTTATGAAACGTGAAGTGTAGACAAACAAAGTGATGCATTCCGAATGGATATTGGAAAAATTATGCGAAAAGGTAAAAATTGATCTTTAGAAGCGATTTATTCTTTTCTTATAATGGGTTTCGTCGTGGTCTCCTGTAGAGATTTCAAACTGTGTTTCTATTAAAACATACCGATAGTTACCTTTATAGAGCGATATCTTCCTAAACCGTCGTTTTGTCGTTACCTACGGTAGATGTTGCTCTAGAGAGGTTACATTGTACTATCTTTAACCCCTTCCCACTTGCAGAGACATTTTGACGAATCTGCAGCAAACGACTTTTGAAAACGCTGTGACAAATGGAGAAATTGCTCATAATGAGCAATTTCTCCATTTGCCACTACGTTTTCAACTCTATTTATTAGTTGGACCCTCATTTATTGAGAATGTTTTTGCCATGATGCTTTCAAAGTCGTCTGCTGCAGATTTGTTGTATGTGGGAAAGGGTTAAAAAGTATTCAATAATTATTGCTGCCAAAGTATAAATTCCTTAAACTGTATAGTCAAATCAACCGTACACTTGAAAGGAAAACTTTAACCCTTTCCCACATACAACAAATCTGTAGCAGATGACTTTGAAAACATATAGGTGAAAACACGGATAATCACTATAAATGAAGATATAATTACTGAACAAAGTTGAAAATACTGTGACAAAAGGAGAAATTGCTCATCATGAGCCTTTTGTTCAAGCGTATCTATACTGTTGACTAATGTTGAATTTAGGATTAAAGTTGCATGAACTAATCTAGTGTTTATTAGTATTTCCCCACATAGAAAAACCTGTTCGACTTTGAAAACAATACATAGAAAAACCTGTTCGACTTTGAAAACAATACATAGAAAAACCTGTTCGACTTTGAAAACAATATGACAATATGTGAAACACTATGGGACATATTTCTAAATGAACGTACATATTTAAGATTAAAGTAGAAACAAGTACTTATTATGATCAAGTTTTCCTTTTTTTTCTAACAATATTTTGAAAAGTTCCCCCGCTGTAAACGCACCCAAACTGCGTCCGAATGTGAGAAAGGGTTAAGATTATCATTTGTGATAGAAGGTTCGAAATTATATCAGCATCTTGTCAAAACTGACCCTTGAGTCTTGACCTAATACATAAGTTCACATAATCTATGATTATGGTTATAAATAACAATATTGGACCTTCAGGCATGTAAGACAATACCATAGTTATCCATGTGTTGGATGATTGGCAAATGTGATAAGATATATTTGTGATTTTTTTCATAATTTACTATAATCATTATTTATAATATAAATAGCGTCTGACGATTTGGGGTTTTATTGACTCAACTAATGGGGTAACACTGCAAGTGTTTTATCAGAGAATGGTGTTATGTCTATCTAACATATAAACAGACTGTGAGAACACTGGCGAAACTTAGCGTATGCCCATGCTCCCTTGAGTCTTTACTGGACACATATACATTAATACCATTAACGCTTTCCCTCATGTAGACGCTGTGTAACGCCTTTGCAGCTGACCGACTTTTGAAAACATTGTGGCAAAAGGAGTCATTGCTCATAATAAGCAATACCTTTTTTGTTACAATGTTTTCAACTTCATTAAATGATTACCCTTTATTTATAGAGTGCATTGATAGTTTTGATTACATGCTTTTTTCGAAGTCATCTTCAGCTGATTTTGTGTAAGTGGGAAAGGGTTAAGCCTTCCACTCGCCAGATATATCTTATATTTTTCTTTTCCGAGAGGTCAAGAATCCAAAGTCGTTTGATTGACAGTTTGACCACCCGTTATCCTATTCGCAGCATGTAGGCCTAGGTAGGCCGTTATATACAATTTTAAACAGTTTAGATCAATATCAGCCTGCACAATCGTGCACTCTAATCAGGAAAGGCTATAGTGCTCGCAGCTAGTCAGAAAGATATATAGTAATGATACAAGTATGAAACAGAAATTCAGAAGGAGTAATGGTTTTTTTTTTTTTTTTTCATTTATTCCATACAATTTATACATAATACATGTAAGTAAAATATATATCTTAAAGTAACAGTGCATATGTAATTCACATCCTAACATAATAAAGAGTAATGTTACCCTTTCTCACAGACAAAACATCTGCGCACACACAGGTCAGGCATTGATTACACTACAAAGAGGGGAGACGTCGATAAGATAATCTACTTAACAACATTTATCGAAATTACAATTTCCGTTTGATAAAAAGGCTTCACTTAGCTATCAGTTATTTGGAGTACCCGTAATACTTCATTTTAATAATAACCTTGGCCACGTGATAATTCGAATATGTCGTTTAAAAGATAAGCCGCCATTTTCTGGGACGAATCTGTCTTTTGAAAACAGCATAGCATCAGTTTCTGATAGCTCAATGAATGTATAATTACTGAACAAAAATGAAACGTTGTGGCAAAAGGAGAAATTGCTCGTTTTGAGCAATTTCTCCTTTTGCCAAAATGTTTTCAAAAGTCGTCTGCTGCAGAGGCAACCGAAAGCGTCTATATGAGGGTAATTGTTAAATATCATCTGTTCTGTTTTCCTCGCATGATGTTATTATCACTTACGTGCTATTCATAATAAAAAAATATGAATAAATGAAATACAAAATTAAAATTAAAAAGTAATTATTGTGTCCCTTTCGACTATCGCGGCTGCACTGTAGATTAATTAAAGAAAGCTACGGGAGCACATTATATTGCCAAATTAAGTTTCATCTTTTATTTTAGTGTGATGTTACGTTATGTGTCATCCCATTGATTCTACGTTAAAAACAAAAAAGAACCATCACGCAACATATTGTTATTTGTACATATCCCATATCGTGTAACGAAACTACTGTGAGCAAACGGAAATTACACATCTTGAACACGTTGGGTTTTAACTCGGTAATTGATACATATGTGATGCGGTTACAATTGTTCCTACGCACCAAATCGTTGGAATTATTCCATATGAATAAAGTTGAAGGCAAAATCTCAACGATTTCAATCAAGAAAGTAGACCGACACTTTCGAGTTATCGTTCTTGATGTCTTTTTTCTGTAAATTTGCCGACCGTCACCCGATAACCATAAATGCTTTAACCCTTTCCCAAATATAGCATATTAGGCAACAGTCGACTTCGGAAAGACCTCGGCTAGCTTAACTATGGAAATCATATGTAAATGAAATTGTAATTATTGAATAAAGTTTGAAACATTGTGATAAAAGGAGACATTGCTCATAATGAGCAATGTCCCCGGCTTTTGCCACAATGTTTTTAAAAGCCGTCTGCTGCAATCCCATTAAAACGCTTCTATATACGGAGAAGGGTTTACACGATGGGGTCATAAGTGAAGGCACTATATGAACCAGTTTGTGTTTACATTGTTAATCTATTTAACTGTATAGCCATGAATTTCCTGTTTGAATTATGTTTTATATAATTATAAATGTTTTATTGTTGTTTTTATTCAACCTTGTGTACAAAGTATCGTTAAATAAAGATAAACATGAATAAATGTTTATCATATGATTAATATATGTTGTACTTTATTTCTTAACTCATACCAAATACTATAAAGGTGGTAGTAATGCACTTATTCCTTGGCGCACAGGCTCGTCAGGTGAACATTACCACGCATGCGCAGGTGTCAGGTTAAGCTTACTACCAGTACTGGTAATTTAGCCTGAAAAAACCGTGATATAAGTAAAATAGTGTTGAAGCGGCGTATAACCACCGTTCAATCGATCAAATAAACAAACAATTTCTTTAATTAAAACATTAATTATTTTATATCGATTGCGAGGCAAGCTTTTAGCTTATTAATCACGCTCGATGTCTGCTTCCTGGAGACTTAACCAGTATTCGCGCCTGTTGTGCGGAAAATTCCCAAAGTCAGAACCTGCTCATCACGGGACTCGAACCAGGGATCTTTGATACTACCTCTGCACCGCTGTTTTCCACAATTTCTTGCAATGAGATATTTGTCTGAGTTTATAACCATGGTGACTAGACTGTTACACGTGTTTGCAATTAACCCTTTCACACGTCACCACGCTTTATGACGCCTTTGCATCAGACGATCTTTGAAAACATTGTGACAAAAGGAAAAATTGCTTGTAATTAGCAGTTTCTCCTTTTCCTGAATGTTTACAACACTATTCAATAATAACACTTTCATATACAGAGTTTTTTTTTCATAAAGATGTTTTCAAAGTTGTCGCTGTAGATTTGTTGTACGTGGAAAAGGGTTAAACAAAGTAAAGACGATCTAAAAGACACGGAATCGCTCTATTGTTCACATCACACACGAACATTAACATTCGGTGGTTTTGAACATATATTACAATTGTTAGTGCATACCGAGGGCTTGGCGTGAAACAGTTGTAACTTAAAACCTATTTTGAAAACCCTGGTTTAGGGGCAATTTCAACCCTTTTGTAAACAATGCAAATTTAGGTGCCATTGCTCAGAACGAGCAATGGCACCTAACTTTCCATTGTTTACCAAGAAAAATGATTTAACGCTTATAAAAGACTTTATGACGAGGTGATTAACCTTGGTAAAACATTACCGAATTTTAGTTACAACCGTGTCACGCCAAGCCCTCGATACGTGTATTGTCGATTATCGTCATTAACGTCTTCCTAGATATTTGAAAAAATAATTTAAATACAATTTATTCGAACTATGCAGACGTGTGAGCCGATCTGGGTGTTTGATGCCACGAAGGATGGTTTCCATTAGCCGTGACCCCTATTGCGTACAGCAAAATATCTCGTGTCTTTGTAAGCAAAATATATCAACATTCAAAGAACACGTGCATTCATTCCATTGTATTAGTGCTTTTAAGACGTTCATGCTGCACTAAGGATTGTTTTTCAGAAGAAGGCAGAAGCATTGCAAGAAAGGCATATTTGACTGTCTCGTAAACTGCATAAAACGAAACGAAAGGCTTGTTACGCACGTAAACTGAGTGAAGTGGCGTCTTTGATGTCGCAAACGCATGTGCATATCATGCCTAGGGCACCATGGGAAAGCTGCCTTGTCGTAAGATTATACCATGGCGCAGACTCGGATCAATCCATGGAGAAACGTAACATGTACGCACAACACTAGTGTATGTCTCTTTCCAACCATGGTAGCTCTGAAATGTGTATGTTCAGATCATCCTGTCCATTTGCGCAAACATATCAGAGGCTATACATGTTGAGAGTATATTTTTAAAAGCTTATCTGAGTAAGATGTGCATAGTGTATATCTTGATCAAAATATGCGGATGCACTGGCTGATCTAAAGTGTTTACAGAAGCCAACAATGATGATCCTTGGGTAAATCAAAGCGCCGATGGCACAGTAGTGGCGATCGTGTAGAAAATCTTACAAAGTAACAATCAGTATCTCGGTGGCCTTACGATTTTCAATATATTTAGGCATATACAATGATGCTCGATCTCCAACTCAATTCGGCTACACTTTCAGCATTGATTGCTAATTGACGTTATAGAGCGTATAGACGTGTCTAACTTGTACACGGCATGACATCGAGTATTTTAAACCTTTGAAAACCAGTCTTTTCATCTAGACGCTTTCATATATTACAACAACTACGAAATAAAGCGTTTATAATATTGAAATTTAAGAAACAATCGATAACCATTACCGCAAGCTATTTATAGAACCTTTTGGAATTTCCAGACGCTTTTACTGCGTCATTGAGGTGTTTTGAATATCATGTGAGAGTTATAGAACGGGCAATGATATCTATTATCTGACCAAACACGAAGAAAGATTATATTTACATAATTTAACTCTATGTAGATATTAACTCAATAAATCTCAAATCTTAGTATCAATCGGATTATCCGGTACCAAAGTAGCACTGACATGATTATTATTAATCTTGTCTCTGCATCACTGATGGAACTATATATTTGGCGGTTTAACGGATTGGTTTGCAGTAAGGAATAAAAACGGGCTTTTCAAAACTGACTATGTAAATGCTTTCGTTGTTGTTGTTTCTGTTAGCATTGTCAAACCAATCGCCAAAAAAGAAAAACAGTACCAGGCTAGGAAATGTAACTTGCTCAAAGGCATTCCACAGCGCCGCGACTGGGGTCGAACCCGGGACGTCCGGTTCCAAATACCGACGCAAACCACTCGGCCACGGCGGATTCCTATAGACAATAAAGATACAGAGTATGTGTGCTACAGCGTTAAAACCATTATTGCATTTAAAAGACAATACAACCTAAGCATGCTTCGCGAAAACCAAGTAATGTTAAATAAGTTCGTGTGAAAACAAACCTGTATTTGTTTCGTCTAGACGAAAAGGACTTTAATGTTTAACGGTTATACTAAGTGCCATTGAGCACAGTTCTGGACTCTGTCAAATGTCCAAATAATGTCTAATCGAATTCCGATTGAGAAGACGCATTTAAAGCTCTTCTGTACATGTATTTGTCGCGAGACCAATGTTGTCGAAAGATGGTGCGAACTATTTGAAGTACTGTTCAGACAATGTCTGATAGATGCCGCACTATGTGCCACACTATTTAAACATGGAATGATAGATGCCGTAGTATTTATATTAACTCTCATTTTAGTTATTATAATAAGATTTGTGCATCCATGACTTAACCATTTTAATGACCTTGGCTTAGAGTAAGATTGACATAATGCAATAAAAATATAATGTAAGAAAGGCAACAACAAGAGAAATTTAATAAAAAAGAAGACTTTGAAAACATTGTGGCAACTTTAAAAATAAAAATCTATGCAATTCGAAAGTATTGAAAACAATGTGTCAAAAGGAGAAATTATTCATTATGAGCAATTTCTTCTTTTGTCTGCTGCAGATGCGTTTGCAGGTGGAAAGGGTTAAATATTACCGATATGAAATTTGATAATTTAAATGGTATCTGTTTTTCTTTTCAAAATGTCGCCAGCGTAAATAATGCAGATAATTCTCTTATATTGAGATAAGATTCAGTCGAAACTGGCATATATTGCCATATTGTGTATGCATTGGAAAGGTTCACTTTTACAATTAAGAGTGCCAATGTTCTTGACAATCTCATGTTGACAAAACTGAAAATAAAAAAGGCTAAAAGTCATGTTTTGATACCAGTGTTTGACCGTCTATCGTTATTTACGAATGATAAGTCTTTCAGGCGGGAAAATGAAGATAAAGGCGACGCGTCCACTCATCATTTAATCTGGTCCCTGATAATGATAGGCATTCGCGTCAAACAGAAATGAGCCGTTGCACGAGAAAACCAACGTTATGGACTCTACGTAATGTATAGATTGTATAGACACAGTCCGCGCATGCTGATCCGGGCCGGCACATTCCGTATCAGGAGAATATAGGTATAGAGTAATGATTCCTGAAACAGAAAATCCACAGGATGCGAAAAATGTCTGTCTATGTTAGCCTGCGCGGCATGCTAAGGCTGATGCGGGTCGATACTTTACGCAGATTCCACAATGTTGGTTTTCTGTTTGGACGGCTAAAACATTCTTTAACCCTTCTCCACGGGTTTGATGCATCTGAAGCAGTCGACTACTAAAAATAGTGTGACAAAAGGAGAACTTTCATTCATGGGGAGTTTTAATAGTTTTGCTTAGATGTATTAAATTTCGTCTGCTTCAAAGTTGTTACATCTGGTAAAGAATAACTTACTATCTAAATACGACCAAGGACAACAAAGGTGTTTTAATCCGATATTTTGATTATGAAACGTATGAAGCCTTTTATTTGTTACGTAAATAAGTCGTACACAAATTGGATGCAATACTGCGTAATTCTTGCTACGCTGATGCAGGCCGATATGCACTCAAGTAGAACACCATATGACCCTTTATGTGTGACACGGTTAAACTGAAGCTACATTTGGTTTCACGTAACACAAGTGTCATTGACCTATGGAAGTCGGATTCATCTTACATAAGATATAAATGTAAATTAAATATTCACAACGGTTTTTTGTTTTTTCAAATTCTACAACCGGATCTGTTATTCTAACAAAGGTAAGCGATGCTTCTTTGCTTATTCTAATGTATAAAATCGTACCTAAATAACTGATTAGTAAACGACAAAATTAATTTACAATTCGAAACGTACAGGTGAAGTAAATAAAGCTCAATTTTGTACCGTGTTGCTTATATACATAAGAAAAAATACTGAATAAAATATTAAACAAACATTGACTTTGAAAATGCAAACATATAAATATGGACAGGATACATATCAGCATAACCGCTTGCATAACATTTAGAAAGTTGCGAGAGGCACACGTAGTGAGAAATTATAGAAGCTAAGCTGTTAATATATTAATGCTATAAGACATTTAACGAAACGAAAAACAAAATTATTTATAGCTTAAAAACATATATTTAACAAGAACGTTCATTTTTTATATTCCCTGAAGTATTAACCGAAACGAAGTGCACAAATAACTCCAGTTTATAGATATGTAGACATTAGTTGTAGTGATTAAGTGCTTGATTAATAGGTATTAGTGAGTGATCACTCGGGCTTGTATGGGTGAGAGATAGATTAATTGGTGTTGTACGTTGCTTTCAATATTTGTTCAGTTATATCACGGAGTTTCCTGGGTAAGTTACCCGTACTACTGGTCCATTTATCCTGACACCAGCCAATCAGTCGTAATGCTAACCCCGGGACTAGTTCAAGCATTACACTGTGACCAAATTGCACGAAGACATAAGGCCAGCTCAACATTCTGACTTACTAATATCAGATATAATTTGAATAGCTTTATGTTCAGTACCTTTATTTATATGATATATGATATATATGATATATGATTTTCAGTAAAGCTTCTGTGTGTAAAACATTTGTTATACAGAAGAACATTAAATGAACCACTATCTGATCCGTATATGATCCACATTGTTTACATGTTTATATAAAACTGTTGAACAAAAAACCGATCATCTTCATGACTGAAATACATTCGTTTATGCTACTCATCAGTACTTCCGCTATATCTGTTCGTTTTAAATTAGATATGTACAGTACAACTTGTTTAAGTGGTCAGCTCTGTTAAGGAAGACCACTTGTATTAAGCAGCCACCTGTATAAAGCAGCCCACTTGTATTAAGCAGCCCAATTGTATTAAGCAGCCACTTGTATTACCAAACACTTGTATTAAGCAGCCACTTGTATTAGACAGCCACTTGTATTAAGCAGCCACCTGTATTACGCATCCCACTTGTATTAAGCAGCCCACTTGAGCATCCAACTTGTATTAAGCAGCCCACCTGTATTAAGCAGCCACTTGTATTAAGCAGCACACTTGTATTAAGCAGCCCACTTGTATTAAGCAGCCACTTGTATTAAGCAGCCCACTTGTATTAAGCAGCCAACCTGTATTAAGCAGCCCACTTGTATTAAGCAGCCAACTTGTATTAAGCAGCCCACTTGTATTAATCAGCACACGTGTATTAAGCAGCCAATTTGTATTAAGCAGCCCACTTGTATTAAGCAGCACACTTGTTTTAAGCAGCCACTTGTATTAAGCAGCCACCTGTATAAAGCAGCCCTCTTGTATTGATCAGCCACTTGTATTAAACATCCCACTTGTATTAAGCAGCCCACTTGTATTAAGCAGCACACTTATATTAAGCAGCCCACTTGTATTAAGCAGCCACTTGTATTAAGCAGCACACTTGTATTAAGCAGCCCACTTGTATTAAGCAGCCCACTTGTATTCAGCAGCACACTTGTTTTAAGCAGCCACTTGCATTAAGCAGCCACCTGACTCTAACGCTACTATCTTAAATATTTCGGAACACATAAATTTAACAAATTTAGGATTAAATAATAAAAAAGGTTTAACCATCGGTCATTTAAACGTAGCTGGACTGTCTTCTAAATTTGATGAATTACAATTAATGCTAACATCTAAGAAAAACAAAATAGACATAATGGGTATAAGTGAAACGAAATTCAATGAAAACCATAAAACTGAAACATTTCATATAGATGGATATCAAGTACCTTTTCGTCGCGACCGTTTATTCAATGGCGGTGGAGGTTTGGCAGTATATGTAAAACAAAACGTAAATTGCATACGACGATTAGATTTAGAAGGAGATGATATAGAAATAATTTGGTTAGAAATTATGCCAACTAAATGTAAATCTTTTTTAATTGGTTCACTTTACAGGCATCCAGAATCTAAAGTTGCATGGAAAGAAATATTTGACACTCATTTAGAAAAGGTTCAACTTGAAGAAAAAGAAATATTAATTTTAGGCGATATAAATCGAGATTTATTAAATTCCAAAATAAATGATGAATGGTCTAGCTATATTTTATCACTAGGATTAAAACAGTTAATTAAGCAGCCGACGCGTGAATGTTCAACTTCAAAAACTTTAATAGACCACATTTATACTAATTGTGATCAAAATATATGTAATGTAAGCGTGCCCAAAATAGGAATTAGCGATCATTATCCGATCCTATGTACAAGAAAGTTAAATTATAAAGAAAAAATCAATTCACATAATTTTATAAAATACGGATCATTTAGGTCATTTTCGGAGGAGTCATTTTTATCAGATCTTATCAGCATCCCCTGGGGTAATCTAAACAACACTGATACTAATGAAGTACTTCACACTTGGGTGTCTAATTTTTCAAGTGTTGTAGATAATCACGTCCCAATTAGAATTCACAGAGTTAAACACTTAAAACAACCAGATTGGTTTACACCTGATATTTTAGATGAAATTAAAGAACGTGATAAATTTAAGGCTAAATATGATATGGATAACTACAGAGCTTCAAGAAATAAAGTTTGTACATTGATAGATAATTCTAAAAAAGAATCTTATGAAAGAAAAATTGAGGAAGGAAAATCAGACCCTAAAACAGTTTGGAAAATATTTAAAGAACATGGTGCGTCTACAAAAAAGACATACAACTGTAATTTAATAAAAAGCATTCATAAAGATGGAATAGATATTACTGATAACCAAGATATTGCAAATACTTTTAATAACTTTTTTGTAAACGTAGCCGCTAACTTAAAAGAACCTATTCCAACTTCAAATTTTGATAAAGTAAATGATTTTGTAAAAACAAAAGTTCCTGATCATATGTATTTTCACATTCCTCTGATTACGGAATCCCAAACGCGTAAAATGTTAAATAATTTAGATGTATCCAAAGCTACAGGACTTGACCAAATAGGGCCAAAACTTTTAAAATTATCAGCCGATGTTATATCAAATAGTCTTACGTATGTTATAAATTGTAGTATAAAACAAGGTGTTTTCCCAGATGAATGGAAATGCGCAAAAGTTAATCCTTTATTTAAAAAAGGTTCATCAAATGATGTAAATAACTATAGGCCAATATCAATTTTACCTACTCTTTCAAAATTGATTGAAAAACATGTGCATGATTCATTTGTTAATTACCTTAATCATTATAAATTATTATGTAAATCCCAAAGTGGGTTTAGAAAAAAACATAGCTGCGAAACAGCATTAGTATGTATGATAGATAAATGGTTAACAGCTTTAAATGATGGAGAATTTGTAGGCGTTGTTATGTTAGATTTTTCTAAAGCATTCGATTTATGTTCCCACGAAATACTATTAAAAAAATTACAAATTTACAAATGTGGAGATAATACTATTAAATGGTTCAACTCTTATCTTACAAATAGAACTCAAGCGGTGAACTTAAACGGTGTTCTCTCTGATAAGCAAATTACGACATGCGGGGTCCCGCAAGGGTCTATTCTAGGGCCTCTTTTATTTATTTTATTCATAAATGACTTGCCTATGTATGTACAGGATAATGTTTCAAACGTTGATATGTATGCAGATGATACTACAATATATGACATAAATAAATCTAAATTAGAAGTTGAAATGAATTTACAAGCTGCTTTGAATAACGTCAGTACATGGTGTCTAAACAATGGTATGGTATTAAATGCTTCAAAAACAAAAGTAATATTGATAACGACACCCCAGAAACGGACAAGATTAGTTAATCAACCTCTAAATTTGAAATATAAAGACTTAAATCTGGAAATCACAACAGGTGATAAAATTCTTGGCATATATATAAATGAAAACCTTAAATGGGATACGCATATAAAATTTCTTAGGAAGAAAATATCTAGTAATTTGTGGCTATTATCAAGAATTAAAGTATTTATTCCTGTTAATTATAGAATAATGTTTTACAAAGCCTATGTCCAACCACATCTTGACTATTGTAGTATCATTTGGGGTAGTACAAAACAATCAAATATCCAGGTTTTAGTGCGATTACAACGAAGAGCATGTCGTATCATTCTAGGTGAACAATATACCACTTTAAGCGAGGCTTTAAATATAATTAATTCTCTTAATATTGAACAGAGGGTTTCACTTCATAAAGCCAAATTTATGTACAGGGTATCGCAAAATGCAGTCCCGCCATATATTCAAAATATGTTCAATTACAATGTCAGGCGTCCAAATCTTTTACGTTCTTCAAATAAATCGGATTTTTTAATAACCAAACCAAATATAGAACTTTTTAAAGGGAGTATGTCTTACTCTGGGGTAAAAGTATGGAATAACATTCCAAATGAAATAAGACAGAGCGAAAGTATTAAAAGTTTCACAGTAAATTATACTAAGTGGATAAATTCGAATCAACAGTCATGAAGCTAAAATTGTAAATATGGCCATATGTAAGTCTGTAAGTTAAACCTCTGCCGCCATATGTATGTATTATGTTGTTGTGTAACATTGTTATCATGTTGATCATGTTTATGAATAATGCTAACTTTGAATTTGTTATGCTGATTGTTATATTGCTATATAATTATGTATTTGTATGTATGTAAATATTGCTTTAGAGGGCCCCAAGGAAGATTAGTTTATACTAATTGGGTTACCCTCTGTAAATAAAGACTTTCATTCATTCATTCATTCATTCATTCATTCATTCATTCATTCACCTGTATTAAGCAGCCGTCTTGTATTGAACAGCCACTTGTACTAAACAGCCACTTGTATTAAGCAGCCACTTGTATTAAGCAGCTCACTTGTATTAAGCAGCCCACTTGTATTAAGCAGCCCACTTGTATTAAGCAGCCACTTGTATTAAGCAGCCCACCTGTATTAAGCAGCCCACTTGAATTAAGCAGCACACTTGTATTAAGCAGCACACTTGTATTAAGCAGCCCTATTGCATTAAGCAGCACACTTGTATTAAGCAGCCCACCTGTATTAAGCAGCACACTTGTATGAAGCAGCACACTTGTATTAATCAGCACACTTGTATTAAGCAGCCCACTTGTTTTAATCAGCCCACTTGTATTAATCAGCCCACTTGTTTTAATCAGCACACTTGTATTAAGCAGCACACTTGTATTAAGCAGCCCACTTGCATTAAGCATCCCACTTGTATTAAGCATCCACTTGCATTAAACAGCCCACGTGTATTAAGCAGCCCACTTATATTAAGCAGCCCACTTGTATTAAGCAGCCACTTGTATTAAGCAGCCCACCTGTATTAAGCAGCACACATGTATTAAGCAGCACACTTTAAGCAGCCACCTGTATTAAGCAGCCCACTTTTATTAAACAGCCACTTATATTAAACAGCCACGTTTATTAAGCAGCCCACTTGTATTAAACAGCCACGTGTATTAAGCAGCCACTTATATTAAACGGCCACGTGTATTAAACAGCCACTTATATTAAACAGACACGTGTATTAAGCAGCCCACGTGTATTAAGCAGCCCACTTGTATTAAGCAGCCCACCTGTATTAAACAGCCACTTATATTAAGCAGCCACCTGTATTAAGCAGCCACTTGTATTAATCAGCCCACTTGCATTTAGCAGCCCACTTGTATTAAACAGCCACTTATATTAAACAGCCACGTGTATTAAGCAGCCCACTTGTATTAAGCAGCACACTTGTATTAAGCAGCCACTTGTATTAAACAGCCACCTGTATTAAGCAGCCCATCTGTATTAAGCAACCCACCTGTATTAAGCAGCCACTTGTATTTTCTTATTTATTTGACTTTTATTAACAAGCTGTCTGTGTCCAGCACCCAACTTTTGACTCTCCCCTGGGTGGCTGCTTACGGCAAGTTTGACTGTATTTACAATGACCACCTAATCAAATAAGTAAACTTTACGTGTATATATAAACGATGCCTATAAATGAATAATATATTGTTTAATTGACGTTTTTAAAATGTACCTAGGGCATTGAAAACATTCAACGTGCCTAACCTACAGAAAGCCGATTGAAGCTATTATAGTTACAATTCCCCACGTTTAGACTCATTTTGACGAACCATAAGGAAACATCATTTGAAATAGCGTGACAAAAGTAGAAATGTGTCATAATGAGCAGGTGCTCTATTTGCCTAAATGCTGTTTTAAAGTATATTATGATAATACTATCAATCAATTGTAGAGATTAACCATCTTGTTTTTGCCTAGATGTTTTCAAAGGTTCGTGCTGCAGATATCGAGGGCTTGGTGTGAAACGGTTGTAACTAAAAACCTATTTTGAAAACCCTGGTTTAGGGGCAATTTTGACCCCTTTGTAAACAATGCAAATTTAGGTGACATTGCTCAGAGCCATTGTTTACAAAGAAAAATGATTTAACGCTTATAAAGACTTTATGGCGATGTGGTTAACCTTGGTAAAAAAATACAAATTTTAGTTACAACCGTTTCACGCCAAGCCCTCGATCCTCTCCGTTAAATCGCAAGAACCTAGTACATCAAAGTACTGAAAGTACTGCTGGAAAGTGATTTTAGAGTGACGTCACACAGGTGCAGATGGGATAAGGAATTGTATGCAATGTATGAACAGATCATGGCTAGGATATATGGATAGGAACAAACGAGAGCAAATATGTTGGAAACTAAATAAATGAAAGAATTTAAGTCTTTAAAACTTCTTTATTTTGCTGCAGTTTCGGAATAGGTAAAATTGTATAAAAACAATAAATCAAACAAATATAATAAAAAACACAAACACTTGTTGTTTAGTTTAAACGGTTATACTATATAATTTCGTAAGAACGCCTTCATCATTATAATACAATAATAAAGAAAGAATACAAACTTCAAAATTGTTCACAGCTAAACATTATATTATATTCACATTAGCTAGCAAAAACTGGCAAGAAGTGAGGAGTATTGCATACATACAATTCACTTAGAAATTGCATTGAAAAAAAATATATTTTTGGTAAAACATATAGAAAGAATTTTTTGTAAAACATATAGAAAGCATTTTTTTCATATTTAGACAGAAATGTACTGGAAATAATGAAATTCAGTCATATCTGTCAATAGCTAATGCTATCTTTCTATGCGTCAGTATAAGGCCACAGAAATATAGATAGATATTCTTTATTTCCTCCAAAATTGAAGAGCAAGTACATTTCATATTAAACATTTCAAAAGTGAGAACATAAATGTATAATTATATATATATATATATATATATATATATATATATATATATATATATATATATATACACACACACACACACACACACACACACACACACACTATGCTATGAATGAAAATATGAAAACACGAATTAATTTTACATTTGCAACAATGTTCGATAACCTGTGTCTGAATGAGGATACAACGTAGAACGTAATGTTTTCTCCTTGCATGAAAGCATAATTAAGTATAAGTGTGCCCTCAAATTAAATCAATTCTCACATAACAAGAACATTAAGAAAGTGTTGCAAAATGTAAATAGTATCATTCATGACATCTCACGATGATCAGATTTTTATAGAAATAATTTATTTTTTTTATTTTGATGTGTATTACGCGTCAAGTGTGGATTCAAACATTTCCAAATATTTTACAATTCAAAACAATTAGATATTCGGATAAAATCTGATTGATTGAAACGAATTGTTAAAAGAAAAACAACCAAATGCATATCAAAACAAAAGGCTTCTTTTCCCACAACATTTTTTGTCAAGAGCTACAATATCTAAAGAGGCAACATGTTAGGGTGTTTATCTAGTATGCATGAGTTCGATTTTACCATACCAATTCAGTAAAAGTGATTTTCACATCTTTCTCCTTTTCCCGGGTAAATCAGTCGGTAGCGACGCGGGCTCTCAATACAGCAGTTGTAAGTTCGAATCGAAGCTCGGCCATCATTCTTTCCGCCAATGTGACAAGCGTCATTCATCTTTCACCAATTGGCTTACAGTCTATTTGGAAAAGAAGCCAGTTGCTTGGAAATAATGTTGTGTGGATTACTTGTGTAAGAAAGTCAGACAACACATGAATAGGTGAACCGGCGGCCGTCATATGACTGAACAATTGTTGTAAACAGCGTTAAAGTCCAATCAATCAATCCTTTTTATATAATAATTCTGAATGCCTGCAGCAGACGATTTTGAAAATATCTGAGAGGGATTTTTTCCTTTTCCCCCACAACGTTTCAATTAGTAAATATAAATATACATATATAATATATATAAATGATGTAAAGACCTATAAATGAATATACTAGAGGAAATATAAAGAATATAACTGAAAGTCGTAATTAAGGATAGATTAGCATATTTTGGGGAAACTACCCATTGTACCCAATTTCTCTTTATCCAACAATGTTTTATAAAATTTTATGAAATTTGCAGCAGTTAATCTTTCGATCGGGTAGACGGGTCGAAACCCAATTAATCCCTTCGCCGATTAGCGACATCCAACATAGTTTCCATGGCAACTGACTTATATCCAAATAATTCGAAATAATAAAAAAAATAGTATCCTATAAGTCCTTTAGATTTTTAAGAAGGATTAGCTTCAAATGGAAGATAGCATACACTTTTGATAGTTTTTTTTATGACAGTCTGATGCATTTAAATGTCTAGTTTATCCCATTAAGAAGAACAGAATGTTTTGATTTTTTCAAACGTGCATACAGGAAATTTAAATACTGCCTTTGGCTAGTATTACTCAGGTACGCAAGCCGAATATGTGTCTAATTGCGTATGCGTTCAGTGATGACAAAGGTGAGCATGCGTGTTCTCACAGTTGAGCCGTACTCAACAATGTCTACACGCATAGACTAAACATCTAACACAAATGAGTCCGCCTCGGGAGGTCACGCGTTCCATCCCCGACTGGGTCATACCAAATACTTTAAAAATGGTAGTAGTGTCTGAGCTCCTAGGCGCTCAGGGTTGCGGGGTTAGCATTACGTCTGACTGGCTGGTGTCAGGATAAATGGACCAGTAGTACTGGTAACTTACCCAGGAAACGCCGTGATATAACTGACAAATTATTAAAAGCGGCGTAAAACTCCATTCAATCAAACAATCAAACAATCAATCAATCAATCAATCAATCAATCAATCAATCAATCAATCAATCAATCAATCTGACATGAATAAATGAGTGTCGTCTAATTGGTTACATATAGCACTTATCAGTTACCTAACGCCGAAACAGGCATGCAATTAGACCAACTATTGCTTGACTTGGTGCAATGTTATATTTTTGATTTGTTTTCTTCCACAGGTCATTATGGAGACTCATGGTACGTTCGGTGCTCTGGACTACGTCATATTTCTTGGAACGATTGGTTTTTCCTTTTCTATCGGCATATTCTTTGCATTCAGAGACAAAAAGAAGAACACTCCATCCGACTATTTCCTGGCTGGGCGAAAACTTGCAGTGCTTCCAGCTGCATTTTCCTTTGTGGTAACATATCAATCATCTTTGATGCTGATTGGAACACCAGCGGAAGTTTATGCGTATGGATTGAAATATGGATACTTTGTCATAGGAGCTTCTTTGAGTTATGTTTTTGCGGGATTAACTTTGGTACCTGTGTTCCATCCTTTGCAATTAACGAGTGTGTACAAATACTTTGAACTTCGTTACCATAACAACGCAATACGGTTCCTAGCATTGACAATTGGTATCGTTTACTATATATTCTATATGGCCACCGTGACATATGGTACATGCGTGGCTTTGGAGGTTATTGTTGGAATCCCATATTGGGGAACCATTTTAATCTATACAATCGTGACGGCTGTCTATACCTCGGTAGGTGGGATGAAAGCTGTTATATGGACAGACGTTTTTCAGCTCATCATCATGTTCATAGGAGTATTTGGCATTCTTATCATGTCCACGATTGAGGTTGGTGGCCCTTCAAAGGTATTCGAACTCGCGGCAAGCAGAATCAACATGGCTGATTTTAGAGTAGACCCTACAGAGCGTTATCACTTTTGGAACCTGTCAATTTGTACTTTTACAATGTACCTAGTAGGCTGTTATCAACAACCAGGCGTTCAGAGAATCAATTCCACACCCGATGTTAAATCGGCTCGTCGTCTGTATGCTATTTCAGGACCTCTATATGGTATTTTTGCCCTCATTGTGTGCTTCGAAGGTGTTACTATATATGCATATTACGAAATGAAAAGATGTGACCCTATTGCATCCAATAGAATCAGTGGCATCAATGAAATCGTTCCGATGGCGATTCTTGATTTGTTCTCAAACATCCCCGGTTTGTCTGGTTTGTTTATCGCGTCCTTATCGAGTGCCGCCTTGAGCACGTTATCCTCGTCCTTAAGTAGTCTCGCTGCTGTAACGTACGAAGACATCTTGAAAGTTAAGTACCCGGAAATGTCTGACTCAAAATCCACGTTTATATCAAAGATAGTTGTTCTACTGTATGGCGTCGTTGCCATGGCAATGACTTTCATTATTGCCCAGATTCCTGGATCTATTGTCAGCGTCTTTTTCGCCTTCATGGGTTGTCTGGACGGTCCAACATGCGCCATCTTTCTTATGTCCACAATGTACAGGCGATCTACAACGAAAGGCGTATTCATCGGCGCCATCGTCGGAATGGCTGTCGCGTTTTGGTTGAACATGGGACAAACGTTTTCAAACATACCTCCATCGCCTAAACTACCGTATGGACCAATTGATATGTGCCTTTCACCAAATGCATCTGATATATTTTCAAACGTTACAAACTACGTTACAAATTACGTCACAGTTCCAACGACAATTTTACCGATGACATCACCGTCGAATTATTCTGAGCCAATTGTAACCCTTAAACTGTCTCCGCTACAGAAGCTATATTCCCTATCTTATGTAAATTTCTCTTTGCTAAGTTGTCTAATTACCATGCTTGTAGCCGTGATTATTAGTGCGTTTACAAAACCCCCGGAGCCGATAGACGAGCGATGCCTGTTCTCTTTTAGGAAGCATATCATGGAATCGCTGCTCGGTTATGAGGGTCCTGAAGTAAAGAGGAAAGGAATAGAAGACCCGGACGAGAAAATTAAACTGATGAACATTTATAAACAATGAACATGAGTGTACTAGATTAAGTGTCATCGTGGTCCGTCTATACAATGATCATCTAAGAATAAGTTTCTTCTTGCGCGAGTACTGGTTAAGTATTCAGGAAGCAGACATCGAACTTCAAAAACATGCTTAATGATGTTTATATAACGCCCTGGTCTGAACATATGTCATCACATTTGGTATAAGTCTCATTTGACCCGATGTATTCACACAACAAATTCACTACCGAGCAGCATGACTGACAAAGTCATAATAATGACTTATGGACATAATATCGGTATATATTAACTGAAGATAACATAACGACAAATAAAATCACTCCTTTTGTATATTTTGAATCTGTTCATTCTATATTCCACATGAAAAGAAATATTGCCCGCATTGATGATGTTCGTTACGAAACATCCCATTCCTTTTGTTTTATAATCAGCCTTCAATGTGTACATTGTTTACGTTGTTATCGCACGCGCATACAATAAGTGGGCGTACCTTTGACAAGTGTTCGACCTTCATCTTCATGTTCGTTAGCTGTGTGTTTATATACGCAACAGGTGACGTTCTTATTTGTATATATATGAGGTGTAAAACGATTTATTTTATGCTAAATGATGAGATACTGTGTTCTATCAGTGAACTAAAAAATCCATATCACTCACTGATATCACCCACACTGTGAGTGATATAGGTATGCCGGAACTACTTTTTTACTTTCGCAAAAACTGATTAACTTATCTTGACAAATGTATAATTCCGTATTCCGATTCATCCGCGTTTGAACAGACACGAATACACTAAATGGTTTCATTTATTCGTAATCAATTAGCATAAAATAAAAAGAAAATGTGTTTGCTTTGAGTGGATATGGAATATATCTCATATCGAAGTGATACCATATTATCATTTTCACACGCGCTACGCGCTTGTGAAAATATTAAAATTGTATCACTTCTCGATGAGATATATTCCATATCCACTCAAAACAAACAAATATCTTTTATGTATTGCTCTTTGCAGATTGTATCAAAGCGACATACATGTATTCTGGAGTTCCTTCCCCTTATTACTTCGTAAAGCATAGGAATTCGGGAACCAGAATACATACATGTAGTTTGGAGTTCCTTCCCCTTATTACTTCGTAAAGCACAGGAATTCGGGAACCAGAATTCATACATGTTGTACGCTTTATACAGTAGTGAGTTGTGAGTGTCGGTTACGTTTTAAATACATATATCTGAAATAAATGTTACCAATAATTGTAACGATGTTTTTCAAAAGAAAGAACAACGAAATCATCACCCAAACATCGAAATTCACTTACTCAACACACTGACATAATGACGTCATATCATAATACATTAACTGAATATATGTAACGACAAAATCACCAACCACAATGTACATGTAACTTCATGTAACATGAGGCAAACCGAATAACATCTTTGCTAACTATAATATCAACGAAACACGCCTCGCTGACTCAAAGTAATGATCATTTGATTATTCTAACAAAATACATTGACTTTACAACCAACACTTCAATTGATAAATTTTATATATTTTCAGGTGTGTGAAGTTAGCACGTAGGTCGTAGCTCGTAGGTCGACAGTCAAAATTATTTTCAGAAAGTGTCGACCTGGCGCGTAGGTCGTAGGTCGACAGTCAGATTCACATTAAGATAGTGTTGACCTGGCGCGTAGGTCGTAGGTCGACAGTCAGATTTATGTTCAGAGAGTGTTGACCTGGCGCGTAGGTCGTAGGTCGACAGTCAATTTTATGCTCAGAAAGTGTTGATCTGGCTCGTAGGTCGTAGGTCGACAGTCAAATTTATTTTCAGAGAGTGTTGATCTGGCTCGTAGGTCGTAGGTCGACAGTCAGATTCACATTAAGATAGTGTTGACCTGGCGCGTAGGTCGACAGTCGACAGTCAGAATCCCATTAAGATAGTGTTGACCTGGTGCGTAGGTCGTAGGTCGACAGTCAATTTTATACTCAGAAAGTGTTGATCTGGCTCGTAGGTCGTAGGTCGACAGTCAAATTTATTTTCAGAGAGTGTTGATCTGGCTCGTAGGTCGTAGGTCGACAGTCAAATTTATTTTCAGAGAGTGTTGATCTGGCTCGTAGGTCGTAGGTCGACAGTCAAATTTATTTTCAGAGAGTGTTGATCTGGCTCGTAGGTCGTAGGTCGACAGTCAGATTCACATTAAGATAGTGTTGACCTGGCGCGTAGGTCGACAGTCGACAGTCAGAACCCCATTAAGATAGTGTTGACCTGGCGCGTAGGTCGTAGGTCGACAGTCAGATTTATGTTCAGAGAGTGTTGACCTGGCGCGTAGGTCGTAGGACGACAGTCAATTTTATGCTCAGAAAGTGTTGATCTGGCTCGTAGGTCGTAGGTCGACAGTCAAATTTATTTTCAGAGAGTGTTGATCTGGCTCGTAGGTCGTAGGTCGACAGTCAAATTTATTTTCAGAGAGTGTTGATCTGGCTCGTAGGTCGTAGGTCGACAGTCAAATTTATTTTCAGAGAGTGTTGATCTGGCTCGTAGGTCGTAGGTCGACAGTCAGATTCACATTAAGATAGTGTTGACCTGGCGCGTAGGTCGACAGTCGACAGTCAGAATCCAATTAAGATAGTGTTGACCTGGCGCGTAGGTCGTAGGTCGACAGTCAGATTTATGTTTAGAGAGTGTTGACCTGGCGCGTAGGTCGTAGGTCGACAGTCAATTTTATGCTCAGAAAGTGTTGATCTGGCTCGTAGGTCGTAGGTCGACAGTCAAATTTATTTTCAGAGAGTATTGATCTGGCTCGTAGGTCGTAGGTCGACAGTCAAATTTATTTTCAGAGAGTGTTGATCTGGCTCATAGGTCGTAGGTCGACAGTCAGATTCACATTAAGATAGTGTTGACCTGGCGCGTAGGTCGACAGTCGACAGTCAGAATCCCATTAAGATAGTGTTGACCTGGCGCGTAGGTCGTAGGTCGACAGTCAGATTTATGTTCAGAGAGTGTTGACCTTGCGCGTAGGTCGTAGGTCGACAGTCAATTTTATGCTCAGAAAGTGTTGATCTGGCGCGTAGGTCGTAGGTCGACAGTCAAATTTTTTTTCAGAGAGTGTTGATCTGGCTCGTAGGTCGTAGGTCGACAGTCAGATTCACATTAAGATAAGCTGTGTGAAGTTAGCTAAACATACGACATTCGACATTCGACATTCAAAAGTTGAAAAAAAACGACATTCGACATTCGACATTCAAAAATAAAACTTCAAAAAAATCGACATTCAAAAGTTGAAAAAAAAAACGAATGTCGTGCTGGGCACGACATTCGACATTCGACATTCAAAAGTTGGAAAAAAATTCGACATTCAAAAATAAAACTTCAAAAAATCGAATGTCGTGCTGGCACGACATTCGACATTCGACATTCAAAATAAAACTTCAAAAAAATCGACATTCAAAAGTTGGAAAAAAAACCGAATGTCGTGCTGGCACGACATACGACATTTGACATTCAAAAATTAAAAAAAAATCTCAACGGAGTGGAACAACGGCCTTAAGGCTGATTTCTACCCGAGTCTGCCGCGTGTATTACGGGGAGCTCTTGGGCCGATAGCCCTTGTCACGGGAGTCGAAAAAAAAATCACAATGGAGTGGAACACTTTTATTTTTTTTTCTTACGAGCGTGGAACAACGGCATTAAGGCGGATTTCTACTTGAGTCTGCTGCGTGTATTACGGGGAGCACTTGGGCCTACAAGCCCTTGTCACGGTAGTCTAAGAAAAAAATCACAATGGAGTGGAACACTTTTATTTTTATTACAGGTCCCGCAGTCTACCCGCGCTTACGGCGAAGTGCAGAGCTTTGTTTTACGCTAGCACTCCGCTGCTTGTAGGGGAAATGTGCGCCGGTGACGCATATGATATACGGCCGGTCCCGCAGTCTAGCCGCGCTTAAGGCGAAGTGCTGAGCCTTGATTTAGGCGAGCAATCGGCTGCTAGTAGGGGAAATGTGAGCCCGGGTCGCATACGCTATAAGGCAGGCCCTGCAGTCTACATTCGACATTGATAATTCAAAAACGAATGTCGTGCTGGCACGACATTCGACATACGACATTCAAATTTTAAAACTTTAAAAAATCGAATGTCGTGCTGGCACGGGACAGCTACCAGGGCCGTAAGTCGAATTTCTACCCCAATTTACCGCATAATTTAAAGGGAGCACTCGGTCCTAGAGGCCATAGTCAAGGCAGTCGAAGCCCGAACATTCCACAATGGAGTGGAACACTTTTTTTTTTTTTCACGGGACAGCTATCAGGGCCGTAAGTCGAATTTCTACCCGAATTTACCGCATAATTTAAAGGGAGCACTCGGTCCTAGAGGCCATAGTCAAGGCAGTCGAAGCCCGAACATTTCACAATGGAGTGGAACACTTTTTTTTTTTTTTCACGGGACAGCTACCAGGGCCGTAAGTCGAATTTCTACCCGAATTTACCGCGTAATTTAAAGGGAGCACTCGGTCCTAGAGGCCATAGTCAAGGCAGTTCGAAGCCCGAACATTTCACAATGGAGAGGAACACTTTTTTTTTTTTTTCGCGGGACAGCAACCAGGGCCGTAAGTCGAATTTCTACCCGAATTTACCGCGTAATTTAAAGGGAGCACTCGGTCCTAGAGGCCATAGTCAAGGCAGTTCGAAGCCCGAACATTTCACAATGGAGAGGAACACTTTTTCTTTTTTTTTTCACGGGACAGCTACCAGGGCCGTAAGTCGAATTTCTACCCGAATTTACCGGGTAATTTAAAGGGAGCACTCGGTACTAGAGGCCTTAATCAAGGCAGTCGAAGCCCGAACATTTCACAATGGAGTGGAACCCTTTTTTTTTTTTTTCACGGGACAGCTACTAGGGCCGTAAGTCGAATTTCTACCCCAATTTTCCGCATAATTTAAAGGGAGCACTCGGTCCTAGAGGCCTTAGTCAAGGCAGTCGAAGCCCGAACATTTCACAATGGAGTGGAACACTTTTTTTTTTTTTTTTTCACGAGACAGCTACCAGGCCGTAAGACGAATTTCTACCCGAATTTACCGCATAATTGAAAGGGAGCACTCGGTCCTAGAGGCCATAGTCAAGGCAGTCGAAGCCCGAACATTCCACAATGGAGTGGAACACTTTTTTTTTTTTTTCACGGGACAGCTACCAGGGCCGTAAGTCGAATTTCTACCCGAATTTACCGCATAATTTAAAGGGAGCACTCGGTACTAGAGGCCTTAATCAAGGAAGTCGAAGCCCGAACATTTCACAATGGAGTGGAACACTTTTTTTTTTTTTTTTCACGGGACAGCTACTAGGGCCGTAAGTCGAATTTCTACCCGAATTTACCGGGTAATTTAAAGGGAGCACTCGGTACTAGAGGCCTTATAGTCATGACATTCAAAAGTTGGGAAAAAACCGAATGTCGTGCTGGCACGACATTCGACATTCGACATTCAAAAAATAAAACTTCGAAACAATCGAATGTCGTGCTGGCACGACATTCGACATTCGACATTCAAAAAATAAAACTTCGAAAAAAATCGACATTCAAAAGTTGAAAAAAGATCTCACGGGAGTGGAACAACGGCCTTAAGGCGGATTTCTACCCGAGACTGCCGCGTGTATTACGGGGAGCACTTGGGCCTACAAGCCCTTGTCACGAGAGTCGAACAAAAAAAAAATCACAATGGAGTGGAACACTTTTATTTTTTTTCTTACGGGCGTGGAACAACGGCCTAAGGCGGATTTCTACCCGAGTCTGCTGCGTGTATTACGGGGAGCACTTAGGCCTACAAACCCATGTCACGAGAGTCGAACAAATAAAAAATCACAATAGAGTGTAACACTTTTATTTTATTTCTTACGGGCGTGGAACAACAGCCTTAACGCGTATTTCTACCCGAGTCTGCTGCGTGTATTACGGGGAGCTCTCTGCTGCTAGTCGGGGAAATGTAAACCGGGGCCGCATACTCTTTAAGGCAGGTCCCGCAGTCTACCCGCGCTTACGGCGAAGTGCTGAGCTTTGTTTTACGCTAGCACTCCGCTGCTAGTAGTGCTGGCACGACATTCGACATTCGACATTCAAAAGTTGAAAAAAAAATCTTACGGGAGTGGAACAACGACCTTAAGGCGGATTTCCCCCCGAGTGTGCCGCGTGTATTACGGGGAGTACTTGGGCCTACAAGCCATTGTCACGGGAGTCGAACAAAAAAAAAATCACAATGGAGTGGAACACTTTTATTTTTTTTCTTACGGGCGTGGAACAACGGCCTTATTTGCTACAAGGCAGTCCCGCCGTTAGAACCCGCGCTTACGGCGAAGTGCTCCCCTTGTTTCAAGGCAGCACTCCGCATATGACTGGGGAAATGTGCGCTGAGCCCTGATTTCCTACAAGGCAGTCCCGCCGTTAGAACCCGCGCTGCCGGCGAAGTGCTCTCCTAGTTTCAAGGAAGCACTCCGCATATTGCTGGGAAAATGTGCTGTGGGGCCTGATTTGCCGTATAGCATATGCGGCCCAGGCGCACATTTACCCTACTAGCAGCGGAGTGCTAGCGTAAAAGAAGGTTCAGCATTTCGCCGTAAGCGCGCGTTGACTGCGGGACCTGCCTTATAGCGTATTCGGCCCCGGCTCACATTTCTCCTACTAGCAGCCGAGTGCTCGCATAAATCATGGCTCAGCACTTCGCCGTTATCGCGGGTAGACTGCGGAACCGGCCGTATATCATATGCGGCACCAGCGCATATTTTCCCTACTAGCAGCGGAGTGCTAGCGTAAAACAAAGCTCAGCACTTCGCCGTAAGCGCGGTTAGACTGCGGGACCTGCCTTAAAGAGTATGCGGCCCCGGCTTACATTTCCCCAACTAGCAGCAGAGTGCTCCCCGTAAAACACGCAGCAGACTCGGGTAGAAATCCGCCTTAAAGCTGTTGTTCCACGCCCGTAAGAAAAAAAATAAAAGTGTTCCACTCCATTGTGATTTCTTCCAACTTTTGAATGTCGAATGTCGAATGTCGTATGTTTAGCTAACTTCACACAGCTTGTCACGGGAGTGGAACAAAAAAAAAGATTCACAATGGAGTGGAACACTTGTTTTTTTGTTTTTCACACGGGAGTGCAACAACGGCCTAAAGTCGTGAATGACGGACAGCATTCTGTCCAACAAACCCTTATCACGGGAGGGAGTGGAACCAAAAATAAATTCACAATGGAGTGGAACACTTTTTTTCTTTTCCTCATGGGAGTGCAACGACGGCCTTAAGTCGGAGTTCTACCCGAGTCTGCTGCGTAAATTACCGGTAGCACTCTGTCTTACAGGCCCTTGGCACGGGGAGTGGAACAAGACAATATTTCAAAATGGAGTGGAACACTTTATTTATTTTCTTTAGATTAGGGTTAGCCTTCTGTAAGGGGAGCACTCCGCCGCCGGCCTGAAGAAAGGTGCCGGGTCCCGCATTCGCGAACACGCGTACGCAGCGAAGTGCTTTGGCCTTGTGTAAGGGGAGCACTCCGCTGCCGGCCCGAATAAAAAGGCGCCGGGCACCGCATTTGCGAACCCGCGTAGGCAGCGAAGTGCTAGGCCTTGTGTCAGGGGAGCACTCCGCTGGTGCCCAAAGAACTAGGCGCAGGCTCCCGCACTTGCGAACCCGCGTACACAGCGAAGTGCTAGGCCTTGTGACAGTCCCGCCGATAACCTGCGCTGACGGCGAAGTACTTGCCGTCGTTTTCAGGCAGCACTCTGAGTACGGCTAGGGAAATGTGCGCTGGGGCCGAATTCACTATACGGGAGTCCTAGGTCCCTACTCTTAAGAGAGTGGTTGTTATTCCCGCCGGTTACCCGCGCGTACGGCGAAGTGCTCGCCTCTTTCTAGGCAGCACTCTGGGTATGGCTGGGGAAATTAGCGCTGGGGCCGAAGTCGCTATAAGGGAGCTGACGGCCTTAAGTCGGATTTCTACTTTTTTTTCTTTTTTTTTTCGAACGGGAGCTAAACAACGGCCTTATGTCGGATTTCTACCCGAGTCTGTAGCGTACATGACGGGCAGCACTCTACTACAGGCACGGAAATGGAACAAGAAACAATTTCACAATGGAGTGGAACACATTTTTTTATTTTTTTCTTTCGCGCGGGAGCTGACGTCCTTAAGTCGGATTTCTACCCGAGTCTGCCGCGTAAATAACGGGCAGCACTCTGTCGTACAGGACCTTGTCACGGGAATGAAACAAGAAACTAGAAACAATGGAGTGGAACACTTTTTTTTTTCGCACGGGAGCTGACGGCCTTTAGTCTGCCGCGTAAATGACGGGCAGCACCCTGTCCTACAGGACCTTGGCACGGGAGTGGAAACAACATTTGTTCACAATGGAGTGGAACACTTTTCTTTTTTTTCTCATGGGAGTGCAACGACGGCCGTTAGTCGGATTTCTACCCGAGTCTTTATGAACATTAGTTTGACTGTCGACCTACGACCTACAAGCCAGGTTCTACGCGCCAGGTCAACAATATCTTAATGTGAATCTGACTGTCGACCTACGACCTACGCGCCAGGTCGACACTTTCTGAAAATAAATTTGACTGTCGACCTACGACCTACGAGCCAGATCAACACTCTCTGAAAATAAATCTGACTGTTGACCTACGACCTACGCGCCAGGTCAACACTCTCTGAACATAATTGTGACTGTCGACCTACGACTTACGCGCCAGGTCAACACTGTCTTAATGAGATTCTGACTGTCGACCTACGACCTACGCGCCAGGTCAACACTATCTTAATGTGAATCTGACTGTCGACCTACGACCTACGAGCCAGATCAACACTTTCTGAGCATAAAATTGACTGTCGACCTACGACCTACGCGCCAGGTCAACACTCTCTGAACATAAATCTGACTGTCGACCTACGACCTACGCGCCAGGTCAACACTGTCTTAATGGGATTCTGACTGTCGACTGTCGACCTACGCGCCAGGTCAACACAATCTTAATGTGAATCTGACTGTCGACCTACGACCTACGAGCCAGATCAACACTCTCTGAAAATAAATTTGACTGTCGACCTACGACCTACGCGCCAGATCAACACTATCTTAATGTGAATCTGACTGTCGACCTACGACCTACGAGCCAGATCAACACTCTCTGAAAATAAATTTGACTGTCGACCTACGACCTACGAGCCACATCAACACTTTCTGAGCATAAAATTGACTGTCGACCTACGACCTACGCGCCAGGTCAACACTCTCTGAACATAAATCTGACTGTCGATCTACGACCTACGCGCCAGGTCAACACTATCTTAATGGGATTCTGACTGTCGACTGTCGACCTACGCGCCAGGTCAACACTATCTTAATGTGAATCTGACTGTCGACCTACGACCTACGAGCCAGATCAACACTCTCTGAAAATAAATTTGACTGTCGACCTACGACCTACGAGCCAGATCAACACTCTCTGAAAAAAAATCTGACTGTCGACCTACGACCTACGCGCCAGGTCAACACTATCTTAATGTGAATCTGACTGTCGACCTACGACCTACGAGCCAGATCAACACTCTCTGAAAATAAATTTGACTGTCGACCTACGACCTACGAGCCAGATCAACACTTTCTGAGCATAAAATTGACTGTCGACCTACGACCTACGCGCCAGGTCAACACTCTCTGAACATAAATTTGACTGTCGACCTACGACCTACGCGCCAGATCAACACTATCTTAATGTGAATATGACTGTCGACCTACGACCTACGAGCCAGATCAACACTCTCTGAACGTAAATTTGACTGTCGACCTACGACCTACGCGCCAGGTCAACACTATCTTAATGTGAATCTGACTGTCGACCTACGACCTACGAGCCAGATCAACACTCTCTGAAAATAAATTTGACTGTCGACCTACGACCTACGCGCCAGGTCAACACTATCTTAATGTGAATCTGACTGTCGACCTACGACCTACGAGCCAGATCAACACTCTCTGAAAATAAATTTGACTGTCGACCTACGACCTACGAGCCAGATCAACACTTTCTGAGCATAAAATTGACTGTCGACCTACGACCTACGCGCCAGGTCAACACTATCTTAATGTGAATCTGACTGTCGACCTACGACCTACGCGCCAGATCAACACTCTCTGAAAATAAATCTGACTGTCGACCTACGACCTACGCGCCAGGTCAACACTATCTTAATAGCATTCTGACTGTCGAGCTACGACCTACGCGCCAGGTCGACACTCTCTGAACATAAGTTTGACTGTCGACCTACGACCTACGCGACAGATCAACACTATCTTAATGTGAATCTGACTGTCGACTTACGACCTACGAGCCAGATCAACACTCTCTGAAAATAAATTTGACTGTCGACCTACGACCTACGCGCCAGGTCAACACTATCTTAATAGCATTCTGACTGTCGAGCTACGACCTACGCGCCAGGTCGACACTTTCTGAAAATAAATTTGACTGTCGACCTACGACCTACGAGCCAGATCAACACTTTCTGAGCATAAAATTGACTGTCGACCTACGACCTACGCGCCAGGTCAACACTCTCTTAATGTGAATTTGACTGTCGACCTACGACCTACGAGCCAGATCAACACTCTCTGAAAATAAATTTGACTGTCGACCTACGACCTACGCGCCAGGTCAACACTATCTTAATGTGAATCTGACTGTCGACCTACGACCTACGAGCCAGATCAACACTCTCTGAAAATAAATTTGACTGTCGACCTACGACCTACGCGCCAGGTCAACACTATCTTAATGTGAATCTGACTGTCGACCTACGACCTACGACCCAGATCAACACTCTCTGAAAATAAATCTGACTGTCGACCTACGACCTACGAGCCAGATCAACACTTTCGAAGCATAAAATTGACTGTCGACCTACGACCTACGCGCCAGGTCAACACTCTCTGAAAATAAATTTGACTGTCGACCTACGAGCTACGACCTACGTGCTAACTTCACACACCTTATATTTTCACCTGTGACAACTCAGCATTACATTGCTTTACTGTACATCTAGCCTTTCTTTATATTATCAAAACGGTTGTTATCGAAAAACTCGTTCTGTGATGAATACATATGTGAAAACTGTTGTTTTTGTAAACTATTTATGTTCATTTCCTTCGCAATCAAAAGCAAAGGTCAACGTCAAATAATTTGACCATCAGTTAAGAAGGGAAACAAATGTGTAAAACTACAGGTGTATAGGTAACTAACTACACACCCCTTTTTATAATCACTTTCATTGTTGATTTTAAAATCGGGTGGCTATGTCATTACTTTAGGTATATTTGAGTCAAGTCAATCGAATCTGTTTGTATCCGAGTCATACCATCATTTACAGAGACTTGAGACATTAACAAATAGAGGTAAAATTATAGATATTCGTCATATGAGCAACGAGAAAACCAACAGTATGGACTATGCGTAATGTATGGATCAAGATCCGCGCAGGCTAATCCAGGCCGACACATTCCGTCTCAGGGGATTGAGGTATATAAAGTAATGATTCCTGAAACAGCGAAGTGTCTGTCCGGGTTAGCCTGCGCGGGATGCTTAGGCTGATCCGGGTCGATGCTTTGCGCAGAGTCCAGAATGTTGGTTTTCTCGTGGGACGGCTCATATTGCTTTTATAACTGAGGGAGGGCGGTGAATATTTCAGGTAATTGTAGTTACGCTTTACCACTACACCACAGAGGCGGACGTTCTACCACTACACCACAGAGGCGGACGCTTTACCACTACACCACAGAGGCGGACGTTCTTACACTACATCACAGAGGCGGACGTTCTACCACTACACCACAGAGGCGGACGTTCTACCACTACACCACAGAGGCGGACGTTTACCACTACACCACAGAGGCGGACGTTCTACCACTACACCACAGAGGCGGACGTTCTACCACTACATCACAGAGGCGGACGCTTTACCACTACACCACAGAGGCGGACGTTCTACCACTACACCACAGAGGCGGACGCTTTACCACTACACCACAGAGGCGGACGCTTTACCACTACACCACAGAGGCGGACGTTCTACCACTACACCACAGAGGCGGACGCTTTACCACTACACCACAGAGGCGGACGCTTTACCACTACACCACAGAGGCGGACGTTCTACCACTACACCACAGAGGCGGACGCTTTACCACTACACCACAGAGGCGGACGTTCTACCACTACACCACAGAGGCGGACGCTTTACCACTACACCACAGAGGCGGACGTTCTTACACTACATCACAGAGGCGGACGTTCTACCACTACATCACATAGGCGGACGTTCTACCACTACACCACAGAGGCGGACGTTCTACCACTACACCACAGAGGCGGACGTTCTACCACTACACCACAGAGGCGGACGTTTACCACTACACCACAGAGGCGGACGTTCTACCACTACACCACAGAGGCGGACGTTCTACCACTACATCACAGAGGCGGACGCTTTACCACTACACCACAGAGGCGGACGTTCTACCACTACACCACAGAGGCGGACGCTTTACTACTACACCACAGAGGCGGACGCTTTACCACTACACCACAGAGGCGGACGTTCTACCACTACACCACAGAGGCGGACGCTTTACCACTACACCACAGAGGCGGACGCTTTACCACTACACCACAGAGGCGGACGTTCTACCACTACACCACAGAGGCGGACGTTCTTACACTACATCACAGAGACGGACGTTCTACCACTACATCACATAGGCGGACGTTCTACCACTACACCACAGAGGCGGACGTTCTACCACTACACCACAGAGGCGGACGTTCTACCACTACATCACAGAGGCGGACGTTCTACCACTACATCACAGAGGTGGACGCTCTTGCATTGCACCACCGAGGCGGTCTGTCAAAAAAAAAGAGGACATGCTTCATACTTGGCATGGCACCTTCGAGTTTCCGTATAAATCACTGGACCATGGGATTGACTTCAAATAGTCACAAGCGTGAGAACTCATTTCGTTCAGATGAAAGGAAAAGTACTGAACTATATTGAATTTCTTGAAACAATTTGATGTTGAGGTGGCAGTTCAGAGTCGAGATCACACTATTGACATCGTGAACGTATTTCTTAAAAAATAAACAAGATAAACGTGTTATAATCATATTGAGGTAAGTCATTCTTTTTCAATATTTGTTAATGTACAAAATATATGATTTGCCTTTTGACTTAACACACTCGATCGCATATTGAAACATGAATAGAAGATTAACAATTATTCATTCGTTAGATATTATAATTGAGTGGTAACTTTAAGACCGTTCTTTTTGTTTGTATATTGTTTTGCTTTGTTTGGCGAGGGAGAGTGTGGTCTTGAAACATAAGCCAGAACACTATAATTAAGCCGTTCCGTGAGAAAACCAACAAAATGGCCTCTGCGTAATGTATCGACCCAGATCAGCATGCGCAGTACGCTCAGGCTAATCCGGGCCGACACATTCCGTCTCAGGGGGATAGAGGTATAGAGTAATGATTACTGAAACAAAAACTCCACAGGAGGCGAACATTGTCTGTCCGGGTGAACCTACGCGGCATGCTTAGGCGGATCATGGTCGAGACTTTACGCAGAGTCCACACTGTTAGTTTTCTCACGGAATGGCTCAATTATAGCTACGCTGTTTTAATTATTTGGTTTACTGCTCTGACGACTCGATTCATCAAAGCTCAGAAGAAAAATCGGGTGATGTTTTTTCTAATTTATTTCTGTTGTATTACTCCACTGATCATGGTCGAGACTTTACGCAGAGTCCACACTGTTGGTTTTCTCACGGAATGGCTCAATTATAGTGTTCTGTCTTATGTTTTAAGACGCCCCCTCCCTCGCCTAACAAAGCAAAACAATATACAAACAAAAAGAACGGTCTTAAAGTTACCACTCAATTATAATATCTAACGAAACAAACCAGTACCAGGTTAGGAAATGTGCATTACCACAGGGTCCTCCACATTGATCGCCGCGACTGGGAATGAGGGACATAAGTGATAATTATATTATCTCCCTTGTCAGATAAAGACCAAGGTAGACCAAATAGTTGGTAGGTCCTTTTAGTTGGAATTCTTTGTCTTTATCGCTATTTCGCAATGATATATTGCAATTACTCTGTACACATTTATCATAAATGTGTTAGTTAAAGTGATAATTAAAAACAGAAAATTTACAAAGCAGTGTTTAAAGAAAACAAATGTGGAATTACTTATCAATCTAATAACAGTTTGCCAAGAAAATGCAATTATAAGTGCACCATCCAGTGCAAAGAAACCGATGATAAAAACAGAGGAAACCAAATGATAGGACCTGGCTAGATGTAGAGAGTATTAAAGGGAGATAACTGACCGATGTCCCTCATTAAACCCGGAGTCACTAACCACCCGGCCACCGCAAATTCCTATACATATAGTATATTGATTGATTGATTGATTGGTGTTTTATGTAGCTTTCAACAATTTTCAGTTTGTATCACGGCGTTTACTGGGTAAGTTACCGGTATTACTGGTCCATTTATCCTGACACCAGGCAGTCAGTCGTCGAGCTAATCCCGCAATACTGAGCGCCAAGAAGGGCAGCCATTGTTGCCATGTTTAACGTATTTGGTATGACCCGGCCGAGGATCGAACCAACGACCTCCCGCACCGAGGCGGACGCTCTACCATTATACCACCGAGGCGGACGCTCTACCACTATACCACCGAGGCGGACGCTCTACCATTATACCACCGAGGCGGACGCTCTACCATTATACCATAGAGGCGGAATCCTTCATTATTCAAAATTCTTGGATTCTATGCCAAGTGTATATGAGCCGTGTTCCACGAGAAAACCAACATTATGGATTATGCGTTATGTATCGACCCAGATCAGCCTGCGCAGTCCGCGCAGACTGATCCGGGCCAACAAATTCCGACTCAGGGGGATAGAGGTATAGAGTAATGATTCCTGAAACAGAAAATCCACAGGAGACGAAAAGTGTTGTTTGTCCGGGTAAACCTGCGTGGCATGCTTAGGCTGATCCGGGTAGATAATTTACGCAGAGTCCACACTGTTCTAAGTCCTATTACTTACTCTATATACATTTACTTCATCTGAAGAAGGATTATGCCGAAAGCTTGAACACCGAATACTGGTATGAGAAAGCCAGGAAACGCATGTGTAGGTGAACTGGCCGCCGTGATATGTCTGAAACAGTGTTGAAAACGGCGTTAAACCCCTATCAATCAATGAACACCGAGTTGTTATATAGAGGATGATCAACTGTATTATAAAAGTATGCTAGTCATGCAAAAGTACGCACGGCAGTTATAAAAAAGTTGAAGTATAGTGATGAAGTTCACTGTGATAATTTAAAAAGAATGATTCACTGATAAATCAACGACTTTGATAAAAAAAAAAAAAAAATAAGTATGTAATAAAATAATATACTTCATATTTTACGTCAAACATGACTTCATACACAGTCATAATACGGACCATTAACTCAAAGAAATACATCATCTGTTCACATCCCAGTGAACTTTACTGAAGAAAAGGATGTAACCAGTACAATTTAATAACTCGGGTATTGATCTAATTATTAGACAATTCAGAAAAGGGTTGTTTAACATGACAGTGTTTTTATTCTGTTAAGCTTGGTTTACTGATTTGATTCATTGTTCTTGATGGGTTGGAATCATAGTTGCTGGGATAGCATTACGATGTATGCATATATAACAGGTTAAATACAACATGTCATACTGGTAATCTATCAAGGAAACGTCGGGATATAAACATCATTCAGATTCCATAGCCATACAGAGTAACCATCCTTGCGTCAACTTACTCCTTACCAAGTAACCATCCTTGTGTCAACTTGCTACATACTAAGTAACCATCCTTGTGTCAACTTACTCCATACAAAGTAACCATCCTTGTGTCATCCTACTCTATACAGAGTAACCATCCTTGATGCAACTTACTCCATACCAAGTAACCATCCTTGTGTCAACTTACTCCATACAAAGTAACCATTCTTGTGTCATCCTACTCTATACAGAGTAACCATCCTTGTGTCATCCTACTCTATACAAAGTAACCATCCTTGTGTCATCCTACTCTATACAGAGTAACCATCCTTATGTCAACTTACTACATACAAAGTAACCATCCTTGTGTCAACTTACTACATACCAAGTAACCATCCTTGTGTCAACTTACTCTATACAGAGTAACCATCCTTGTGTCAACTTACTCTATACAGAGTAACCATCATTGTGTCAACTGACTCTATACAGAGTAACCATCCTTATTTCAACTTACTACATACAAAGTAACCATCCTTGTGTCAACTTACTACATACCAAGTAACCATCCTTGTGTCAACTTACTCTATACAGAGTAACCATCCTTGTGTCAACTTACTCTATACAGAGTAACCATCCTTGCGTCAACTTACTACATACAAAGTAACCATCCTTGTGTCATCCTACTCTATACAGAGTAACAATCCTTGCGTCAACTTACTCCATACAAAGTAACCATCATTGCGTAAACTTACTCCATACAAAGTAACCATCCTTGCGTCAACTTATTCCATACAGAGTAACATCATTGTGTCAACTTACTCAATATAGAGTAACCATCTTTGTGTCAACTTACTCCATACAAAGTAACCATCCTTGCGTCAACGTACTCCATACAAAGTAACCATCCTTGCGTCAACGTACTCCATACAAAGTAACCATCCTTGTGTCAACTTACTCCATACAAACTCCCTACAAATTAACCATCCTTGCGTCAACGTACTCCATACAAAGTAACCATCCTTGTGTCATCCTACTCTATACAGAGTAACCATCCTTGCTTCAACGTACTCCGAACAAAGTAACCATCCTTGCGTCAACTTACTCCATACAAAGTAACCATCCTTGTGTCAACATACTTCATTTAGATATTTCGGTAAAGTAAGGCCATTACAGGTTTCATCGACATTCGGAGAGCCAATCGGGGAGTCATTGTGTTAAAGTCTTTGATACGTGTATTCAATGACCGATATCTCCATTCCTCAACATTGAGGCCTTACTACTACATCACCGGAGCGGCGCAAGAAATGCAAAGCCTGTGAATATTGTGCACATGTCCCTGTTCACGTCCTGTTACATAGTTAGGTCATCGAGTCAATTTATATAAGCCTATCCACAAGACAAAAACAACATTGTGGACTCTGCGTAAAGTATCGACCCGGATCAGCTTAAGCATACCGCTTGCTAATCAGGACAGGTACTTTTCCCCTTCTGTGGATTTTCTGTTTCAGGAATCATTACTCTATACCTCCATCCCTCTGGTTTTTTCGTGGAACGGCTCGTATTAGCTATGGCAAGTCATGTATTCATTTCACTTCCATTTAAATATGTTCTCAGACCTTTTAGTAAACAATAACAGATCAGGGCCTGCTGAGTAAACTATTAATTTTGGACCATTTTGCTCATAAATAGGTATACATGGTAACCTTCGGAGATTTTCGTATTGATATTCAACAGCATTTCGAGGGCTTGGCGTGAAACGGTTGTAACTAAAAAACCTATTTTGAAAACCTTGGTTTAGGGGCAATTTTGACCCTTTTGTAAACAATGCAAATTTAGGTGCCATTGCTCAGAACGAGCAATGGCACCTAAATTTCCATTGTTTACCAAGAAAAATGATTTAATGCTTATAAAGACTTTATGGCGAGGTAATTCACCTTGGTAAAAAAAATACAAATTTTAGGTACAACCGTTTCACGCCAAGCCCTCGATTTGTGACTTCGAATTGTTTACCTTTACTTGATGTTTGGTTTGACGGTATTGACGCACGTCTGTTAAAGTGGTTATTTAATCTCAAAATAAGTGTTTGTGTTTCTGTGTTACCGGTGGTCTCCATCTGAATTGATGTTATTACTCTTGATGATGTTATGACAAATCCTCTTCGAGATGGGATAAATCGTAACATCATGTTATGTTAGATTATATTTTTTTTAAAGATGTGTATTTGATGTCATGCGGGCTCTTGCATGGTGATCTTACTTCAACATTGACGATTCCGTTCGGTCTTTGTTCATTCACACCATAATCGATATCTGCATTGTCCTATAGTCAAATATTAATGTTTCCTCTTAACATTATGGTCTTGATTGAACGTATTCGTATTCAATTCAATTCAATTCAATTTCTTTATTCAAGTATTTAGGCCTCTGGCCCATATACATTAATATTTGTTTGCAGAATTGTATTTGTATTCTTTCAATCTTATGTATATAAGCATACCCCCACAGCTGTGCCCCGTAACAGAGTATGGGTTTCACAATAGAGTCAATTACTTTAAACATATCTTTAAGTTCTAGAAAACCAAAATGTCTTCGTATTCTTATTATATGAACGCTGTCACATGTCTACAGAAACATGTCTGTAAACTATAGACGAAGCTATCAATAACGCTGTCACATGTCTACAGAAACATGTCTGTACACTATAGACGAAGCTATCAATAACGCTGTCACATGTCCTCAGAAACATGTCTGTAAACTATAGACGAAACTATCAAAAACGTTGTGACATGTCCTCAGAAACATGTCTGTAAACTATAGACGAAACTATCAAAAACGTTGTGACATGTCCTCAGAAAGATGTCTGTAAACTATAGACGAAGCTATCAAAAACGTTGTCACATGTCCTCAGAAAGATGTCTGTAAACTATAGACGAAACTATCAAAAACGTTGTGATATGTCCTCAGAAACATGTCTGTAGACTATAACGAAACTATCAAAAACGTTGTCACATGTCGTGAACAAGATCATCAAATATTCTTCAAATCGAATCATCGACAAACCTTTTTTCGTTTTTGAAAGGATGCCAAAAGCGAACTCACATTGTTTCGTTACCACAATGCGTTAAACATCAGACGGGTTTAGTAGTGTCAGTGCTTTGGTTATAATAAAAGGTATATTCAGTCGCTATATTGTGAGAGTGAACTCGACAATTAACCGTCATGCTTCAGTTTATGCAATAACATTTACCCTTGGAAAAGGCAATATTTCTCAATTTACTAAATTGTAAAGATATGTCTTAAAAACACTTACGGTGTACGATGGAAAATTTCAATTTCTCTCAAGGTCACATTGTGAGTTTGACTAATCAGCTATTTTCAAGGTCGTTCGCTTTTTAAACATCGAATTACCTCCACCAGTAGTTGATTTCATTCTGTAGTACTGTGTTAAGTGATGTCACCAGGGCCCATCCGTTGTTTACATTTTACGAAGCATTTGGGAAGCTGTGGCTAGATTCGCAAACAATTAAGAAGGAATGTATTAATCTGAATTTACACTTGTCAAATATTTGTAATACATGTGTGTTTTTGAAAAGTGTTTTGCAGTTGTTCCCCGTAAACGTCTTAGGAGAGAAATGTAACCCTGGTAAATGCATAATATATATGAGCCCTTCCACAAGCAAACCATCATTATGGACCCTGCGTAATGAATCGACCCAGATCAGCCTGCGCAGTCCGCGCATACTCATCCGGGTCGACACATTCCGTCTCAGTTTGATAGAGGTGTAGAGTAATGATTCCTGCAACAAAAAATCCACAGGGGGCGAACATTGTCTGTCCAGGTTATCCTGCGCGGCATGCTAAGGCTGATCTGGGTCGATACTTTATGGGGAGTCCACAATGTGGGTGTTCCCGTTATTCGGCTCATATCTTATTATAGAGATGAAAACATTGAGGAAACAATAACGTACACGTTTGAGCATTATATTCAATTGTCCACAAAAGTCTTCTGCTGCATAAGCGGCCAAAAGTCTTCTGCTGCATAAGCGGCCAAAAGTCTTCTGCTGCATAATGGGCCAAATGGCGTCTGCTGCATAATGGGCCAAATGTCGTCTGCTGCATAAGGGGCCACATGGCGTCTGCTGCATAAGGGGCCAAATGTCGTCTGCTGCATAATGGGCCAAAAGTCTTCTGTTGCATAATTGGCCAAATGGCGTCTGCTGCATAAGGGGCCAAAACTATTCTGCTGCATAAGGGTCAAATGTATGCTGCTGCATAAGGGGCCAAAAGCGTCCGCTGTATAAGGGGCCAAAAATATTCTGCTGCATAATGGGCCAAAAATATTCTGCTGCATGAGGGGTCAAAAGTATTCTGCTGCATAAGGGGCCAAAAGCGTCCGCTGTATAAAGGGCCAAAAGTATTCTGCTGCATAAGGGACGAATGGCGTCTGCTGTATAATGGGCCAAATGGCGTCTGCTGCATAATGGGCCAAATGGTGTCTGCTGCATAAGGGGCCAAATGTCGTCTGCTGCATAAGGGGCCAAATGTCGTCTGCTGCACAAGGGGCCAAAAGTATTCTGCTGCATACGGATACAAACGTCGTCTGCTATATAAAGGGCCAAAAATCTTCTGCTGCATAAGCGGCCAAAGGTATTCTGCTGCACAATGTGCCAACAGTCTACTGCTGCATAAGGGGCCAAAAGCGTCCGCTGTATAAAGGGCCAAAAGTATTCTGCTGCATAAGGAACGAATGGCGTCTGCTGTATAATGGGCCAAATGGCGTCTGCTGCATAATGGGCCAAATGGCGTCTGCTGCATAAGGGGCCAAATGTCGTCTGCTGCATAAGGGGCCAAATGTCGTCTGCTGCACAAGGGGCCAAAAGTATTCTGCTGCATACGGATACAAACGTCGTATGCTATATAAAGGGCCAAAAATCTTCTGCTGCATAAGGGGCCAAAGGTATTCTGCTGCACAAGGTGCCAACAGTCTACTGCTGCATAAGGGGCCAAACGTTTTCTGTTTCATGTAAAGGGTAAGCTATTTGAGACAGATATTTACTGATAAAATATCCAATGTCATGCCACTGTGCGATATGTGCATGTTAACCGCCTTTTAAACATATGAGAGGGACAATACAACACCGGGAAGTGAATAATATAATTATAATACAAAGAAGAAAACGTTGTCTGAAAAGTAGACCTTACACGTTTTGAGGAATATATTCAATCTTCTACAATGTTACACAAGTCGTCTGCTGCATAAGGCATCAAATATCGTCTGTTTGGTTTAAACAATATTTTATTTATATTCTAATATACATGTTCATCTTATAACACTTTCAAATCAAATATAAATATCAACAGGATTGAGCAGAAAGCATTAAGCTTATTTAGGAAGCTCTCACATTGAAGCTCTCTATCGTCTGTTTCACAGACAGGGTACATCGATTCAGACAGACATTTAATGATGTAAACTGTTGTTTAACTCTGTAGTTTACTGTGGTTTAACTGTGGTTTAACTGTGGTTTAGCTGTGGTTGAACTGTAATTTAACCCTTATCCTGCTGAATCTCTTCCATATGTATCATCATCATGGACGTATTATGTATTTATGTAGATGCGTGTGCTACCATTTGATACGTGACTAGTGATTAATGTATACATACTAATATATCTATAGGTGCTACCTATTTACGAAAAAAAAAAACGCAAGATAATTATAAACAAAAATTAAAGAGCATACTTTGACCATAAAAAAGGATTTATAAGTAATTGACTAGACAATAATAATGTTAATGTCATGTTTCTTGCATTATTAAAACATATTTGGAATTCGTATTGCTGTTGTCTATTATTTGAACAGAAAATAATAAAGTAAAGACTTTCAGACAATCAAGGAATACATTTATAATGAACGAGGTTAAAACATGAGGGCCAAGATGATCCTTAATCGATCACCTGCATTATGGCAAAAAAAAAAAAGCAAATAGATCAGCCCTTTTCTGATGCCACCTGGCGAATGCCTTTTTCAACCAGTCAATATGACTGGAACAAATTATGTAAGGGGTCACATTTCTGCTAAACCCTTTCCCTATTAGAGACGGTTTCTGAGGCCTATGCAACAGACGATTTAGGAAAAGATTGCCGCCACAAGAACAATTGCTCCTTATGAAGAAGTTATCCTTTTGCCACAATGTTTGATAAATAATTATACTTTGAATGAGTGAGTCAATAGCTCATGTATAGGAATTTGGGGTCTTTCATGTTGATACCACTTTTTTTGCGGGAAACGACGTCGAACAATTGACGTTACGCCAAGATGAAGTGTAACGGAAATGACGTCACGTCCTTCTTTGGCTACAATACATACCCAAAATACCGATTTAAAAAAAAATGATTAAAAAGACGACAATAATTTTCAATCCGTGTTTTTCTGCTCATTTTATACATACCCAAAATACCGATTTAAAAAAAAATGATTAAAAAGACGACAATAATTTTTAATCTGTGTTTTACGTCTGCCTTTTATACATATCCAAAATGGCGGCCCCCATGGATTTTTCCAGTTTCATTTCAGAAAGCTTCATGGGTTATTGAAAAAAAAAAAAAAATCTCACACCTGTTAACTATAAGCGAAAAAACCCATTCATGGTTTTTTTTCGTAATATGAGACTGCAGCGTCTGACCTTGGACAACACATGTAGTATCTGACCTTGGAAAACACATGTAGTATCTGACCTTGGAAAACACTGTAGTATCTGACCTTGGAAAACACATGTAGTATACGTCTTATATTACATCGTTTGTAAATGTTGTTAACTCTTTCGGCTCCGAATTGTTTAAAGTAGACACTTCCATGTTCAAACTCGGACGACTCTATTTTCATGTTATAGGATTTTTTGAATATTTTTATAACTCACAGCCAAACAATGCAGATTTCAGGTGAGACACCTCGTTACGAGCTGATTCACCTGAATCTGTATTGTTTGCAAAAAGCTCAATATTGCCTTTGGCGCTGAAAGAGTTAAAAGTCGAGCATTCATGCATGAGATATTTACTTAACTCTTTCAGCGCAAAATTGTTTAAAGTCGACTCTCCGATGTTCAAAATAGGGCGACTTTATTTTTGATGATATAAGAGATTTGGATTTTTTGGATAATGAAAATGCAAACAATGCTGATTTCAGGTGAGACAGCTCGTTACGAGCAGACTCACCTGAATATGTATTGTTTGCAAAAAACATAATATCTCCATTGGCGCTGAAAGAGTTTAAAAGAGCAGAAAACAAACGCAATTAATTGGTAAACATGAAGGATGGATGGTTTGGTCACAGTTCAATACATGGAAAGGGTCATTTTGTTATCTTAATTAAGCCGCGTTCAAGGAAAACCAACCTCAGCGTATTTATGTCAATTTGGATATCGATGTGCTTGATTGATTTTACGCCGCTTTTAACATTTGTTCAGTTATATCAAGACTGTTTACAGGATAATTTATCAGTACTACTGGTCAATTCATCCTGACACCAGCCAGTCAGTCGTAATGCTAACCCCGAAGCCCTGAGCGCCAAGGAACGATATACTTGAGCAACGCTACTATATCATCCAAAAATACAAAGTTTGCAAGACGTTTCTTGAAGCTGGGTATGCTCTATTAGCAAACAGTGCAAACAGTGCGGAACCACAACACCATGCGTGTCGGTGATGCCCTCGCATTGCTTAACACTTTTATTAGTTAAAATCGTTAGCGCTGCTTAGCAAAAATCAATCGTACTGAATTTGAGTCCAGCATCCTCGATATATTCTGAATTTTATGTAAAGCAAAATAAGTTTGGATGTTTAAGAACACATGCACGGGTAGGTGTTTTTACACACATGCATTAATGCTTCCTGACGTCACTGTGACACGCGTCATTCGTCTTTCACCAATGGGCTAACAGTCTATGTGAAAAAGCAGCCAGTTGCTTTGAAAGAATGCTGTGTGGAGTACTGGTGTGAGAAAGCTAGGAAACAAATGAGTAGGTGAACTGACCGCCGTGATATAACTAAACAATTGATGAAAACGGCGTTAAACTCCAATCAATCAATCAATCAATCAATCAATTGGTTTTCATGGATCATAATTCATTTCACTGTTTCCAAAGCAGACGAGCCTCGAGATATAACGAAAGGTAAACAGTGATTTAGCCCAAGTCATAATGCTCGTCAGGAATCTGCCGTGGTCGAGTGGCTGGCGTCGGGACTTTGAAACCAGGCGTCCCGGGTTCGATCTGCAGTCGCGGCACGACTCTCATGGTGGAGTGCCCACATGAGCAAGGCACATTTCCTAGCCTAGTACTGGTTTGGTTACCCAGGGATCATGATTATGTGAACTGTCGCCGTGATATAACTGAAATAATGTTGAAAACGGCCTGAAATCCCAATAAAAGAAACAAAGCAAGACGTAATGCCCGTGAAGTGGCTGTATTAGCGAAATCGAGTGTATACCAACTCAACAGTCATCATGTGGAAGAGATTGGTGCAGTGCTAAAGCGTCAGTCTCTCGTACCAAAGGTCACGGGTTCAAATCCCATGATGAGCGGATTCTGACTTCGGGATTTGTCCACACAAACGGCACGAGTACTGTTTTTTTCTCCAGGAAGCAGATTTTGAGCTCGATTAATATAAGCTTAAAGCTTGTTTCGCAATCGATGTAACATGAATAAGTTTAAACTCAACAGTCATCATCAAGCTGATCGGGATGTGTGGATGAGCATTCCATGTTGTCGTTTCGGTCATAATGCATAATTACATAATAAGATTGCATACATGACATGCCTAAAGTTTTCTAGGTCAAGCAAGTCACGCTACTTGCCCAGCCTGTACGATAAGAGGCGTAGTTGATTTACTATTCCTCCTGCACATCTAACTGCCCTGTGTTGAATGCATAACGATGTCATTTTTTATAGGAATAATAAGTGTTCACTAACCTATATGCCATGTTGGACTTGCGGTTCAATATGAATCAGGAATGGCAGTATCAACAAAAATTAGACTGTCCTCGCATTTATCACCCTCTGATATTGTGAATGGACATGGGGGTAGATTGTCAGTGTTTTATTTAAGTGGTGTTTAGCTTAACCTTATTTATTTTACATCCATTGCGAAAGACTCTATAAGCTGATGTTTATCCCTTTCCATGTCTGCTTCCTTGAGACATAACCAGTACTCGCGTCGTGTGTGTGGAAACTATTTATTCTCATATCACAAATTATTCTAAACTCTTTTCTGACAACACTGCTAGATGACCATCATGTTTTAGTCGTTAGTAAGACCCGAGCGTTAACTCTTTCAGCGCCGAATTGTTTAAAGTAGACTCTTCCATGTTCAAAATCGGTCATCTTCATTTCCCATGTAATCAAAGTTTTGGACTATTTTGATAACTAAAAGGCAAACAATGCTGATTTCACCTGAATCAGTATTGTTTGCAATAACCTCAATATTGCCTTTCAGCGCCGAGTTGTTTAAAGTTAGACGTTTAACAAATTAGGGAATAACTTCTTTTTTATTAACTCTTTCAGTGCCGAATTGTTTAAAGTAGACTCTTCCATGTTCAAAATCGAGCGTCTCCATTTCTCATGTAATATATTGTTTGGATTATTTTGATGAATAAAAGGTAAACAATGCTGATTTCAGGTGAGACAGCTTGTTGACTCACTTGAATCTGCATTGTTTGCAAAAACCTCAATATTGCCTTTGGCGCTGAAAGAGATTATCAGTTCTAGATGCGAATGCATGGTTGTATACCAATTTATTTGCACCATAGGTAACTTTGAATCGCTAAGATGCATACAGCCAAATGCAAATACTTTATATTATTACTCTATTCCATCAAAGACAGAATTGGTCATTTCTACTCACGTATATTAAGAAAATATAAATGATAACTTTGGCGTGTATGAATGAGCCAGGCCAGGCGATTATATATCTAATTACATATGTGAACAGATGACTAAGGCGATGCTGTACATTATCACATTTCAGCCATAATTGTCACTGTCCGCCCATATTTAGAAGAGACTATAGATGTCTTCAATCCTTTATCTAACGCCGAAACAGGGATGCAATTTGATCGTCATCCGTCTGACTTGGCTTCACGTTACTATATTGTTTTATATTTTTCAACAGGTCACTATGGAGGCCCACGGAACGTTCGGTGCTCTGGACTACGTCATATTTCTTGGAACGATTGGATTCTCCGTTTCTATCGGCATATTCTTCGCGTTCAGAGACAAAAAGAAGAACACTCCATCCGACTATTTCCTGGCTGGACGAAAACTTGCAGTGCTTCCAGCTGCATTTTCCTTTGTGGTAACATATCAGTCATCTTTGATGCTGATTGGAACACCAGCTGAGGTTTATGCGTATGGATTGAAATACGGATATTTCGTCATAGGAGCTTCTTTGAGTTTTATTTTTGCGGGATTAACTTTGGTGCCTGTGTTCCATCCCTTGCAATTAACGAGTGTGTACAAGTACTTTGAACTTCGTTACCATAACAACACAATACGGTATCTGGCCATGACAATTGGTATCGTTTACTATATATTCTATATGGCCACCGTGACATATGGTACATGCGTGGCTTTGGAGGTAATAGTTGGAATCCCGTATTGGGGAACTATTTTAATTTATACTATTATAACAGCAGGGTACACCTCGATAGGTGGAATGAAAGCTGTTATATGGACGGACGTGTTTCAGCTCATCATCATGTTCACTGGAGTATTTGGCATTCTTATCAAGTCCACGATTGAGGTTGGTGGCCCTTCAAAGGTTTTCGAACTCGCGTCAAGCAGAGTCAACATGGCTGATTTTAGAGTAGATCCCACGGAGCGTTATCACTTTTGGAACCTGTCCATTTGTACTTTTACCATGTACTTAGCGGGCTGTTATCAACAACCAGGCGTTCAGAGAATTAATTCCACCCCCGATGTTAAATCGGCTCGTCGTCTGTATGCTATTTCAGGACCTCTATATGGTATCTTTGCTCTCGTTGTGTGCTTCGAAGGTGTTACTATATATGCCTATTACGCAATGAAAAGATGTGACCCTCTTGGATCCAATAGAATCAGTGGAATCAATGAACTCGTCCCAATGGCGATTCTTGATTTGTTCTCAAACACCCCCGGTTTGTCTGGTTTGTTTATCGCGTCCTTATCGAGTGCCGCCTTGAGCACGTTATCCTCATCCTTAAGCAGTCTTGCTGCTGTAACGTACGAAGACATCTTGAAAGTTAAGTACCCTAATATGTCTGATGCAAAGTCCACGTTTATATCAAAGATAGTTGTTCTACTGTACGGCGTTGTTGCCATGGCAATGACTTTCCTTATTGCCCAGATCCCTGGATCGATTGTCAGCGTCTTTTTCGCTTTCATGGGATGTCTGGACGGTCCAACATGTGCCATCTTTCTTATGTCCACAATGTACAGGCGATCTACAACGAAAGGCGTATTCATCGGCGCCATTGTAGGAATGGCTGTCGCGTTTTGGTTGAACATGGGACAACTGTTTTCAAACATACCTCCATCGCCTAAACTACCACATGGACCAATTGATATGTGCCTTTCACCAAATTCATCGGATATATTTTCAAACGTTACAAACTACGTTACTTCCCAAACTTCAAGTTTATCGATGACATCACCGTCGAACTACTCTCATGCAATGGAATCTCCTGTAATCGAGCTGACCCCGCTACAGAAACTATATTCCATATCTTATGTAAATTTCTCTTTGCTAAGTTGTCTTATATCCATGCTTGTGACCGTAATAATTAGTGCGTTTACAAAACCGCCAAAACTGATAGACGAGCGATGCATGTTCTCTTTTAAAAAGCATATCGTTGAATCACTGTTTAGTAATACGGGGACAGAAAAAGAAGATCCGAACGAAAATGTTAAACTAATGGATCTTTATAAACAGTGAACATGTTTGTCTGTTCCACATTAAGTGTACTGCTTGACAATCCAGGATACATCCCTTAAGATTGATTACATTTAGTTGTAAAATTTGTTTCACAATCGATATAAAATATAATTAAATGATGTTCACAACTTCAAACAACATTTACAGCATATACATTAAGATTAACATCACATCAGTACAGTATAATCTCACATTTTCAAGGAAATTGGTCAACATGAATGCTAGAAATTGTCCAAAGAAATGATGGAACCAGTTTAACACCGTTTTCAACACTATTCCAGTTATATCACGACCAGAGTTCACTTACTCATTTTTCCTGGGTAAACAAACCAGTACTAAGGTTATACATGGTCTTTATCCAAGGGCACGCCACCATGATCGCCGCGACTGGAGACCACAAATCAGCACGAGAAGTATAAATAGAAACAATGTATCCATTTACAACTTCTACATAGACCTAACACTTGCATACAATCATTAATCGGTGTTTATACAATATATAAATAACACATTGCTTTGAATTGGACAGTAATATTGTCATCCTGAGGAGAATACTGTCACCCGAGCCGCAGGCGAGGATGACAGTATTTCTCCGAAGGATGACAATATTACTGTCCAATTCAAAGCAATTTGTTATTTATTTTATTATACCAAAACATAGAATTAAATTATTTTATAATCTGTAAAATGTTTCATAGCACAAAAGTACAACATAGAGAGCTCTACATGTCTAATTTTAATGAGTTTTATTAACATAAATCTTCCTACCTACCTAATTTGCATATTCCCGTGAGACAGTAAAAAATTTGCATACCGCCGTGAGACAGTACAAAAACTGTCTCATGGTCACGTGGTACATTTGTCTCGACAGTAAAAATAGCAACTTTTTGTCAATGGGAGTTTTATATGGACAATGAAATTGAGGTATAATAATAAAACATGTCATCTTCACTTGTTTTTGATGTTCAACATAATGCTTCTAAATGTTCCTCCTACAAACGAGATGATTCGACTCCTCAGCATATAAGGATTGGACATATTGTGAAAGGATGTCTCCATTCTTGGTTTTAGACCTCAGTTGTTTCCAAAGTAGACGACTCAAAATATATATTAAATCAAATAATATCATTAAACATGATTGATAGTATGAATGTTACAATACCAGAAACGAACTACTTATCAGTAAGTTGGTTTTATAGCGAGCACCAATACATTATTATGGTCGGAGACAGTGAATCAGAGGTAAAACACCGGCAACGTAATCCAGAAGTCACGTGATTGTAGTCGCTGCAAATACTGAGATGAATTTCTGAAGGCAATCATCGAGAGGAAATTATACATTTCTCGCACCGTTTTCTACTCTGCACCGGTTTTTGTTTTTACTTTTCAAGATATATTAACCGTTACTGTCAAAGCAGCAATCTCATTGAAACAAGACCAAAATAGTTCGCTGCACGTATATTGTATCTGAAGACGCCGCATAAAATATCGTCTCGAATTGACTTTATCTAACCCTTTCCAACGTACAACAAATCTGCAGCACACGACTTTAAAAACACAGTCACAAAAGCCTGGAAGATCTCCATAAAAGATAACTTAATTGTTAAATAAAGTTGAAAACATTTGTGGCCACAATTTTTTCAAACGTGGTCTGCTGCTATTGCTTCAAAATGCGTCTGCAGGTGGGAAAGGGTTAATGTTAATGAACATTTACTCGTGTTTATCGCATGATACAACCGACGCTCAGTTCTGATAGCAAAATGGTAACTATACAATCGGAACAATCAGCGTTCACCGTTTACTTACATGGGTTATCTCCTCTGTTGATACCCTAAGGTTTTGTAGCGACAATTTGATTGGCTGACACAAAGGTCAATCTGAGAAGACCTGTAATAGCAGTCATCAGGTTCCGAAACTATAACAAAATACTCTATGCTCAGAAATATGCTCTAAATAAGATATCTGCTTGGTCAAGTTGGATAATGAATATGCTTCTGACCAATCAGATCTTTGAACACAACTTCTGACTACAGATTAAACTGTTGTAGTTTTGGAGCCTGATTTATACGAGCGTTTCCTACTGCAACGAAGTTACGGTCTGGTTTTGTAGCGTATGTCCCGACAGTGATCGTTGACTTAACGGCTAATCTGTTCAGTCGATGATCTATTCACACGTTTATCATAAGGGACTCTCGATGCCTAGTCGCACGTTGGAGCCCGGCTCCAAATTGACCGTCAGAATCTCTCTGTGGGTGCCTAGTAACTGTTGAGACGTAGGGTTCAAAATGTTTCTGCATTTCTTCTCGGAAATCAAGGTCTCGTTTTTATAAGTCAACTATTACACGATCGTATCAGGTAAATGGTTACCCTAAAGTGATGTTTATTTATTTCCAAATAAGCCACGCCACGTCATGCAAAACCCGACCTTAAGACGTATTGCCGTTAAGACGTATTGCCGTTAATAAAAGTGATGATCAAATATCATACTTATTTTATCAGTTAATTTGGTGGAACCATTCTCTGGAGTCATCGAGGAAGCTGGTACGACTAGATGGCGGACAGGGAAGATGGTGATCTGACTGCGTGGAAACCTAAACGTCGATTGCCATGCCAGGGGGTCACATTATTAAACCAGCATGTTACTTGGACTCACAAGCATAAATTCATTGACCCCATAATGTAATCTCTACCAATGTATTGTTGATATAAAATTCGCGAAGCGGCCATATTTTAGCGTAACATCAGACTATAGACATTTTTCAACCATTTGTTGCAGTGAAAATAAGATTATCCTTCTGTCTGATACAGACGTCGACTGGCACCTAAGCGTTTAAGAAGTGTGCAGTTATATCACTCCGTGTGTAAGTTAGCGGCACTACTGATCCATTGAATTGGAGAACAAACGTCCAGTGCTCGTGATGGTCAAGTTATCCGAGGGCTCAGGGCGTCGAATTGGAGATTCGTGGTGGATGGTGCAGATGCGTCGGAAAGCGTTTGTATGTGAGAAATGGTAAACCAATTAGGAACTGATTACCGATACAGGGATAGTGATGAATACGTGTACGGTCATCATACAATAACTAAAAAACTGTTGTAAACGACTTAAATCCCAAATGGGTTAATCATGTATTGATTGATTGGGGCTTAACGCCGTTTTCAACAATTTTTCAGTAGTCATATCACGGCGACCAGTTCACCTACTTATATGTTTCCTGGTTTTTCACATAGACTGTTAGCCCATTGGTAAAAGACGAATGACGCTTGCCACAACGTCGGAAATAATGTTGGCCGAGCTTGGGTTCGAACTCATAACCCCTGGATTAACAGCCCGCGTCAACTGAGCAACCGGGGCTCGGCGTTAATCATGTTTAAAAGGTGGGTAGAGGAACAAACAAGAACAAGGCATACGAAACAGTGAAACATTTTATGAACGAATCGGTCGATAAAGAAAAAAAGATTATTTGTGCAGTGTTCGCGAAACGGCCATATTTAATCGGGACATGAAAAATACTTCACTTTTTAAGTACAATAAATTCTGAAAGAGTCTACAACTGAATACTTTCTCTCGCCTGCCTAACACCGACGTCAATTGACACGTTAGCGTCAGAGGATTTTTTAAAACATTGTGAGCAAGGGAAAAACATGCTTAAAACGAGCAATTTCTTCTTTTCTCACAACCTTTAAAAGTAGGTATAAAAACGGTAATATCCACATATATTACAATCGTTTCTAAGATGTTTTCTTCGAGATTGATGACTTTAAATCATAATTATCAGATATATACTTGTGATACAATGTATAAACCAAGTGTATACTTTTCGCATCTCCATATTTGCTGTTGTTTTTTCCTTTTTAATTTGTTACTTGTTCCTTCATAGAAAACACATAATTTCAATAAAAAGCTACTTAAAGTAGGAGGTAACTTACAACAACACATCAGTTTGTCTAAAATGTTGATTGTTTCGGGTTTTATTTCATCGTTTCAAGTTTATACAAGTCTAAAACGACTTGTCAGGTAACGTGTTCGCCATTTACCTGGAGGTAAACTGATTGTAAACGTCTCAGGAAAAATAACACCTGTGATAAAAGGATCGATTGATTGAAGTTGATTCAGTTCGCTTCTCGACTGTGACATTAGGAAAGTCAAAAATATAGTATATAGATTCGAAAATATTTTGAAAACAAGATGAGATTACTTAAATGTACATACAAACAAAATTTAAATATATATTATATAATTAGGTAGCTATTGGCTACATTGTCATTTTTAAAGGTATCTTAACAAGGACAAACAGGTTCGCATTTTAGACAGAAAGAAGAGACAGTATACTTGAATATGCCATAGTCCGTTTTGATCAATAATTCTAGATGTAAGTCCAATTAACTCAGTTACATAATTTCTGATTAGTGAATTTTCAATCAATTAATGTATTTGGATAGACATTTTCATCCTTTTCCATCAAAGAAGTATAGAATAAATATAGGCGCTCACAGTGTGTACTGTCACATCCTGACGTATTTATTAAAGAAAGCAACACATGAAACTAGACAGACGTGTAGAAACTGTAGCGCATTATACATATTAATAATTTGCTACTTGTTTGTGTGACATTTACTTTTGAGTTTAAAAAAATCAATCGTCAAAATATAACTTAATACTGAAATAAAAAAATAAAAATCAAGAAGTAAAACTGATTCAGATAAAGTTAAACATTTGTACCTGATACATAGTACATTTGACGCATCGGCTGCAGAAAAAACATAGGGAAATTTTAAAACTGTTTCCACACTGTTTGCAACAACCCCCTCCTACGTTTTAAATCGACGTTTCACGACGTTTGTTTTACATTAGTCTTCACAGTAGACGACGATATTCATATCGGGTAGGACGTTAACAGAGACAATAGAGACAGAAGAAACCGGACCTAAAATGAAAACGTGTTAAGAATCAAACCAATCTTTCCCAAGTATTTAAATAGCATGGGACGTTTTTACAACACACTGTTAGTAGTAAATAGGAAAAATATAATCCCTTTGTCAATTAAAAAATATAATAACGACACAATTTTGTTTTTGATAAAACTTATTAGAAAATAGTTTCAACAGAGAGCGAAGAAAAGTAAGAAACGGCTGTATAAAGGAATCCGAATTATAATGTAAAAAACGCTCCACCTTTATTCATCTTTTAAAAGGTGACTATCATAATAAACAATATTTGAGCCGTCTCGAGAGAAAACCAACATTACGGCCTCTGCGTAATGTATCGAACCAGATCAGCCTGCGCAGTCCGCGCAGACTGATCCGGGCCGACACATTCCGTCTCAGGAGGATAGAGGTATAGAGTAATAATTCCTGAAACAGAAAATTCAAAGGAGGCGAAAAGTGTCTATCCGGATAAGCCTGTGCGGCATGCATAGTCTGATCCGGTCGATACTTTATGCAGAAACCACAATGTTGGTTTTCTCGCGAGACGGCTCATTTTATAAAAATGAAGATAAGAATCAACGAATAACTTGGTGTTGGGCATATTTATTACTTCGTTGATCAGTCCATAGAAACAGTGATATTGATAGCATTATGCCTTAGTCAATGTGATTTAAGTAAACATACATGTAATTTGCATGTTATTGGCCAACGGGCGAATTACAATTGTATAAAGTTAAAAATATTCCATACATATGATGTACTGTACTGGCCTTTAACCCTAACCTTTTCAGTGTTTCACCATGTACAGTAGTGTAAAGCTAAAGTCTAAAACTAAATGTATTCTTAAGGTAATAAAAACTACAGTTGTCTAAAATACCAATATCTAGTTTACTTTTGAAAGATAATCGAAATATAGAATATCAGATCTCTTTTCGCATTGCGATAAGCACTTCTTCTGACTTCATTTTGTGCACAATGTTAACGTACGTGTACATGAAAAAAAGTTATAATGAAGTAATGAGACTCGAAATGTACAAATCTACTTTTTTAATTTATGAAAACATAATTGAACACTGTAAAATCATAATATTATTAATCCTTATACTGCCCTAATTAAATGTAACTACATCATGATATCATTTTCACCTTTGAGTGTTCACATTTACCAAATATACGACTTCAAAGAAGTAACAGAACACAAAGGAAATTGTGAAATTGTGTAGAATGTAGTATGAATTATTTACCATTTTCTCGCAATGTTATCAACTCTGTTTAAAAGGCAAATTTTCACCTATGCAGATGTGAACTCTTTTCATCTGACATTATCAAGGCAGAAGATCATAAACAATGCAGATTGGATTAAAGTTAAAGACTTGTTTCAAAGAGGCATATTTGCATAAAGAAGCTTGGACTTGCAGCTTCATTTATTAATGTCCGAAGATCTATTTCATTGTTTCCAAAGTAACCATGTCTACAATGGCTATGGTGAATTTGTTACCTTCCGAAACATTAGTAAACATAACCATGTCCATATGCTTTATTTTGTACATAACATGGAAAACACACCAAATGGCGTGTATGACAAATGCCCAAACACGTCAGCCAAAATATCCGTCCAAGTGATGCAAATTAATTCAGTAATTTAGTAATGGCTTGAAAGCTTTTGTGACCAATGTGAAACAGTACATATATAGGCTGATCGCTGATATGAACTTCAAACTGGTCGTAAATGCCCTCTGTTGCTATTTATGAAATATGGCTCATATGAACATATCGGATTCTTTAAACGCAAGATGAGGTGCATATACATGAGTGCTAAAACTGGACACATTTCTGACATTATAACATTATAGACTAACCCACCTTTCAAATGTTCACTTAACTAAATGGTCTAAAATGTAGAATTAAAATGGTATATGTATATGGTATACAACCTTGCGTTATGGCCAGATCTATTTTACTACTACATAAATGGAAGATACATGACAAACTAATTTACATATCTGTTTGACATACCTTATGAAAAAGAGCATGACAGTCCACACAAGATTACATACTGCGTGCAGCATAACATTGAGAGAGATGGGCCATGACACTTGAAATGAGACATTTGGATCTCTTCGACCAGCGAAAATCTAGATCAGCCTTTGTCTCTGCGCAGTCTGATCTGAATCTTCTGTATTCGCAAGGTTAATGTACCAGCGACCTTGACGCATCTTGAAAACGGTTACAACTTAATTCGACTATGTACATATGAAACCAATGTGGTCGAACTTGCCGTAAATTCCAGAACCATCCACAGGGACTTGCTCCTCTTAAAATAGATATGACCCTATCTATGCATTCATAGATAGTGTCATATCTATTTTTAGAGGAGAAATCTTGGTTTTCAGATGTCCTGACAGATTTTTTTGATAGAAGTTTAGTATCCCCAATGGGCAATCAGACTCTTCTGTGTTCTTTTGGATAACGTTGCATGGTAGTGAACCACGCTTAAGAGACAACCGACTTCACTTATATGTAACAAGCGATGACCAAGCTTCATTTTTGTCTCCAGACAACCTGTTAAATTAGAATCTGATCGCCAACAAATTATTCAAGCTAACTTGTCGCTCGTGAAGCATGTCCGTGTTGTACAAGGCTGTATATGTTTTCACCTTGTTTCGTCTGCCACAGTTTGTGTTTTCTCGTGAGGAAATACATATACCCATATCATTATTTGACATGCGCACGTTTAATCTTGCGAGTCTTGTCATGTGCTTGCTCATAATTGAACATTGTGAATTGAAAACATCAATAATTTATCTACTTCGCATATAAATCAAGTTTGAAAAAGCCGTTCCTTTGCAAAACTACTGCATCCTGTTTGTGTAATGCAAGAAAAGTATACTGTAGTTTAGCAAAAGATCACGAACTTTATAAACACTACCTTCTCAAAGTTTCTACTGTACAATATAAAGTTAACGGTATGTACACAGGTTTACACATGAGAAACAATTAAATATGAATCCATTATGTAGAATTCCTTGCTAAAAAAAACTTCAACTGGCATACATATATCTTTCACTGTTCAAGATCCAGTAAATTAGTGTAAATAGTGCAAGTCGAGTCTATTTTAATGAAACACAAAACCTTATTCCAATGAACACACTCCAACTGTCACATGTTGATGTGTTTAATTCATGTGTCCTCCGGACTTTTGGCTTATTGTGCAATGATAAGTAAATGCGTATAGTGTTAAACAAACATGGCATCCGAACAGATACGCATTTCCAGGCCGCCTGTCATTGCCAGTGTATCGTTTATATATCGTTTATAGACACGAAAATTCATTCACCATAGTAGCATTAGCGCGGCAGTTAATGTACACGTAAGTCGTCGCGTATACAACTCACGACAACTTCACATTTGATTCACAACTTCTGTATAATGTTTGAGGTAAGTACTATCAGAGATAGTTTAAGTGCCTTAGCTGCAATAACATCAACCGTCACAAACCCCTGTACGCAATATTGCATCTAGCAGTATGTGTTTATTTCACATGAAAATATCTCGTTTTGTATTTAGTAAACCCGTCAACACCTTGTACATCCACACTTCCTAATGATTGGAAGTTCATAAATATAACTTGTCCCGTCCGCACAGTGTAAACGGACTTTTCTATTCTTTATTTTCTTTGGATGACAACATTGCGTACTGCAACTTCCCTCACACCGGCGGTACTTGATAAGCCGTTTCGTCCGGCAGTTGGTTTTTGGATCTTCGTACATGTCCTTGAAAACAACTCCCTTGCAGGTCGGTGCTGTAATTAAATAATTTGTTTAGGACTTTAAAAAACTTAATTACGTTCCAGCGAAACAAAGTTGGTTTTCACTGGAATACATTGAATATAGATGAGTTCAGGCGATATATGTTTCAAATTCGTGTGAATGCAGGGCATATATGATTTCTTTCCCGAGTTGTCTGTTTTGTAGAACCCATTGAAGAAACATGAACAAATTGGCGATTACTTATGGTTCAGATTTGAAAACAACGTGGGAAAACTTCAAACTACTCGCTTTCCGATTGTGAATTGAGATCGTGGAATAACCAACCGAGTTTAATAACGTATCCCCTAAGAAACAAGTTTACCATCGAAACAATAACAAACATCAAATACAAAAATATACAATAATGGGTTAACGGCAAAATATGACTTTCTGCTTAATTGTAGCATTTGCCTTAACACATTTAATTAATATGAGTTGTGTTGGTGTTTTACGTCGTTATCAGCATTATTTCAATTATATCACGGCAACAATTCACTCTTGGTAAACAAACCAGTACTAGGCTAGTAGGTTTGCACAAGAGCACTCCACCGTGACACAGCGACGCGACTAGGGATCGAACCCGGGACGCCCGGTTCCGAATCCCCGACGCTAACCGCTAAGCAATTGCGGATTCCTTTATCAATATGAGAGGTGCAGTGAGACAACCAACATTACTGTAGGTACATGTGTTGACAAAAAATAATTCTACACATCAATACTAAAGGTGAACAATAAGTCGCCCTCTTCAGAAGCATACATAAACCTTCTGTGACTATAGACGAACAGTGCAAAGAGCCCGATCAAACTGGGCGGTTGCGCTGACTGACCTGGATCTACACTGTTCGCATATTTCATACAGCTTCTCATTATAAGCCTTGGTATTACATTAGCCGAACAAACATCTGCGTACGGTTCTGCTTCTGTGCTTGTATTCAAAGGACCCACCTACATTTTCAAACCAAATGCTATGATACAAGTCTTACATGTAATCAATTTCCTTATAAGTTCAAGAATATTCTTATGAAATGCCGATATCCCTCAGGTTTCTAAAAGCAAACCAGCATTAGCACATGCTGTCTATTTAAGCAAAAATAAACAAAAAGAAAATATAATGTAATTAAAGAACAGCAAAACAGTAGCATTAGAATTGCATGATTTAATAACATGCTATAGCAATGAACCACAACGTATTGTTACAGCCTGTTAAAATTTGAGTAGATTTAAGCAAGATGGCGAACAACATCTTATATGAATCCTCTTCCTCTTATAAAATGTTCTATAATTATCATGAGCATGCATTTTGAAAGATGTTTTTCGTTAGAGTAGAAAGTGAATTATATCTTCCATGGACGGGATATTGTGTATACATTTACGTTGTTTTCATCAGTAATTGATGTTCCTTGGAACAATGACACAAGAAGAGTAGAAACAGAACATAATAAAGTGCTTTTTAGGGTTTCTAACCTACTTAACATAATAAAATGATTGTAAAAAGGATCATGGTCTATCCCTGTTCAGATGAATTATTTCATTCAACGTAGTAAGCAAATATTGTAACATATTATCTAACTAACATACAGTCACTCTTCAACAGACGATTTTGAAAGCATATGCGCACAAATATCGAAATTCTCTTTAAACGTTAATGTACGTTTTTAAATAAAAGGGTAGAAAACATTGTGGCAAAAGGGGGAATTATTCATTCTTAGCAATTTCGGTTTTCGACACGATATTTTCTATAGACGTCTGCTTACAATTCGTCAAAATGATCTACCGGTGGGAAAAGTTTAAACCTGTTTTCTGATTAATCTGACTACGCCAACTTTATTTATCCTGACTTCTATTAGACAAGATTCGTTATATTCTTCTGATTCTGATTTAAATGAGCTAAGTGAGTCGGATTCCGGAAAAGCAGCCTTATTGCATGTTCACAAGAGTGGTGCCGTGGCTGGGTATTCAGGCAGTGAGATTCAAAGGGACATGGCTTGTTAGAAGTATGTAAGTCTCCTGATTAATTCGCGATCAGCGCATTGCAATATCATACTGCACGGATTCATGGATGCAAGTTTATTTTAGCAACTTACATCATTAAATCATATTATAGTAAATAAGAAAGGGTTAAAACGAAAATAAAAGCAACTACAAACAAAAAATCACAACTTACTATAGCTACTATCTGACGAATATTCACCTATTTGGCAAAATTGCCCACTAAAGCCCCTACTACATCGGCACTCATAAGATTCACCGTCATGTTTTGGCTTACATTTGGATTTGTTTTGACATTTGTTATTCTTACAAGGGTCCGGCCTGCTACACCCTGGCGTCATCTTGTTGTTCCTCTTTGTCACCATGAAGTCAAGCGGTTTGCCGTTTATAACAACTTGTGAAAAACATCCTGAAATAATTGTCGAATAGAATGACAGAAGTTGTCTTGCACAAGTTTATTTAATTAGAAATAAATGTTTATATAAGGATAAGGAGACATTATCTGTTATCTTACCAGGTCATGACTAGGTTGTGCTATTCTAAAAAATGTTCTCTCTGAGAACAGTCAACCACAGATTTTAGAACACGGAACGTACCCCTTTTCAAGAGATATGTACGTGTATATTACTTAGCCGAGCAACGAAGGATTAGTATATAATGACTGGCGTTTTAAAATCGAATCATGGCTTCTCCATTCATCAATACGATTATTGTAAAATAAATCATTGTGACTAGTGCCATACATCACCCACTAATGTGATAAGTATACGTCTGTGTTGAGTGGTGAAAGGCAAGCAGTCGCCTTCGAACAACTGTTGTGTTGAGTACTGGCGCAAGAAAGTCTTGAAACAATGGCTAGTTTGATGTGTCGCCGTGATATAACTGAACAGCTGTTGAAATACGCGCGATGCTTCAACATATGAGTGCTTATGAAATATGTACTGATCATAAAGAAAGGTTTGGTACTATCTTAAATAAATGTTTACCTTTAAAGCTGGAGCCACCTCTGATATGAAACTTCCTGATGGCACGATTACTGACATGTCCCGGAAGTCCACCAAGAAACATGTCCTCTTCCGCGTCTAGGTACTGATGACTCCCTTCGTTTATAACCGTTCTCGGGATACCGCGATCAACCCTCATCGTGAAGTTTCTCTGGTGGACCAACAACTCGATGGTGTGGAACCTGTTATCGTCGACCTTGGTGAAGCTGAAGATGTAGCTGAACTGGGACGGGGAGTACTCCTTGCCCACGTAAAAGCTGACGGCGACACGGCCCTTATAGAGCTCGATGGCCAGATGTTCCTCAGTACCTGGTGTTATCATAATGAGTATTTATAAACATCTTACTATTGTGTATTTGATATAATGTTTGCATTAGCAAAATAAACATTAATAAAATGTATACTACGACTTCGAAATCGAGTAAATAAAAATATGAAAGTGAAAAGGATGAGATTGTCTAAGTTCATATACAAAATATTATAATGTAAGTTACACAATCCAAGTTCTATAAACATGTACCCAAAGGCAATTATACGTATTGGACATCAACACATTTTGAAAACCGATAGTAGATCAAATTTGGTTTTGATCCAATTAGAATAAACATGATAAGAAAACCTCTTATCGTTGAAGATAACACAGTTAATAAGATAATATTAAATAATATTTTTTTAATAGTAATAATAATAATAATAATATACAAATAATAATAATAATAATAATAAAAGTGAAAATAATAATAATAATAATAATAATAATAATAATAATAATAATTAAGATGATAATGATAATAGAAAGATTTAAGTTAAAATGTATTCATAAGATGTTCATACCTGTGTACATAATAAGGCCAGAACTGGAATTGGTCTTCATGACAACGGTTATGTTAGCTGTTGTTTTGAAATTGAACTTTGGCAGTTGGATGTAGGAATCAATCGCCATGAAAGAAAGGCTAGCAAGTTTTTCGCATTTCTTTCCCACATAGCCGGCCACACATTTACACATATAATCAGCAGCTTTACTCTCCTGATAACACAAGCCGTTGTTCTGGCAGTCATGGTTTTGGCAGATTCCATTTTGTGGGAGAGATCGGTCGATGCTGACCGGGGCTATCTCGCAATACGATCCCGTGTAATCTTTCGGGCAGAGACACGAGTACGAGCCTATTCCATCCACACACGTCGATCCATGTTGACAAATGTGATCTGTACAGTCGTTAGCATTTGTACTACAATTTTTGTCCTCGTATCCAAGTGGGCATTCACATCTGGAATACATAAATCATTGTACATTCGTTAGAATGTGAGCGATACGTTTGCAACGGTATCCAAGAGGGAATTTACATATGATTAATTAAAAACATATAATATCGTTTATTATTGTACTATATGTTTGTCCTTGTACCCCAGTGAGCCTTTGTTCCTCAAATAGACTAAGCAAGTATACAGACATTTTAATTAATACAACAATGTTGTACTTCGACTACAGTATGTAATTGAGGCATTTGAATGTTTCCGACAGTTGTTATTCTCTCAGCCCTGTTGAAATTCACTGACAGCCTTTATTGTCTAATCACTTTACTTGATACAGACAACTTTCGATGCGTTAGCAGCCAATGACTTCTGAAAGCATTGTGGGGTAAGGAAATTTCGCTCACAAGGAGCGATATTTCCCTTTTGCTCAGTAGTTGCAATACTGTAACAAGTATTAATTCAAATATTGCATTTACAATCTCATCTTTCTGTTCATATCTGACGGAATACCGTCTTTAAATCATGATTATTCGGTTGAAAAAAAAAAAATCATAACATGTATAACTATTAATAAGTATGTCAATGGTACAGGTATTACTGCGTCCTTAGTGACTAACAAGCAAACGGCTAAGAAATTAACATGCAAGTAGGCGTACTACAATGATCACTATGACAGGGATCGACATATTTAATGAACCCAACATACTTAACTTTCATTATTACAGAATTTCGATATCTAAACCAAGATGTTTTCAAAGGCATCTGCTGCATATTTGTCTTATGGACGAAAGGGTTAAAGGCGTACCTATAATCTGTCTTCAGGTTTTCACACTTGCCTCTCGCACAGAAATTGTATTGTCCCGTACAAAATTCAATGATCTCGTCACATTTCTTTCCTGTAAAATGAAATCAGTTCTATTATATACAAGTACGACCTAATATGCAACAAAAATAGGAATCCCGGTGAAGCGAGCTCGTCCTTGGACGAAATTTACTTGAGTCGCTTCTCATCGTAATAATAACTCGTCAAACCATCGTTCCATTGTCCAGATTAAAAGTATGATATAGCCCGGGGCGTGGTCGCACCGTGTCATAGACGTAAATGTGTTTGGAAGGCGGGTTTGTTTGGTGCAGATTCAGTATGTTGTTTTATCAAGTTCAATTGTACCTCTTAAACGACAATGTCACCTTAAATATGCGTATGTGCTTAGCCGAGTCAAAAAGTTCGAACCCCAATTTAGTTTAATTAGTAGAGTATCATTCAACTTAATCAGGTTAAATCTTTCCCTCATATAGACGCTTTCTGACGCCTCTGCAGCAGACGGCTTTTTGAAAACATAGTGACAAAAGAAGAAATTGCACAAAACGTGCAATTTCTCCTTTTGCCACAATGTTTTCCCCTTTTTGTCATAGGTTATCCATTCAATTATGGAGATTTTTTATGTTTTGACAAAATACGTTCAAAGTCGTCTGCTGCAAAATTGTCGCATGAGGGAAAGGGTTAACTCTTTCAGTGCCAATGAGAATATTGATTTTATTTTTTGCAAAAACTACAGATTCGTACGAAGCCGTCTCACATGAAATCATTATTCGTCTTTTTGATATCAAAATAATCCAAAACGCTTATTACATGAACATTTGAGTAGCCCGATTTTGAACATGGAAGAGTCAACTTTAGAAAATTTGGCATTCAAAGAATAAAAATGACTTTATTGCAGGATTAATTACTAATCGTATCGATTTTGTTTACATATGTGTATTCTAGAGACCTCCGATATGCTTGAAACACAATGTTTCCGACCAAGCAACTTGTCAAGATCTTGATCAGACAGTGTACAGCTGTATACCAGTCTGGATCTCTGATGGTCACAAAGTAATCGTATAACGTATATTAAAGTAGAACCATTGAACGAATCCATACCGGTAAATCCTTTTGGACATGTACATGTGTATGATTCTATGCCGTCTTCGCATGTAGCTCCATTTTGACAGTCATTTGACTTACAATCGTCGATGTTTATTTCACATCGTTCTCCCTGGAAACCAGGTAAACATAAACACCTGAAAACAACAAAGAGATCGTTACATAAATTTCATTATTATGAAAACACTAAGGAGCTATATATTTTGATACAGGAATACGCTGTTGCCGAATGATTAATGTCGGTGATTTAGAAACGGGTGTCCCGTATTCGATCCTCGGTTGCGGCTGTCATGGCGGAGAGCCCATCGACAAGGCACATTTCCTAGCTAAGAAATGGTTTGTTTACCCCAGGGATCAGGACAAAATGAACTGTCGCAGTGATAGAAACAGAAATAATTTTGAAAACGGCGTGAAACACCAATAAAACAAATACTCTTGGATACACGTTGTTTTAATTGTCCAGAGTCAGAAAATATGTGTTATAATATAATACTATGATAGTTGATACTGAGACAGACAATTACAATTTGAAAAGTGTCAACAGATATGATATCTCTAAGCAGTGTGTGTATCAGGATATAAACCTATATTGCTCAAATAACCATTGAAAGAAATGTGTTTAATAGAAGAAGGTCACGCGTAATCTAGTTCACTTACATGAAGCTCCCAAACAGATTTTTCATATCTTTGATTTTACAGACTCCATCGTTCTGACATGGGTTCCCGAAACAGGCGTTGATCTCCTCCTCACATCGAGCCCCGTGGTAGCCCGGGGCGCATTCACAAGAAAACTCCTCGAACCCACTCGAATTACACTTCCCGCCATGTAAACACGGATTACGATAGCACATGTTACATTTTGACATCACTTCCGGGTCTGGGTCACCTAGAAATGGAAATATAGGCATTTTATTATTGGTGTGTCTATATAAATACTTTAACCTGCATTATATTATCATTTACTTGGTCTTAAACGGTCTTGTCTTGTCTCAGTCAAAGTCAAAGTCAAAGTCAAAACACGTCTGTCTTGCTTTGCCTCCTTGGTCCAGTTGAGCCATGTAATATTTACACATGGGGCTGGTTCCTTAAAAGTGGGCACCAGAGTTTTCTGGGCCCAGCATCTGACCAAAAGGAATGGTCTAAAACACAAAGGGCAAAACCGACTTCCACCACATTATGTAGGAAATCCATTTTACATAGGGATAACTTGTAAGTGAATCAACAATGATTTGGATTTCAAATGCGTAATACATCTTATGACGTAGGTAGATAAGTATATATTCGATTACACAATGGAGATAAACTTGCATGGGAAAATAGTTCTGATCTATCGGATTCGTTGTTCAAAATGAAGTCCGCCTCATTTCCCATCGTGATATATTGTAAACGCTCACATGGATTTTCGTTGATGTAGAATTAACTTACCATTACACTCAAAGTACACTGAGGGTGTGGTCAGTATGAGTTTGTTGGCCATACGGGGTGGTCCAACACAGGCGGCTATGCCAGACTCGGCGTACTTGTCTTTAACCCAATCTGACAACCACTTTAGTTCACAGTCACAGTGGAGGGGGTTGCTTCCCAAGGCCCTGTAATATATATCAGCTTGTTATAAGTATATGAATTTTACTCTTGCAATTGTGTAAAATGGAATCATTGCCCTTCTATAAAGATCTTCATGGATGTGTTGTTACCACTACCAAGAAAATATACTCTGAAAGCATGTGTATTGAATTGAATATCTTACTATCTAGGTGGACAGCATACATTCCTACAAGGCCTTACTCCATCAACTGTATACGGTATAAAATGATATTGGTAATAGCATTAATTGTCCCCCGCTTTCGCGAAAGCGTGGGGACTATTATTTCTCATTCGTCAGTCCGTCAGTCCGTCAGTCAGTCCGTCAGTCCGTCAGTCCGTCAGTCCGTCAGTCCGTCACGCTGTCACACTTTCGTTTCCGGGCTATTTCTCTGCAACCGCTTTTTCGAATTTGATGAAACTTCATAGGAAGGATCACCACCAAGTGTAGATGCGCATATCGTGTTTGCGTTCCGGTTGGATTATTTTTCACGGAGTTATGGCCCTTTACCCCTATGTATGACTAAATTCATTTCCGGGCTATTTCTCTGCAACCGCTTTTTGGAATTTTATGAAACTTCATAGGAAGGATCACCACCAAGTGTAGATGCGCATATCGTGTTTGCGTTCCGGTTGGATTATTTTGCACGGAGTTATGGCCCTTTACCCCACCATCAGGCTATGTATGACTAAATTCATTTCCGGGCTATTTCTCTGCAACCGCTTTTTGGTATTTTATGAAACTTCATAGGAAGGATCACCACCAAGTGTAGATGCGCATATCGTGTTTGCGTTCCGGTTGGATTATTTTTCACGGAGTTATGGCCCTTTACTCCACCATCAGGCTATGTATGACTAAATTCATTTCCGGGCTATTTCTCTGCAATCGCTTTTTGGAATTTTATGAAACTTCATAGGAAGGATCACCACCAAGTGTAGATGCGCATATCGTGTTTGCGTTCCGGTTGGATTATTTTGCACGGAGTTATGGCCCTTTACCCCACCATCAGGCTATGTATGACTAAATTCATTTCCGGGCTATTTCTCTGCAACCGCTTTTTGGAATTTTATGAAACTTCATAGGAAGGATCACCACCAAGTGTAGATGCGCATATCGTGTTTGCGTTCCGGTTGGATTATTTTTCACGGAGTTATGGCCCTTTACTCCACCATCAGGCTATGTATGACTAAATTCATTTCCGGGCTATTTCTCTGCAACCGCTTTTTGGAATTTTATGAAACTTTATAGGAAGGATCACCACCAAGTGTAGATGCGCATATCGTGTTTGCGTTCCGGTTGGATGATTTTTCACAGAGTTTTACCCCACCATCCGGCTATGTATGACTTAATTCATTTCCGGGCTATCTCTCTGCAACCGATTTTTGGAATTTGATGAAACTTTATAGGAAGGATCACCACCAAGTGTAGATGCGCATATCGTGTTTGCGTTCCGGTTGGATTATTTTTCACGGAGTTATGGCCCTTTACTCCACCATCAGGCTATGTATGACTAAATTCATTTCCGGGCTATTTCTCTGCAACCGCTTTTTGGAATTTTATGAAACTTCATAGGAAGGATCACCACCAAGTGTAGATGCGCATATCGTGTTTGCGTTCCGGTTGGATGATTTTTCACGGAGTTATGGCCCTTACTTCTGAACCGTAATAGGTACTGCTTTCATATTTCACATGTGTATTCCTTGTGACAACCCCTTTCCATCAATACCAATTTTTGTGACCTTGACCCTGGCGGGGGACCATGATTCTCTGAATTTGCTTGTTTATATATAAATGTAGTGTACTTACAGATGTGTGAGAGAAGAAAGGTCATCAAAGGTTCCGTATGGGATAGACGATAAATTGTTACCATGGAGACCACTGAAAATAAAAAAAATATAAATATATTCTGCCTGATTGTATGTGCTGCATAGGTATACACTGTATAAACTTCTATACAAATGCATTAATCGTGATGATATATATGCATGAACTGATAGATGGAATATTGAGAAGTAACAGTGTCTTATGTGCAGAATTAAACAATGTTTTTAAAAGCATTGAATTGTATCTGGCAAAGTTTCTACCATTCAGCTCAGAAGCAGAAACTATGTTTTATCTGGGTAAACCTTTGTCATGTAAATCTTATTAAACTTCTACTGGCTGGCAAACTCATCGCAAATTTCTAAATCCTTTTTATCATTATTATGTTTACTATTAATTGTACTATTAACACACAATGGCGTTTAAAATTACGTTTGGTCCTTCACGTAAATAAACTTCTATCGTCTGTGAATAAATTACCATGTAAAAATTACTGACAAAAGGCAGGCAATCCGAACGAATTTGACGTCGTACCGAGCTTTAAAATTACTACTTATATAATATACTTACAGGACCCTGAGGTGTTCCAGTTTACTGAAAGTGGTGTCGGATAAACAGCGAAGTTCGTTGTAACTTAAAAGCCTGAAATGAATTCATAGTACATAATTAAAGTATATAAGAAAATAATCCATACTATAGGTCAATTGTTTTAAATTTCTTCTGGCTACCAGGTTCAATGCAAAACACTACAGTAATGTTAACCCTATGTCCTATACACGCTGTAATCGAACCTTCTAGAGAAGGCCATATTTAAAAACGAGAAACTTCTCCCTATAAGTATGTTTTCTTCTCCAACAATGTTTGTAATTCGTTCATTTTTTAATTAAGCAACTTTATGCCCTCTAGTTTCCACTTGCTGCGTAATAGAACGTTCCAGGAAGGCTTCTCTTTAAAACAAATATAAAATAACACGTTTCTGTTGTAGAGCGGAGCAATGACAATTCTTAGAATTTGTAACAACGTACAAAGCGCAGACCAATGGCAATTAATAGCATTTACAACAACGTCCTGAACGGACACAAATGGCAATGAATATAATTTGCAACAACGTACAGATCGCAGAACAAATCAATTCGTGAAAATATACTGAGGGCAGAGCAATTTAAATATTAAAAAGTGTCCCAACTTACATAGTTTCAATACGTGTAAGGTTTTGGAACAGCTTCGGAGGCAAACTCATCAGTTTGTTATTACTCAAATCTCTGAAAATACACAAGAACCGGCCGCCGTCATAATTTATAAACTTATAATCCTTATCCAGCGTCCTTCAATTAGCTTCATTATTTGTTTTTTGTTTTCTGGAATATTTATCTGATAGTTTATATAAAGAAACAATAGAAATAGCAAACAATGTAGACGTGGTAGAGACATCACTTTGTACATGTCTTAATGATGAAAAGTGAATTCCAGAATCTAAGCCATTCTTTTCATTTCTTTTATTACTTATATTCGGTAGTAAAGTCACGTCTATGCACGTGTACCTTTGCAAGTTATTTCGAAATTTAGAATAGTGTAAAATTGTCAAAATATATGGAATATGCACAAACTTACAGTTTTAAAGATATAAAATGTGTACCAACTTACAGAGTTTCGATTCGTGTATTGTTTTGGAAGAGTTTTGGTGGTAGACTTATCAGCTTGTTATTGCTCAAATCTCTGAAAAACACATAAATAAATATGAACGTTTGTCCGTTTTTATATTGATCAGTCGACCTGATTGCAGAACTGTTGAACATAATATTATGCCATATAAGGGACAAATCATATATGCATTAAATAAATTATGTTTTGACTGTCCATTAATCGTCTGACACCAATAGGTCAAAGTATATTTTGGGCAGGTCACCAGTTGCATGATGGTTATGTTTAATGATCGAATGATTACACAACTAAATTCCTGTTACACACGGCGTTAACATGCACTCAATAAAGGTTGCTGTGTCCTAGCTAGCTCAATTAAAGAAGTATATAAATAAACATTAAATGTTTAACTAAGTCGTCGACAACTATAAATATTATCACTTACAGAAGAACCAGTTTAGTCAGACGACCAATCTCACTAACGACATCTTCAGCCACACTTTCAACGTTTGTGATACCGTTAGCATCGAGATATCTGTGAAAGATAATAAGCATGATATCTGTATTTGAGTCATGGTGTTTGGCCACCAACCATAACGATAGGTAGGTATACCAATTATAATTAAGGAATTGTTTAAAGCACATTAAATAACATATTCATAGTTATTCCCTTTCTAGTTTGAGTGCCCATGCCAATATTATCAGATAAACAAACTATACTATTTTGAAGTTAAACTTGCAGGACATTTCTAATATTCTAGACCAGAATGATTAAAAAAGAGAATGATATTCTCAGCTGAGTACACACTTAATATTTTCGTTAAATCGGGGCCGGATGGAGAACAGAGAAGATCCCTATCAGACTGTACAATAATTATTAAAACATAAGTTGGTGCACTAAAGTTATTGGTTAACATTTCAATTAACTAATAATACAGTATCTCCTTACAGTTGTGTGGTATCCAGCGGGATCCCCAATGGAATACTGTTGAGGTTATGTCGACTGCATCTGACTGTAGTTCCGGTACATGTGCACTGTTCTGGACACTGCACACGCGGGTCACAATTCCGTGGAATAAGATCTGCAAGGACAACGAGAGAAGAAATGAACAGTGCTTCAGGGAAACCAAATCAAAACGAATTGCAGGCTTTTAAGTTACGACGAATTGGTCGCAAATGCTTTAGTGTTGGTTTTCAAAGAACGCTGATTCAACATAAACAAATGTATGTCAATGCACGTGATAGATAAGATATAAACATGCTTCTTGGGGGTCCTTTATCGTTGTATCATACACTTGCAAGTGAATATTTTGAGGCGGCCCGTTCGTTATATATGTAAAACGAACAATATTATCATAATCACATGATGTGTATAAACTCCTTCAAAATACATGTTAAGTACTACTAGTAAGGAAAAACTTCTTATTTTGTTTTCCATCTGAAGATACAAATATGCAAAGATATTTCTATAAAAGTTATTTTCTATCATAAGAAAGAAACACCAAAATAAAAGTAATGCAGATATCTTACCGTCCACAGGTCGATCTGAACAACAAGGCGGGAAACCCACATTACAACCTACATCGTTATTCTCTGCAATAAAATACAATAAAAATATAGAGGCTATTTCTTCGTTTAGGATGTTTTATTACATACGTTATATTTTAACGCGTGTGTGAAAATATGTGGACATGATTTATATTGATGGTTATATATATTGTTTGAGTATATGCATATACCATAGGTGTTAAGATTATTATAATACATATATACTGTTTAATCACTTATGGTGTTCATATTAGTATGGCATGTAGATGCTGTTTTATCACTTAAGTCAGAAAAACCATTACTGTTATGTTCTTTTATGTTAATGCAACAACATTCGGTTAGTTTATTGATAATACATTTATTTAAGCCGAATCAACAGACTGTTATAAGTGTTGCGTTTGAACGATGGTGTGTGTCTACGAAAACGTCAAAATGAAAACGTTATACAGCGCGAATATAAATAGTATACCGTTGAATTAACCATGGTTTGGAGGTCAGATGTGTAAGTACTCTCTTACCAAGGTCGAAAGCCTTAGTCATTAATAAATATCACAAATAGAGGATCTGATCAGTTAATCTAATACACATACAATAGGTTTGGTGTTAGAATAAGAAATTACCTTCACAAATCATGGTTTCCGCGTCGACATCTAACAGTGGCTTATTTCGTAATTCGCTCGGAAAGGAGCATAACAGACTACCAACAAGAACATCGTGGTCCTTGAGCCACTGGGAAAACCATTTTAAATGGCAATTACAGGCAACTGGGTTCGACATCAGATTTCTGTAAAGAGGAAATTAGTTGTAAGAGACGGTTATAAATCGTTTACTGACAAATAAACAGAAAAATGTTACAAGACATTCTGAGAAAAGGTATTGACTCGCTAGAGTCTTCATTGGCCGCATATATCTAAATATTACTTCGTTGTAAACTCTCATCTTGCTGTTTGTAACTAATAACAATACTTCCGTATCATGGCATCATAGTATCCACAATTTTAAACTACACTTGTGAACAATGAAGTCAAATAAATACTTAAAGTTGTTACACATTTTACTGGCTTCGATGGCCAATTGCAAATGAAATAGGTGTTTTCGGTAGCATGGATATTATACTTACAACGACGATAAATCCTTTGTAACCGCAAAAGCTCCTTCCTGGATACACCCAATCTGGTTGTCAAATAAATCCCTGAAATATTATTCAGGCAATAATATGTGCACCTGTATTTTACGACCATTGCAGTAAACAAATGTATGTATGTCAAATAACTTTATAGAGGATGATTATTTCTTTTTGGTGTAATGTCCAGATATCTTTTCACAGAGTGAACACAAAACGTTTAATGTTCACGACTAGCTCCGTTAACCGTGTGTATGAGTGTTTTAGGGTTTACGAAATGAAACATCTCTCAAGTTTAAATCTAAACAAATATCAATCTCCTACGCAGAGTTGTCGTTCCTTACACTCACCATACATGTATGGTGAGTGTAAGGAACGACAACTCTGCGTAGGAGATTGAACAAATATGTGTGTTCAAGGTTTTACTTTCTAATGACTGCAAACACAGGTTAGCATTGCTTTATAAATCTGCTGTTTGAAAGGTTGGCTCAATACTCCGGTGAAAAATATTATATCATAAGCATTCTCATTTTGAGGTGCATAGCTATGTTAATAGAACCACAAGTGAAGAAATGTCAAGAAGATCTTTGGAATTTCTTAAGTGTTGTGCTGTGTAATACAAACACTGGAAACAATATACATCATGTATTGACAATGAAATTACAGAGGAAACATCGGGAAAAGTCTGCTCAAAGGTGGATATGATAATTATTCATGGAGCATGCAATTAGTTTCTTTAAATACTTACAATTTTCTCAGGTTGACTGTGTGAGAGAACGATGAGTTACTGATACACGAGAGTCGATTGCCAGTCAGGGATCTGTGAAAATAAAGTAATCGTGTGTAATAATCTCGCTGAAATCAAACCAAGATACTTCACTGTGCGTATAACTTCGTTCTGGTTTTAATGAGATTTGATGTGTCATTGCAACAACCTCGTGCTACTGAGGCTTGATCCAACTTATAAAACATAAACATACTCTAATAATCAAAATTAACCCTTTTCCACCATTAGGTGCATTTTGAGACATCTGCAGCAGACGACTTTTAAAAACATTGTGACAAAATGAGAAATTGCTATTTTCAGTAATCAAACCAACAATTAAAGAGATTTTCCATATTTTTAAGTAGACATTTTCAAAGTCGTCTGCTGCAGATTTGCTGTAAGTGGGAAAGTGTTAACATGGGATAACATGTAAACAATACAGTACTGATATTTGCTGTAAACGTGACCTCTTTGAGAGGTTCGAGTACTGGATGAATATAACTATCAAGGAAGCAGCCGACGAGTGTGATTTAACACTATACCACATATAGTATACGAGCCGCACTTTGATGGAATTGCAGCAAACGACTTTTGACAACATTGTGACAAATGGAAATATTGGTTTATAATGAGCAATTTCACATTTTGCCACTATTATGTTTTCAAATATATTTGATGAGTATGTCATCATTTAAGGAGAAGTACCATATTTATGCCTAGCTTTTTCAAAGTCGTCTGCTGCATATTTGTCTTATGTGAGAAAGAGTTAATACACGTTGTATGAACTTACATCACAATAAATGTGAAATAAACAAATTATAACTAATGATGATTGTAAATATGTCAGTATTGATTTACAAGGTCTTTGATTTCCTTTTTGTTCTCAACCCTTTCCCTCATATAGACGCTTTCTGACGCCTCTGCAGCAGACGTCCTTTTGAAAACATATTGACAAAAGAAGAAATTTCTCAAAACGAGCAATTTCTCCCTTTGCCACAATGTTTTCCACTATCAGTCATAGGTATCCAATCAATTATAGAGAATTTCTATTTTTTGACAAAGTATGTTCAAAGTCATCTGCTGCGGATTTTGTATTACGAGTTATCTACAGCATTGTATTTGATACCTGGGCGATATTCTTAGAACGATAATAAGTATCCTCTCGTTACTTACATGTGATGAACCTCTGTAAGCCCTGCTAACATTCGACCTGAAACTTTGTCTAGTCTATTATTGGCAAGATTCCTGAAAAATATGGAAGTAGAATCAAGTAGAAATTAATGATTTAGTAATCACCTTCTTCGATCTTAACGATAAGAGCATTACGTAATAAGAAAAATGTAGTAATACATGAACATAGTATGTGCATCACAAGTGGTGAAACAGAAGATGCAAATAAAGACATTTGTTATATGAATGCTTAGTATTTTCCTATACGGAAAAGAATCTCATATAGAAGACACATACGTTTGTTATAAGGTCGATTGAGTTATGTGAAAAGTAGACGTATGAATAATATAAATACCTGAGCCACTTCTACAGAGTTAGGGTCTTAATGCGTCTGCGTACAGTGAAGACTGAGGTGAGACTATACAGACTGCATCGGCACAGTCTCAAAGATCATTCACTGTCCGACGACATATAATGTAGTTTTAGACTTATATTTGACATTACATTAGAACTGTAGCCCCCTTAATTTAGAAAAAATAATTGTTATATCATGTAATATCATGAATGTTAAAATTGACCTCCTAGCTGGATCATTTGTTAGACTTGTTAAGACCTAAGACTCCATACTTACAGTTCCATTAATTTCTCCTGTGTTATAAATGTATCTTCTTCTATAATCTCTATCAGGTTGTCACTCAAATCGCTATAATAAATAGAAAGTAAATAAACATGTAAGTGATGAATGAACATTACACAAAGTGAGTCCAAATTGACCCTTCCCCACATGTGACACTTCCTTTTTCCGCTCACAATAACTCTTTCTGTGCCCAATTTCTTATAGTGGACTATTCAATGTTCAAACTTGGGCGACTCTATTTATCATTCAATAAGAATTTCGGAATATTCGAATAACTTAAAGATACATGTGAGACAGCTCTATATTCCTTAAGTTAATACCAAGCAGGGGTGTAACGAGACTTACTCTATATGAAGAAGGTTCATTTGAATGGAGTTCTTCCTTCTTTAAATAGAATGACTAATTTGCTTAACCCTTTCCCCCAAACATACACTTTATGATGCCTCTTCAGCAGACGATCTTTCAAAACAATGTGACAAAAGAAAATAATCCTTCAAATCGAGCAATTATTACTTTTGTGACAACGTTTTCCATTCTTTTGTAATTCATTCCTTCATCTATAGAGATTTACCATTCTTTTGCCTAGATAATTTCATATTTATCTGCTGTATATGTATATGTATCTTATGTGGGAAAGCGTTAAGAATAATACATTAGGGATTTATAAACTAGACTAAGACTAGAGATTGCACAGGCAAAATCCTGTCCTAGACTTATAGAGATAACAATAGCTCCACATTCACATAACAGGACAGGATTCACAGGAAAAGGGATATATACGAGCGGTGCTCTGCGGAAACCCAACAGTTAGACATTTGCGACAAGTGTAGATCCAGATCAGTAAGTGCACCCGAGCATTTTTGTTCGCTAAGGTTGATTTTCCTGGAGCATCTCTCACATACACTCAACTTACATTATTTGAAGATTGGATAACTCTCTGAATACACCATTAGCCGATAACTTTGTGATTTGGTTGTTCTTCAAATTGCTATAAAATAATAAACATTATGTAATTAAATACAAAAAATAATGATAATACTGTGATGAATAATTAAACTGATAAAAAAGGGAAATCACAATAGACCTAGAAACCTATTCCGTTGAAAATTAATAAATCATGTTCTTATTCAAGAAATCATTTCTTATTTACTTTAAATCTGTTTTCTTTCCAGGTAGTGTTAAAATGACGCGTTGATAATAAAATACCAAGATGTTTGATTGTACGTTACTTACAGTTGTGTGATGTATGCCGGAAGGTTGGATGGAACCGTTGTCAGTCGACGATTCGAACAATCTACCACCGTGCCGCTGCAATCACACTTAAGCGGACATGTGTTGTCAATGGTACAGCTTCCAGCATTTCGTGTTCGATATTCCTCTGAACCTACGGTAGTGATTAATATTTTGTCTGATAAGGAACTTGAGTCAAACTCATATTTATTAAAATGGTAAGACATCATTTGAAATAATCATAATATTCCAATATATGCGCTTGATTCAATTATAAAAATGCTTCAACTTCTTTATTTTACATCGATTGCGAAACAAGCTTTAAGCTACGATGAATGCTTCCTGGAGACATTACCAGTATTCGCGGCGTGTGGGAAAACCCCAAAGACAGAACCCTCTCATCACTGGATTGAAACATGTGCCCTTTGGTACGAGAGGCCGTCGAGGCTCTACCACTGCTGACCATATTATAGTTCATGTTAAGGACCACTGCGTCTTCCAAAGGATACCACCATTGGAATACTTAATCCTATACATTTGTTCAAAGATGTAGAGTGAGTGAAAGGGTGATCGAATTCTTATTATGAATTGCGACTCACTTAAAACTATGGAACTCCGTATAGAAGATTATGAATAAACAGCTCTATATAGGATATGTGAAAACGTGGTAATAAGTATACTTTGTGGAAACGAAATGTAGCACGGGATGGTATTGTTAACATAAAACTAGCATACTAATAATTGAAAGAAAGTTGAAACAACGAAAGATGAATGTGAAGTGAAAGGTAATATAATTGAACAGAACGATTTGTTAAAAAGACTAAATAAACTATAAGGCTTGTAGTAGAAAGGAACATATAGGTTGTCCTTTAAATTAGATAGACATGCAAAGTAAGATAAGAATATAGAAGTAAATAATAAACGATGTATTCCCTCGACCCATGACATGCCTATATGTGTTATTGCTACACTATATCGCAGTTACTTCTATTATAACTCATACTAGACAACGGAAGAGTCTGGTTTGCAAGGTTGCCAAAAACGTTTGAACTAGGTAAATGTAAACATTTATGTAGAACGTGTTTTAAAAGTAAACGAGGTTAGTTTAATGTTACATGAATTGAATAACTAGGTTTCAGCCAATATAAATCATGTTCGTTGTCTGCTTCCTGGTGACTTAACCAGTACTGTTTAAGTGGAAAAATCCAAAAGGCAGAACCGTTCATCACGAGATTCGAAACCGTGACATTTGGTACGAGAAGCCGACGCTCTAGCACTACAACACTGTCTGCCACATAATAGGTTCGAGTAGAACATGTATATATATACAGAAAGGCGTAGCAGTAAGTTAGTAGTGGTATTAAAAGTAATTATAGAAATACCATCTATTGTAAATTAAGTAATTGTGTTTACGGAATTTGTGTTTACGGAATTTGTGTTACGGGACTTAACAATCGGAAAAGAATAAAGGTAAATGAAGAATATAAGACACGAACGTGACTAATAGCGAAGGGAGAATGAACAAAAAAATACAAGGGAAAAAAAGAAATAAAATAAATAAAATTAAGCTCATTTTCGTCTGTGCACGATGTTTGTAGTGTAATTACATTTCGGTCTTTGAATTCGCAATCGGCATGTGTGATTCGTATGATTGGTTTGTTTGTTTGTTTGTTTTAAGGGGTATTACGCCTCTTTCAACATTAGTTCAGTTAAATCACGGCGACAGTTCACTTATTCATGATCCCTGGGTAAACAAACCAGTACTAGGTTAGGAAATGTGCCTTGCCCAAGCGCACTTCACCATGACCGTCGTGCCACGACTGGGGATCGAACCCGGTACACCCGGTTTCCAATCCCCAACGCTAACCACTCCGGCGACCACGGCGGATTCCCGTATGATTGGTAGAACTAATTCGTGTAAATAACAATCCAATTTAGATTTACATCACATGTTTGCTATATAGGTATTCGTGTAATTCATATGTGTTTAAAAACAAGACAGTTGCGTCTAACAGAAGAAAATGAGCTATTTAACCCAAGATTATACCCATCCAGAATGGTCTAAAACGCTATAAGGTGAAAACAGAAAGTGACGGGCATCCAGCGTGCGTAGAAATTAAAATCACCTTTACATTTAAACTTAGTGTGTTTAGTACTGCTCAACTTTTTCCTTTCCATACGCCTTGGTCTCTCACAGCGTGCTCCGCTCGTCTCGATCGGGTTCTGACCAAGGAACTGGGCGAGCCATTCCAAGTTGCAGTCACAAATGAAGGGGTTACGCCCTAAATGCCTACAAAAGAAAATCATAGAGCGGTTTTTAACATCCTGATATATCTTCAATTTTGTATTCAGTACACGCCGTTTCAAATTTAAGGCATAGAAAAGGGATGGAAGATAGCATTCAATGTAGACGTTTGTACATAAAAGGTCGCATATATGTTTGGAATGAACAATTCTGGAGTAGAAGCAGTAAATTACTGTAGTATTGATACCCACTACCTTATATGATCATATGAATATGCATTAACACTTTCCCTCATATAACAATTCTGCAGCAGACGATTTTGAACATATTTTGTCAAAAAATGGAAAATCTCTATAATTGAACGGATAACCTATGACTAAAAGTGGAAAACATTGTGTCAAAAGGAGAAATTGCTCGTTTTGAGCAATTTCTTCTTTTGTCACTATGTTTTCAAAAAGCCGTCTGCTGCAGAGGCATCAGAAAGCGTCTATATGAGGGAAAGGGTTAATATTTGTTAGAGTTAATCTGTAAATGCTTAGGTTCAAAGCGTGAAATCAATGAAACTAAATGCAAGGGAGACAACTTAAACAAAATGATTGAAACTATACACAGTTTTCTCCCTTACTTTAACTGAGATAGACAAAGTTTGAAATGCCCACTTACAATGTTTGAAGATTTTCTAAAGCTGAAAATGTTCCGTTCGCTAAAGATTCAATCTTATTGTCGTAGAGAGATCTGGAAATTAAGAGAAAAGTTTAAGAAATCAAAAGAACATACATTCTGAAAAGGAAATGATGATATTTTAATAATGACTTTCGATGAAATGAGTTTCTCGAGCTCTTTTTAAAAATACCTAGGTCATGTATATAGTAAGCATGGTGGGAGTCAAATAATACATGCAAGCAATATAACAAACATTAGGTTGGATCACTATTACCCCTACAGTTATTAACAGCGAAAATATCTATGAACGATTGTTGGCCTGACAGACCTTTCAGATAAGTGTTACAACTAACAAATACCTAAATAGCTAGTGCATGATAAAGGGTATAGGCTTTGATCATCTTGTCCACCTGATCAGAATTACAAGAATCTACTCAAATTGATAAAATATTCTTAAAAGTTTGAGTAAGTAATATGGTGATATGTGAAAAGTGTTGACTTTGATTAGACTGTGCGGATGAACAGGCTGATCAGGATATACACTGTTCACAAAAGTCAACTGGTACATGGTCTCAAATCGACTTCTGTGTTAGGTAAACCTGATTAAACCCAAGGTAAACGGTTAAACAAATCCATCGTACAGAATCTGAGGAAATGATAAGACAATCTGCTATACCAGACGTCTTGCTTGTTTGCATTACCAAATGTCTAATCAGTCATATTTCATAATACATGGTTTTAACAGATACACGTCATGTTTAATATTGGCTATTTAACACCTGCTTTTTATCTTCTACATAAAAAAAATACGTGAAGAATTTGACAAATCGTTTTTAATCTGTTATTTATTTTATCGCTATGTCAGTTTCCGTTAGCAATTTTCTATAACCTGTTCATTCGTTGTATGTTTTACCCATGTCTCTAGAAGGCATTTGTGGACGGAGATGAAAAATGAAGATTTTTCTCCGTCGTCAATAATGGTTTCTTTTATGAATTGAATTTATAGTTTCATTTGGCATGTGATAGTTATAACCAGTATGAAATCGTGGAATTTACTGCAGAAATACAATAACTGTTAACGTTACAACTTTAATTTATAGCTAGGCTTTAAATTTGAAACAGCCCATTTACTTAGTTTTAATTATAAATTATTTATTATTTAGTAGTTTACGCCGCATTCAGTTATATCACGGCGTTTCCTGGGTAAGTTACCAGTACTACTGGTCCATTTATCCTGATACCAGCCTGTCACTCGTAATGCTAACCCAGCAACCCTGAGCGTCACGGAGGGCAGCCATTACTAACCATTAAAGTATTTGGTAAGACCCGGTCTGGGATTGAACCCGCGACCTACCCGTGGCGGACGCTCTACCACTACACCACCGAGGCAGTTAATAATAAAACATATTGGTATCGATGATCGTCTTTTCACGTGTTTGTGAGTAATATTGATCAGATGCCTATTTCTGATCGGCACTATTTATATTTAACAATTTACAATAAACATACCGAGGGCTTGGCGTGAAACGGTTGTAACTAAAATTAGTATTTTATTTACCAAGGTTAATCACCTCGCCATAAAGTCTTTATAAGCGTTAAGTCATTTTTCTTGGTAAACAATGGAAATTTAGGTGCCATTGCTCGTTCTGAGCAATGGCACATAAATTTGCATTGTTTACAAAGGGGTAAAGGGGTCAAAATTGCCCCTAAACCAGGCTTTTCAAAATAGGTTTTTAGTTACAACCGTTTCACGCCAAGCCCCCGATACGCTCTCGTGACACATCCTAAGCGGACGAGTGTTTGTAACATTGTGGCAAAAGGAAAAATTGCTCCTTATGAGCAATGTCTCCGTTAACTTCGATGTTTTCAACTATATTCAACTCACTTTATTAGTCTTTCAATGATTGATTTTGTTTTCATAATTTTGTCCAGATGTTTTAAAAGTTAACTGCCGCAAATTGTTTGTGAGTGGGAAATAGTTAATTCGTGTAAATATTTACTCTGATTTATTTATCAGTAAGGACGGATGGTGTAAAAAGGGTATCCCCACCTTTAATTAACCCTTTCCCTCATATAGACGCTTTCTGACGCCTCTGCAGCAGACGGCTTTTTGAAAACATAGTGACAAAGGAAGAAATTGCACAAAACGTGCAATTTCTCCTTTTGCCACAATGTTTTCCACTTTTTGTCATAGGTTATTCATTAAATTGTGGAGATTTTCTATGTTTTGACAGAATACGTTCAAAGTCGAATTGTCGTATGAGGGAAAGGGTTAAATAGATATACACACTTTAAAATGTTCACATAATTTACATGTAGTCCAAGTTTCAATGAATTACCAGCTAATTTACATAACTACACGTTGCATATCTCGACACCTTCCATACATTCATAATAGTTCAAGTTTATTTTCAAGTGTTTGCATGTTCTTCTTTATCTAGACATTCCAGGGGCCATTTATACATAGTGCTTGCTTTCAGCCGAGCTACGATAGCTCAGGCGGTAGCGACGAGGTCTATCAAATCCATTGCATTAAGGGGTCACGAATTCGAACCCCAACTGGACCATTCATTCATTCCGATGATTGATAAAAGTCGTTATGACTAGCCGGTAATTCGTCTTTCACCAATGGAAAAATGAGTCTATATGGTAAGGTAGCATGTTGATTTGGGAGAATATTGTGTGGAGTACTGTTGCGAGAATGCCAAGAAACACAGTTAGGTGCAACTGAAATAACACTGAAAACGGTATTGAACTCCAATCAATCAACCAACCAATCAATCAATCAAATGCTTGTTTTCTGTGTTAAAATGGTAAACTGACGTTTTGAATTTCATATTAATATGATTTTGAAGTTGTCTAGATACATCTAGATACATCAGGCAATTTACACCAATACAGGATAGTGTTGCCCTGACGCACACCATTGAGCCATATTGTACCTATACATCCCATCCTGACATCAGAGTGTTTCACCTAAGTGCATATTTATTTAGATAGCAAATATATTCGGTTACATTGTATGCATAACAATTCTTTTCTGAAAGATAAACCTGTTAACAAAGTTCACCCCAGGTGTGATGTGTAACAATACGCCTTCAACTTAATTGCGATTACCTAATAAACCGTCCCGCGAGAAAACCAACAGTATGGCCTCTGCGTAATATATCGACCCAGATCAGCCTGCGCAGTCCGCGCATACTGATCCGGGCCGACACATTCCGTCTTAGGGGGATAGAGGTATAGAGTAATGATTCCTGAAACAGAAAAATCCACAGGAGACGAAAAGTGTATTTCCGGGTAAGCCTGCGCGGTATGCTTAGGTTGATCTTGGTCGATACTTTACGCAGAGTCCAAAATGTTGGTTTTCTCGCGGGACGGCTCATTTATAATTGAGAGACATGTTATGTGAAAACCGAGCTACGACCAGGCAGACATCCAGATCGGTCTGCAGTTATACATAGTCTGATCTTAATCGTGTTCGTTGTCGACTCAGACAAGCATCATTGTAACCTATAGAGATTTGTGATGAGCATACAATGATAATAGACGTGTGCAACTTAAACGAAATTGTCAATAATTTGAATAACTTAGATGGTCGATTTTCGTATGACGTGTAAGAAGGAAAGAATATGACTGGAGTTTCACATCTCTCTCATGGATGTACCTACTAAATGACCTACGAAAATTATTGTTATTTCATTTGGATCACAATTTGAATATGTGTATCTCTAATTCCGTCTCTTTCTATCTGGTGTTTTAAAACGCATGTTTATCAAATATAACTTGTACTAAATCGCCTATCAACCTAATACTTGTTAAGTTTTATCAAGAGATAACTTTCTCCGTCTGTATTCGATTTACGCGCCTTCGGTAAATAAAATAATGCAATAAATTGAACAACATTTGTTTCTGTGGAAGATCGAGATGTAAGCGTAATGGTCACACCGAAACAGATATTAGCCGTCCCGCGGGAAAACCAACACTATGGCCTCTGCGTAATGTATCGACCAAGATCAGCCTGCACATTCCGCACAGACTGATCCGAGCCGACACATTCCGTTTTAGGGGGATATAGGTATAGAGTAATGATTCATGAAACAGAAAACCCACAGGAAGCGAAAAGTGTCTATCCGGGTAAGCCTGCGTGGCATGCTTAGGCTGATCCTGGTCGATACTTTGGTTTTCTCGCGGGACGGCCCATATTTAATCGCTATGCACAGCCAATCGTGGAAACAGTACTAATTATGCTCTCTTTGTGAAAATGCATCGCGCTCTCTACCCAGAAACAAAACACTTATTGACTTTTAATTTATCTGTTGGAATGTTTTCTAAGTAAATAATACCATTTTATCGTAGTTTGACAGTTTAATAGCATAATGATATTTGGTAAATGAATAAAATATAACGGTTTGTATTCTGAATGCATTTGGAAAAAAAACAAGATAAGAAGCGTGCGCTAGACAGATTAAAGTTTTAGTATTACACTGGAACGAAGATTAACTTATCGGGCTTGGAAATGGGAAACCAAAGACAGACCGAGAACATGAGATAAGCATAGGAAGGGGGGTGGAAACAGATCGGAATTACATGTGAAGACGATATACAGATACCATAATACACAAAAGAACTTGAACTCAGTTCAATTGTAAAAACAGGTGTCAAAAAGATTCAAAGAATACTTCGTTACACAAAAGAAGATATACCACTGTTTTCATTCAACGAAAACAGAATCTCAGATTACATCTTAATTTTTTTTTGGAATATTTTTTGTTATCAAATGCAATGAAAACCGATAGAAAAGTAATCATCGATCTAGTTACCGAACAGGTCCGCCCATTGAAATGAAAAAGTGTTCTTTCAAAACGTGATAACAATAAACCGACGCCCTTTACAATTACAATGAGTATTAAATATGATGGTACAATCACTATTATTGTCGCGTATCCTTATACTATCTTTAAATGTGGAAATATGATTAGCCAGACTGATACCCTTTCAGAACTTGACAACGCATGTCCAAGGATACCCAGCAGTCTTTTGAAAATAGTGTGGGAACAAAATGATAAATTGCTCATGAAGATCAATGCCCCCATTTGGCACAATGTATTAAGCTACTTGTATATCAAATACTTATACTCTAATTTATAGATAATGTCTATACAGTTTTGCTTTAATGTAGCCCAATTCGTCTAATGTAAATGTATTGTATGTGGGAAAGGGTTAAAGGTAGAACGACTAAGAGGAGTAGGTAGACACACACGTACTATGACGTACTATGACGTACTATGACGCATAATAATTACACTACTTGTTATCAAATCTGTCCTGAAGTAGGCCGTCGACTAATACACCGAAATACAATTTAAAATAAAAAGTATACAATGAAGAGGCTATTACTTACAGTAGATTCAGGTTAATTAGATCCTCAAACGAATCTTTCGGGACACAGGAAATACGGTTTGTATTCAATAATCTAAATGATAAAAAGAGAATGGAATTAATAACGGACTGAAATGATTTATACAATTTATAACGCTCTTATAGCTTCGGACAAAATGTAGCATGTGTTCATAGTGATAACACAGATCTTTGCAGCCACTGACAGTAGGTTTGATCAACTCTACACCGGTTATTATCACGATGCAAGTTAAATAATTGGAAACATATTTATGTTAAAAAAAACATAAAATTAATCTACGGTTTATTACATCTTTTCGCGTAAAAAAAAGATCGAATTTCTTTTTAAAGTTACCGTCTACTGTAACCGGCTTTTTTGTCTTCTTTTTTTGGAAAAAAAAAAAAGAAATATATTTTAATCTGACTTGATATCGTCGGTTTCTTCTGCAAGTCTGGGATTTATATTATATATTTATATTGATGCCATTTTAGTTCTTGCCAATAGGTCTTTAGGTCAATCTTATTTCTTAATTAAAAAGAACATTGACCTATGAAAATAAGTCTCGACATGTACAGATGTATATACCGAGGATAGACTCCTACTTACAAAAGCTGTAGAGATTTCAATCCTTTAAAAACGTTCACCGGAACTTCAGTAATTTTGTTTCCATACATAACTCTGAAATAGAACATATGTATAATTCAAAGACAGTCGTTTCAGTGTTAATTACATAACATGGCATATTTACAGAAACATATATATAGTGTCCACTAACATACTAGTTACTTGTCTGTGACAGTTCAATTTACGCGTCAAATAGCATATACATGTATATGATGCACTGATTTCCCCTCCAAACTAGATTTACAATATTAAAGTATATATATATATAGTATATATAGTTTAAATACTACCGATATAAGAACGAATTAAACGATAATTACGTTAATTGCTGATATTTTAAGGGTATATTTTTAACTAAGGTCAATTTAAAATCTGACCTTTGACACGACAGTGTTCATAAATGTACCCAAATTGTCCTATTGACGGTTAACTATAAGCCTTACATTTTTTTGATAGAATTGCTAAGTATCGCATTGACTTGATTTTACTTACAGGGTGTTCAGTGTTGATAATCCTTCGAAGGCTTTTGAATCAATGGTCGTGATCTGGTTGTTGCTTACATCTCTGTAAAACATTATGATAGAATATATCAGCGGTAATTTAATTTGAGTCAAACACTAATGATTTCAAATCCAGTATCAATCCGGATCAGCCTAAGCATGCCCCACGCAGGCTTACCCGGATTTCTCCTTTTGCCACAATGTTTTCGAAATCCTCTGTTAGAGAGGCGTCAGAAAGGGTCCGTATGTGGGAAAGCAAGCCAATTTTGCCATGACCAGAGTGTAGACATAAATAATAAACGTTGGGGATTAATATAAGACAAAGATAATAATTATTATTAATAAGAATTATTTACCAATTGTCTTAACAACTAGTCAAAATCGCCACTCCGTTGATCATACAGAAGAATAAACGACACAGTGTCCCTGACAGATTCGATAACTTAGACAATATGTGTTCTACTAAATATGTACATCTACTAAATCACAATAGAAAATCTCAGCCCGCCACCGTTGAAAAAAACCTCATCGGATTAGAGCGAGAGACCGGTGCTTCTAATATCATCCGTAAACCATACAACTCGGGGCACTCGAGACCGTCCCGACAAAAAACAGTGCCCTCATCGAATATATACAGGACATATATTCACGACGCAGATGCGCATGTACATCCACGCTGTTTCATCGGATTCTTAACTCATAGATCAAAGATAATGTAGTTGTACATTCGTGGACATGTCAATTGCTTTTAGAACAATGTTGGTAAACAGCAGAACATGTCACGGTTATGACGAAGAGAAAATATAGATTTCGACTGGGAGAGACATTTTCTCATTACGTGGACCATTTATCCAATTCAATATAACAAATTCGCTCTTGACTGTGTTAGATTAAATTATCGCAACATTTCGGATTCAGACAGAACTATCCCCCGCGTCTCATTTCACGGATAAAATGTCGTTCAATGTCAGAAAAGCGGCTAATTAAACAGTACTTCATCGAGTTAAACCTTCTCCAGCTATTCTCCTCAAGACAAATTGCGGATTGCGCTTTTCTCTGAGACTGGTTCCCGATCTGATTACACTACAATTGCCGTGTTTGGTTGTCCCGTATCGGGAACCCCATCTTCTATGGAGACGGGAAATGAAATTAAACGTTAAATTAGACTTGTCGACCAGACTTCATTTATGTTACGAAAACAATACAAGATAGATTCAAACCTGATTGATTACGGTCTAGCACTATTTATCACAAAAATGCGAAAACAGAAATGACGATCTAGGGCTTCTTGAATTGTATTATCTTGGCAAGACGTCTCTGTTTAGAATTCTTGAATCTTTGAATAGAAAACCTAACCCCTATAGTTTAGATAACTAATACTATCTTAAATATACCATAATAGGCATTTTCTCCATTTGCTACAATTATTTCAGTTATATTTAATAATGATTTCGAGGTTAAACCGTATCATGGTCATATAACCTTCCAGTGTGTTTCCTGCGTTCCTAGAGCCAGTACTAATAGTATATACCTCATACTATTGTCACACTGTTTTCAATTCTATTTAATATTGATGCTTTCTTTTATAGAGATTATCCCTCTTTTAGCTTAGATGATTTAAACGTCGTCTACATCAGATCAGTATTATGTAGTGAAGAGTTGAGACTTACATTCGCCGTAATCTGTGTAAGTTAGTAAACGCGCCTTCTCTGATTCGTGTGATCTTGTTCTGCTCGAATCGTCTGTAAAGAGAACATATGATAGTACACTATATATAACAAGAGCGTGCACAACTTTTTCGTACTTGCCAATACAAGAAAACTTTTGTGTGTGGTACAGAACGTTATCATACTACTTATAAGCAAAGTACTTTATAAGTCGTTAAAGGGTCATAATTCTTACAAAATCCTTGACTGAATTATGCACTCTTGGCTGTTGGTGGAGGTTATGATGGTTAAAAGATTGTTGTAAGTGTTGAAGCTAAATCACTAATGGTTTTGAAAAAAATTGATTTGGTATGAATAACTTAATCAAAATTCTAAATCGAAAAAGGGCCATAATTCTTAAAATAAACTTGACAGAATTGTGAACTCTTGTCTGTTGATGGAGGTAATGATGGTAAATAAGAACTGTAAGTGTATAAGCTATATGTTTAATGATTTTGAAAAAAGTGGGGTGGTACCACAAACCACTTAACCACAATTATAAGTCGAAAAAGGGCCATAATTCTTCGAAAAACATGGACAGAGTTATGTACTCTTGTCTGTTGTTGGAGGTAATGATGGTGAAAAAGTGTTGTAAGTTTCAAAACTATATCTGTAATAGTTTTGACAAAAAAGTGAATTGGTACAAAAGACTTTGTGATACCAACGCCGACGCCGACGCCAACGCCGACGCCGAGGCGAGTAGTATAGCTAGGCTTTTCTTCGAAAAGTCGAGCTAAAAATGGTAAATATAATTACCGAATGCTAATTGCAATGCGGAAATATAATTTCCTAATGCGTATTGTAACGTGAAAATGCCATTTTCTAATGCGTATTGTAACATGGAAAAATCATGTCCTGTGCCTTATTGTAACGTGGACATATCATTTTCTGACGCTTATTTTAAAATGAAAACACAATTTCCTCATGCTCATTAAAGCCTAAATCCTAATTCTTATTGCTATGTGGAAATAGCATGTCATAGTACTTTTTGTAACGTGGAATAATCATTTCCATCGTATGCTTCTTCTGAACGAACACAATTATTTACATGTCTACATTCTATAGCATAAACTTCTTTGTGAAAAAAACTGGGAATGGATTTCTATTCATTGGCATTCCCAGAGGGAATATAGTCATTCAATAATACATAAAGGCACTAATGGTGCTATTTGAATATGTGATGAAGCCCCGTCTTTCATTCGCACTTATATATATAAATAGGCGGATGTGTTATGGACAGTCGCGCGCATCGTTTGCACCGAGTTCTGTCCCGATGACGTGACATTTAATCCATCAATCGTGGGAAAGACAATAAGAGGATATTTCGGGCTGATAGGAACAGTTTACATCCGGAATTTTGAGTCATATACTGGCATCAGACGTTTTAAGTATATCGAATAATGTCGCACAAACAACAAATCACCGGCAGACGATCATAAAAAACATGTTGGCAAAATGTGAGGATTTGACATCAGTTACAAAGTGTTAATTCAAATCACACCGATAAAAATTGGAAACTACAACATATAATAATCAACGGTAGTTAATCAGTATTCCTTGAAAAACTAAATTATATCGACGCGTGCACCTGTAACATTGTACATAAAGCTGGCGTTCGAAGACTGCTTGCTGCGTATAAGTTGCATCCTTGATAAGTTTGGTATAAATTTATTTAAGACACGTGTGCATATGAGCCTTCCCGCGAGAAAAACCAACATTATGTCTTCTGCGTAATGTATCAACCCAGATCATCCTGCGCAGCCCGCACAGACTGATCCGGGTAGATACATTCCGTCTCAGGGGGATAGATGTATAGCTTTATGATTCCTGAAACAGAAAATCCACAGGAGGCGAAACGTGTCTATCCGGGTAAGTCTGCGCGGCATGCTTATGCTGATCCGGGTCGATAATTTACGCAGAGTCCACAATGTTGGTTTTCTCGCGTGACGGCTCAATTATCTCGTTGATAAATAGTGCTTTTATCTACTGAACGATGTTGGAAACGTCTGCCCTCCTGAACAAACGTTTGCTCTGGCTGAAACGTTGTTTAACACTTCACAGAGATAGGACAAATAGCTATTGTGTGAAACATACAGATCGAGGGCTTGGCGTGAAACGGTTGTAATTAAAATTTGTATTTTTTTACCAAGGTTAATTTTCTTGGTAAACAATGGGAATTTAGGTGCCATTGCTCGTTCTGAGCAATGGCACCTAAATTTGCATTGTTTACAAAGGGGTAAAAATTGCCCCCAAACCAGGGTTTTCCAAAATAGGTTTTTAGTTACAACCGTTTCATGCCAAGCCCTTGAGATGTATGAATGAGTTTACTAATATTCTTACAATTAATAATTACTTATAAAATGACGATTTCCAAAAGATCTAACTTTATGTGTATGTGGGGGGAACGGATTTAAATCTTCTTAATTTTAACGATCAATCAGCTGCTCCCCAACATCACTGTTGGCACCATTCCCGTATTAATACTCGGGGGCAAACTCCTTTTTACCATTTATTGGCTTAGGTTTAACTGTTGTCATAAGACGGTAGGTAACACAAATCGCCTAAATCACCCAGTCCCAGTTTGAGCGATTTCTTCTTTTGTCACTTTGTTTTCAAAAAGACGTCTGGCGTCAGAAAGCGTCTATATGAGGAAAAGAGTTAACCCTTTCCTACATACAACATATCTGCAGCCTACGACTTTGAAAACGTCTAGTCAATTATGGAAAATATTTATGAATAAGAACAATTGTTTTATTCAGTTGAAAACAATGCGACAGAGGTAACAAATTGCTACCTTTGGGCAACTTTTTAATTGGTCAGAATTAGTCCCGAAAGTCGTCTGCTGGAGAGGCGCGGAAAGCGTCTGTATGAGGGAAAGGTTTAACATCGTACCGTCTGTATAACAGAAGTCTACATCAATCATGAACATACATTTTCTCGTGTGTAGTTGTTCTAATAATCTTTGTAAATTATATCCCAAAGTGACCAGATCTCATAAATTTATTAATTTGACCACCCTGCTATCTTTACTATCAGCAACATTTCCCCAGTTGACCCTTCACCATACTCAAACTTGAGTATCGGTAGCACTTTGTTTGATTTATATGTAGTCGTGGGTAGTTTATCTTAGTTGTAATAGGATTTTGCAACATTAAAGCTACCTTTTATTTGAATAAGCGGTCTCTTTGGAAATGATATTAAGACTTACACTGTTAACTTTAAAATCAATATGCGAATTCCGTTTACTTCTTTGCAATATGTTGCCCTATCATGCATATTATAACTCTGCGGCTTTCGACTTTGAAAATACGGGGGGAAATATTGGGGGGAAATATCAATAGACAAAAGTATATTGAGTAATGTAAAAACAGCGTGGCAATAGGAGAAATGTCTTCAGCTACAGATGTGTCATCATGCGTCTATATGTGGGACAGGTTTTACTTGGAAAAGCATAATAGTGTCAAAGGCATTCCATAAACACGTCCTTGTTACAGAATGGTCTCTTGGTGTCATTTTCGTCTTTGTAAAATACCAAATAGTTGAAACAAGGAATCGAAGTGCATTGAACATTTAACGTACATGTTTTGTTTTGTTGACAAGAATGATTTGTTTTAATAATGATATTGACATTATAAACTGTTACAAGAACACATGCATTATGCATCTAAACCATGGACTAATCCCTCGTTTAGTTTTATTTACGCTTTCTATGAGATGTAACTTATTGGCGAGAAGTTACACACATGTAGGCGTACTCTGTTTATAAAGGGTATATGCACAGGGCCATTAGTCTTACCCTGGGAGCAGAAGTTTATAAATCTGACCCTCGGTCAGTATCATACCCTGTCATAGTAGGGTGATAAATCATATTTTAATCGCCCTTATTATCCGTATCTCATCTTAATTGGTAAAGGTCAGTTCGGGACTTTTACCCACTATCGGTGAGTCAAATGGCTGCAATTGGTATTTTATCAAATTAGTTGGGGTTTTTTCTTGGTGTTCAGTGCCATTATAAAAAGTGTTTTAGCTATTGCGTGGGGTTTCTTTGCTAAATTACCTTGACTATTAGTGGTATCTATCCTAACACCGATTAATAAATCGTAATGCTCTCCTCGAAACCTTGAGCCCAAAGGAACGAAACCATCACTATCATGTTTAAAGTCTTTGGTATGACTCGACCGGCAATCGAACCCTTGTCTCCCGTTGAAATAGCCTTAGTCGATTATATTTTGAGATAATCAAAGCAATACATCGTCAGGTTATTAAGTCCTTTTGGAATAATTTCCAAATGCTTTTGTCTCTCTTTTCTTGCCCATGTATACCAAATACACATTCATGTAATTTGCATCAATATTTCAATTTGTACACTTGTATCTTTCAAATTGAATATCAGATTGATAACATTGATTCATATGAATATTTAAGATACACATGTATCTATATAGGTGTATATAATTACAAAACTCTAGACATCTTTCTAATACGCTTGAAGGTATTGATATTATTAACAATGTGCTTTGCAAGAATCTTGAAGTAACTTTTCATTGATCTCGTAACAAGTCTCTTTAGGGACTGAGTCAGGTCTAACCCAATCCAATAAACCCTTTCCCATCTAGAAACTCAATTCGATGAATCGGCAGCATACGACTATTGCTAATATTATTGAAAACAGAAGACTGTAATTCATATTTTCTCTATGTCACAAGGTTTTGAACTCAATTCAATAATTGAATATTTTCTTTTACAGACATTGTTCATACTTTTTGCCTATATATGATTTTCAAACTCGTCTGATGTGGATTCGTTTTAAGTGGGGAAGTTAAAAATCAAAGGTCATTTTAACCATGGTTCACGTTCCCGCGTGACACGCTACTCAGTTATCTGCATACATAATGGCGACCTTTTTCTGTGTATACCGTTCACACCACCCAACTCATTCCTGATTTATTGTACTTCATCCATCTTCATTTAGAAACCATTCATAAATCCACACATACATAATTTTCTCACCATACCGAGGGCTTGGCGTGAAACGGTTGTAACTAAAAACCTATTTTGAAGACCCTGGTTTAGGGGAAATTGTGACCCCTTTGGAAACAATGCAAATTTAGGTGCCATTGCTCAGAACGAGCAATGGCACCTAAATTTCCATTGTTTACCTAGAAAAATGATTTAACGCTTATAAAGACTTTAATCTCAAGGTAAAAAAATACCAATTTTAGTTACAACCGTTTCACGCCAAGCCCTTGATACACTTCGTCTGTTTGGTTCCAAACAGTCCTAAATTCCGTTTGTCGTAAGACATCGCAACGTCTGTTTGAATTGGCGTTAACATATTCCCGACGACATTTGACGCTTCTGCAGCAGGACGACTGTTAACAACACTGTTTAAAGTAAGTTTAGATATATAAAAGAATATCACTGAAGATTTTTTTCCTATTTTTCTTTTTCGCTTTTTCTTTTAAAGTTAGTTATTATATCGCATTATAGGTATATTAAAAGTAATTTTAAATATAAATATATTAATTAAACAACGTTTTAACCGTCCTTGTCATACAACAATAGTCCTTGTAGAGTCCTTGTAGTCCTTGCAGTATTTAGTAGGACCGGTTTAAATTGGTTCTACATGTATGCATAGTTTTACACGGGACTTTATATCCGCATAATAATAAATATGATGAAGGAATATTGCTGTAGGGAATGACGATAAACCGGTAGTACCTCATATATTAACGTCTCTGATACTAGTGTTAACTATGCGCATTATTGTGGCGCCGGAAAGAGAAATACTTTTAACTGAATTGATTTGACTCCGCCCATTTATCACAAAACAGCAACACTTTCTAAAATTGACAAAGTATCTTTTGTTTAAACCCGTTATTGAACTTGTAACCTTATGGGCCAAGGAACTGAACCGGCATCGTTTGGGGCCAGTGGGCTGAACCTGCAACCTGAAGGGCCCGGGACCGGAACCTGCAACCTTCAGGGCCTTGAAATGTGTTAACATTATTGCGTTACTAGTAAGGCCTAAAAATTGAATCCTTCAAAAAAGTCGAATTAGAAACAGTACAGGAAAATGGAAAAAAATATGATTTGGCCTATATGAAAAAGATTACTTAAATTAACTAGAAAGATGGTATGAAATCGAGTCTGTTGGGGGAGAATTCATCAATTGTGTTTTCCAAAGGTGTAAGAAGTATGCTACACACTAATGTGTTCGTTCGGTAAGTTTTTAAATGGGAATACAGTTTATTATTGCAGTTACAACTATTTCACCGGCATTTCCTCATATACATTTTAACACAGTCAATACTACTAGATGTAACAGGATTCCCACGCGTTAAATTCGACCTTTTTTCTCTATTACGTTTCTGAATTTTGCATCAACATTCTTGCTATGTACATTACCTTGCGTGTACAAAGCCAGAGTTTGCACGATTCGGATATTCGATATTTATTATTGTTATCAGATGAAACACATCTTTGATTCAACATGTGTAATAAGGATTCTCTTTCTCACCGTAACACAGTTACATGTATGTGTATTTCTTTTCCAAATTCTTTTATCCGTACTTTTTTCCGTTAGTATTTTGATGGGTTTAACAGACTTCGGATTATAGACTTTTACTGGTCGCGTATATCTGAGTTCAGGCTACAGGCCCACAAACTATAACAGGTTAACTCTGTGCAGAGCATTTATGCTCATGTATCATTAACGCTATTCGGAGGTCTAGATAAGGGGCATTATTCATGTTCTAAAATTCTTATTTGACATTCAAACCCTATGTTGTGGGTACTCAAAAGAATCGTCTCGGTGAGACGATTCTTTTGAGTACCCACAACATAGGATTTGGTTAAGTAATAAAAGAAATATTGTGGCGAAACGACCTGTTCACTCCCTCTTATCTAGTCCTCTGCCGAATTGAAAAGTATGAACTTATAAGACATACCAATGTATAATGTATGACAAAATGGAAAGTAATTTTGACAGGAAAAACATGTTTTTGTCTAGAATTGTCTTTTTCTTTACCGGAAAAGTTTTTTAATTTCTGTGTAGGATCATATAAAAGTACTTACAGTTCCGTTGCGTCTTGAGGAAGATATTCGGGAACTTCGGTAAGTCCTTGGTCTCTGCAATCGACAAACGATCCCGTACACGAACATTCATCGGGACAGATCGTGTCTTCATCGCATTTTTCCGGTTCTGACATTCTGTCTACGTCTGTGGAATCGAAAGGGAAGTTCGAACAATGTTATTATTGACCTTGACTCGAGAACGCATAATGTGATCGAAACGTAATTAAACAAAATGCGATACAAAGCAGAGGCTTCTATTATTTTTTAGTTTACGGACATTTTTGAACACATCTAGATTGTTAATCTAATTCTTAGCAAATACAGCCTCCATAGTTATGCAAGATATTGTTGAAAGCAAGGACAACAGTTGCAGGAATTCGGCAATGTGAGCATTATTTTATACTCATGATAGTATCGGATCCAAATACAAACCCTTACCCGGCTAAGCGCTACTTTTTATTTACCCTTTCCCACATACAACAAATCTGTAGCAGACGAGTTTGAAAAAATATTTTCAAAAATATGAAAAATCTCCATTAATGACAGTTTAATTATTAAATAGAGTTGAAAATATTGTGGCAAATGGTGAAATTTCTCATCGTGAGAATTTCTCATTTTGCCAACTTGCTTTCACCTCGTATTCAATAATTGCACCATCATTTGATACGTTTAATAATTGTGCTCAGATGTTTTTAAATTCGTCTGCTACAAATTGTTGTTGTATATATGGGAATGGGTTAAATCCCTTTGACAATATATTACCGTTGCATCGGAGTTCGGACTCGGGTATTCTGTGGAACAATCTGGTTCTAAGGTTAAATGGTTCCTGACACGTCATTCGTTTAGCCAGTCGCTTCCTCGGCCGTAACCATCTCGCCAACCAAGCGAGGTGACAATCGCATGAAAACTTATTTTCTCGTAACCGTCTGAAAAAAGGAAAAAAGGAAACTTGAATGGTATGTTGATGGAAATGTGTATCATAAATATTCAAACGATTGTTTTTATCGTATTCAATGTAAAGGTCATATGTTATTGTTGCTAAACATTGTACAATACTTTAATATTATAATGACCCAGAATATCAGTACTGCTACATACAATTAATAATATAAACGAAATCAAATAAATGAAATATTATATCAATATAGAAGTTAATAAATGTCTATAACTTTTAAAAGAGATAACATGAATGGATGTCAATATAAGATTGATTGATTGGGGATTAAATCCGTTTTAACAATTGAAGTCCACACACAAATCTTTTCTACTAAATGGGTGCTTTTCCACATAGATTGTTAGCCCATTGGTTGGTGGTAGACGAATTACAATTGTCGCATTGACTTTAGTCAAATGTCTGGAATAATGCTTTCCGAGCTGGGGTTCGAACTTACGACCTCACGAGTGGGTAACCTGGTCCCTGTGTTAATTTATGATGTAAATGTGAGAAGCGTATACTTACAAGACTTTTAACCGTGACATACCGGTAAAAAGGTTTTCTGGCAATGTTGTTAAATTGTTGTTACTTAGTGTTCTGAAAATAGATCAGTAAAGTTCATCAGTGCATTTCATTACATGATTTTCTGTTGTCTATTGAACAATACTAGAATAGACATTCTGATATGACCCGTCCCGCAAGAAAACCAACAGTGTGGACTGTGCGTAAAGTATCGACCCTGATCAGCCTAAGACTGCCGCGCAGGCTAACCCGGATAAACACTTTTCGCCCCCTTTGGATTTTCTGTTTCAGGAATCATTACTCTATACCTGTTTCCCCCTAAGACGGAATGGGTCGGCCCGGATTAGCCTGCGCGGACTGCGCAGGCTGATCTGGGTCGATACATTACGCAGAGACCTTAATGTTGGTTTTCTCGTGGGACGACTCATATAGTATCTGTTAATTCGTTTACTGTTTAGTCTTTCCTTACCCCACAACTAGATTTCGCTAGTCTAAATACGAAATAAACAGAACCACTTAATCGCAACAGGCGATTCTTGATCTTGATGATTCTACGTAGCGGAAACACGTAACGTTAAAGTGGGCGTATAACTAATAGGGAGGCACAGACGGACAGTGAAGGCCCTGGTGAGACTGTGTGTGCAGCTCTTAGATCGAAATGTAAATAATGTATTTCCGTCAATTGAGATATGTTCACACGCTGTATAGTATTTCGTGAAAATATCAATTGTTTGGTGCACGCGCAGTATAGTTATATCTGATCTAACACCGAGACATTCAAAAGGTTAATGTACATGATAAATACTAGTAATTTTAAACTGACAAACGCCTTTCATAGATAACATATTATCGACAACATTTCAAACAAGTAAAAATGTGCGATATAATAATATGGGTCGATGCATCAGAGAATTACACCCTTTTAATACAAAAATAAAACTAAATATATTTATTACACTTATATCATATGATTACAACATTATTTTCATGTACAACTAATCAGTGTACAATCCCCGTAAATTCAACTGTCGCAATGACATAACAAGGTATGCAATATATATTAAAAGTGCTCTCTGATGACAAAACTATATAATAATTTTTAAATCGAAAGGAAAATAATTTCTTCAACATATCTGAAAGCACAGCAGGTAGCCTAAGCGGTATATTTTCAAACGTACAGGTGGGGTTATTTTTTTCATAATTAATCAAATCTATTATCGTCCAATTGACGGGGCCAGTCATATATATCGGGTATGGTTCCATGCTCCTGGCACGGACTATCTCTTTTCATATCACTTGTCTATTTACGATCGAACGTCGTGCAGAAATGGATCTTTCATTGTACCTACTTTCTATACATGTATATGTAATGGAAGCGCGTCTGTCGATGTTGGGTCGTATTGCATCTGCGAACAGTGAAGACCCAACTTACACTTTGTGTATACGCACAGACTCACCGGAGTCTACACTGTTTGCCTACTTGTTATATAGGTTTAAATGCATTTTCTGAGAGAGAGAAAAACAAACAAGCGGAAGGAAGTGTACATTGTTTCTGCCTTTCCCTCATACGACAATTCTGCAGCAGACGATTTTAAACATATTTTGTCAAAAAATGAACAAAATCTCTATAATTGAATGGATAACCTATTACTAAAAGTGGAAAACATTGTGGCAAAAGGAGAAATTGCTCGTTTTGAGCAATTTCTTCTTTTGTCACTATGTTTTCAAAAAGCCGTCTGCTGCAGATGCGTCAGAAAGCGTCTATATGAGGGAAAGGATTAAATGATGCCATATCGGAGGAATAATAAGAGTCCCAAATATCACCAAACGCGGAAACAGGTCAATGTAAACCGATCTTTTAACATAGCGGACCAAGATTAAACTACACATATAGTCTTTACTATATATAATACGGAAATGTTGCGCACAAAAGGTGCTGATTCTAAAAACAGAAATAGTTTAGCAAATTCATTGAAGCATAGATAAAGAATAAATAGGTAATAATTATTTTTGGTAAAAGGTTTATTTTACCCTTTCCCACATAAAGACGCGTTCTGACGCCTCTGCAACAGACGAAACATAATGGCAAATGTATTAATTGCTCAACATGAACAATTTTCCCTTCTGCCACAATGTTTTAAACTCTATGCAATAGTTATTTTGTTTGTTTGTAGATAGTTTCCATATTATAGCCTAGATGATTTCAAAGTCGTCTGCTGCAGCTATTTTGGTATGTGGGAAAGGGTTAAATGTTTAAAATTAAACATAATAAATAATTATTCAGACTGATCCTACAAAAGCTTTACTTTATTATAGGATGTACACGCACCTGTAAGGAATTAATACACAGACTTTCCATTTGATCGACGTACTGGCAAAACAAAATGTATCATTGCATTTGCAAACAGCGTAAACTGCCGAGTTTCTGTTCATTCACACTGTGTCGCCAGATCATTCGCAATTCTCAAAACGTTTAATGAATAATGGATGTTACATGTACGTTTGTCTTATAACTACAGATATGTCCCCACTAGCTGTACTCCCAGGCCCCTACACGTATGGTATGGTACTTCAAACACCGTAGACATCCTTTGTGTCTGCCGAGACCCATTTTCAATCATACTACGTGAAAGTAAGGTATAATTACTAACAATAAACATCTGTTGATGAAATAAATTACTTTTGCTTTCTTTTTTTTTGACAAGATGTATCGATAACAGTAATATACGTGAATACGAAAAATAGTGTAGTGTGAAAGTGAACAGCTGATCCAACACTCGGAAATCTTCGGCTAAACCCGTAGACAAATTGGAACTCATCGGTTAAAAACTAAGACAATCACACTTGTCGGTTAAATCCTTAGCCAATCAGACCTTTTCGGCTAAACCCGTAGACAATCGAAACGCGTCGGTTAAAACCTTAGCCAATCAGAGCAATTCGGCTAAACCCGTAGACAATCGGATCTCGTCGGTTATAACTTTCGCCAATCAGACCTATTCGACCAAATCCGTAGACAATCGGAACTCTTCGACTAAACTAGAGGACCCGCTTTTGCCTGCCTGACCTAGTTCAAATATGATTGTTCTAGTTACAGACGTTTCCTACTTACAGATAAATCATGTCTTGTAGACCGGATATAGTTTCGTCTGCAATACACGTGATTTCGTTGTGATCAAGTTGTCTGAAAATAAACAAGAGAAATGCATCAATAAGACATTTGCAATAATGTGTTATGCCATTTTAACCCTTGGTAGGCCTACTGTACAGACGGGATAGCAACCTACACCATTCGAAAGGAATGTTATTAAAAGAAGTTTTTCTCATTATTTTCTCCCTTTCACAAAAAGCTGTCAATACTGTATACACATTATATGTTTTATTATTTTTCAGTGATTGTATTTTCTCTCCAGATGTTTTCAATGCAGTCAACTCTAAAATAGTAGACAGACAGACAGACATATAATTGTATTAGTGACAATGATATATACACGTTATGTTATAGCACACTTACGAGATGAAGAGTTAGAAGTGTGGCTCTTATTGACAGCACAATGTGCTTAGAAGCGAACATGGAACTTGCATTTCTGAATTTGTGTAAAGACTAATGAGCAATGGTGCGGGTGAAAATTATGTTCAAGACTTCAAAATGGTAGTTAACCCTTTCCCACATACAACAAATCTGCAGCAGACGACTTTAAAAACATAGACACAAAAACCTGAACAATCTCCATAAATGATAGTTTAATTGTTAAATAAAGTTGAAAACATTGTGGCAAAAGGAGAAATTGCTCATCATGAGCAATTTCACCTTTGGCCACAATGTTTTCAAAAATCGCCTGATAGTATTGCATCAAAATGCGTCTGCAGGTTGGAAAGGGTTAAAACAATCTAAACCATTTCCCACATACAACAAATCTGCAGCAAAACGACTTTGAAAACATCTTGGCAAACATATGATAAATTACTCCCTGTAAATGAAAGTGGGATGATTGAAAACAGTTGAAAGGATTTGTTGCAAAAGGTGAAATGGACATGATGAACACATTCTCCTTTTGTCACAATGTTTTCAAAAGTCGTCTATCACAGATGCGTTATAACACTTTCCCTCATACGACAAATCTGCAGCAGACGACTTTCAACATATTTTGTTAAAGTATAGAAAATAAAGAAAATATCTATAATTGAATGGATAACCCATGACTAAAAGTGGGAAACATTGTGGCAAAAGGAGGAATTGCTCGTTATGAGCATTTTCTTCTTTTGTCACTATGTCTTCAAAAAGCCGTCTGCTGCAGAAGCGTCAGAAAGCGTTGTTATGAGGGAAACGGTTAATGTGCACGCATGCTTTCACGGATAACATTACGCTGGTATACTGGTGTACTCATGAAAGAGGTGCATTTCCCATGATTACGTTTTAAACTCTTTTGTGCATCACTGATGAATAAAACTACAAGGTGTGGTGTTTGTAGACACTATTTAAGGATAAATTACCCACAAAATACCCGGTTAAAAAGCCGAGCAAATCATCCGGTTAATTGACTCATTAAGTATAAATTTGTGTTTTTAGTAGTTTTTTTTAAAGGGAGACTGGTATCAATAGGTGTGTTTGTTTTTAAGGATATCTAGTTACATCAATAGATATTGTAATTCATCAAATATGTAATTAATCCTATTGGAAGCAGTGTATTCACATATCGGGTCTTAGCCCTCTCCCGCATGCTTGACGCATTTTGACAACATTATGCAAAAAAAGAGAAATTACTCATGGTGAGCAATTACTCTAATTTGCTACTATACTTTCCAAGCTATTCAATAACCATTCTTTTATTGAGAGATATATTGCATAGATGTTTTCTTATTCGTCTGTTATATCTCTCTTATTTGTGGTAAAAGGTTAATACAAACTCATGATTACTTCTTTCATAAAGGGCCTGTCACACCTAGCCGATTTGGCTCGCTGGAACTATACCGGAGCACAAATTTAGCGATTTTCGGTACTAGTTCGGCATCGCAACGGTATCACATCGCTAAGAACGGTAGTACATCGTTAGGACATCGTCAGGACATCGTCAGAACATCTGCGAGAAAATTAGCAACGGCAGGCGACGGTATACATTTTTTAACATGCCGGAGAGAGCAACGCAGCTAAAACGGCAGTACTCCGGTATGGATTCGTTAATGTCGGTAGAGCACCGGTAACGCCCCGTAATATATCGGCGGGTGGCATCAATGTGTACTGTAATTGTATATACATGTATGTGATACCGTAGGCCTGTCGATGTACTAACGAATTACTACCGTTCTTATCGATGGGATACAGCACTACATCGGTATTGCTATAGCCAATTGTGATTTTTCAAGTGCTTTCTGGACGGAGATACGCAGATTGTCTCGCAGTTGTGCTCCGGTTTAGTCCCAGCGATGTACATCGGTAGAGTGTGACACAGCCTTAATAAGTAGATTTGTGTCAAGCCACACAAACGGTTTGAGACCTTGCGAACAGGCCAGACATAGACCGACATGCATGTTCAGGCAGTCCAATCAGAGACTGTATGTGTTCGCCCTATTTTTATTGAAAGCTAAATGTCGTAAATAGTGTACTCTAATTGGCGTTAAATATAATCCTGCAAAGAACGATTTACGGTTAACATAAGACTTGACAATATGCTGTCATTGGTGAAGGATATTTCGGTTATTGTTAAAATTAGGATCCCGTCTAGGTATTCGAACGAAGGCCTGCCTCGAACAAATGTTTATTATTACGAACGCTTGAGTTAGAAGAGAAATTTAATTGTTTTATAAATATTCAAATTGGTTTAACCCTAGCTCAGAAAAGGGCGATGTGTTGATGTAACATAATCTATGTAATTTACTGTGTTCCCTAATGGGATGTACTCACTTCTTCCTCTTATATAAAAGAAATACAAAGAAGTAGGAAATCTAAAATACATTGCTTTATGGGTTTAAGTATATTACATACCAATGACAAATACACGTTATATAGTACATCCCAAACATAAATGGATATGAATTTCGGTGGGAAGAAATGTTCACTGTAGAGCGAGCCCTTGCAATAATGGAAATGGTGTAGCTAGCATACGCCTATAGAGATAAGCGTTTTGTAAATTTCATATACTTATGTTCTGATTCCAAACATTAAGTTGAAATGGTCCCTTGTAGATTTTACGACAATCAGTTGTATATTTGAGCCGTCCCGAGAGAAAACCAACATTGTGGATGCTGCGTAAAAGTATCGACCCCGATCAGCCTAAGCATGCCGCACAGGCTAATCCGGGCAGATACTTTTCGCCACCTGTGGATTTTCTGTTTCAGGAATAATTACTCTATACCTCTATCCCCTGAGACGGAATGTGTCGGCCCGGATCAGTCTGCGCGGACTGTGCAGGCTGATCCCGGTCGATACATTACGCAGAGGCCATTATGTTGGTTTTCTTTAGGCTCATTTACTAATTTACTACATAAATTATGCGATGGCGATATATAAGTCGAGATGACTAATCCACCGCCATTAATGCTCCATGACGTACTAATTTACTATAGTACGCGGGATACAAGACTAGGCGTGGTCCATATATGCAAAATTCACCCCCTCCCCGCCCCAGTCAAAAACGGTCTTCCAGATAGACATGTGGAATGAATAACCCCGTTGTATTTTATTTATGTTAAAACTTATTCCTTTTACAATTTATATTTATATTTATATATATTGTCGAGGCTTGATGTCTATAGGAATCCATCATAGTCGAACGGTAAGCGTCGGCGTTTACGATCGCGCTTCATGGTTTCGATATGAACAAGCGGCGATTTAAAATAAAGTTACCATTGGGCAAGACATTCATCCTAGCCTAGTACTGGTTTGTCGACCAGGCAATATAGATACATAGTGGGCTTGGCGTGAAACGGTTGTAACTAAAAACCTATTTTAAAAACCCTGGTTTAGGGGCAGTTTTGACCCCTTTGTAAACAATGCAAATTTAGATGCCATTGCTCGGAACGAGCAATGGCACCTAAATAAATTTCCATTGTTTACCAAGAAAAATGATTTAACGCTTATAAAGACTTTATTGTGAGGTGATTAATGTTGGTACAAAAATACCAATTTTAGTTACAACCGTTTCACGCCAAGCCCCCGACATGTTCTGTCGCTATTTTATATCTGAAATACTGATGACAACGGCAGAAACCCCTCAATAAAACCTCGGTGTCTGCTTCCTGTAAATCAAAAGGCATGTCGAATGTGTGGAGAGGTCCCACATTAAAACGCTTTCACTGGCATAGAACCCGGGACTTTTAGATCACGGGGCTGGCGCGCAGCAATTGTATCCAGCACTGAGACGACATTCGGCACTAAATTCTTTGGGCCCAAAACAGACCTGATATAGTATATCACTACATAAATCTTTAACAAATAGTATATCTTTACGACGGCTTTCAGTCTTTACAACAAATACAAACAGTTATGAAAGGAAAATCTTCAGCGATAAAGCTGTAAAGCGTGCAGGTATGACAGGTATTCAAATTTACGTGTATTTCAAGGTGTGAAATTTATCAGATGTAATTAACAACAAAGACAGTTGAAAAGTTTATCACCCTTGCTCATGTAGAAAGACATGACTGTGACACATTGTACTCTCACACACGAACGTGTATAGTTGGACCTGATTGGTCTCAGCAACCACAAATGCTGACTTTGATATGTTTCTGTCTTGTAAACAAGATTAATCAATCTGTAAATCTCATATTTGCATTTCGTTATAAAAGTTACAGACTTTGCTCGAAATGTATGAATATACAGGATAAAACGAATATGAATAATTTGAAATTTCCACAAGAACATTTTCTAATGAGACCGTCAAATTACCGCCAATTACCGTCATGCCTTAAGATCGTTTGTTAATAATGAGTTTGATCGATCAGTCTAGTGTTATTTATTAAATAGCTTATATATTAAATCAGAATGGTTTACGTGAAAGCATAAACAAAAATGACACATTGAAAGACGCTTTTACCGAGGAAAACGCGGTTACTCTGAAACATGTTATGAGATAAAGGATTTTGCTAGGGATCATGTTATAACATTTGAAAAAAAAGTCATCAAGTACTTCTTTAGTCCATGGTTCAGTTTGACTTTGAATTAGTGCCACGGTTGTCGCCGATTGACTGCATTGCATTGCAGTAATATGTCTCATTTATCATAGCGTCAAAGGTGAATGTCCTCACGACTTTAAACACATCTGCACAATAAGATGCAAAATCTCCATAATTGAGACTTGAATTTTTAACTAGAGTTGAAAACATTGTGAATAAATGTGAAATTGCTCACTATGAGCAATTTCGCCTTTTGTCGCAATGTTTTCAAAAGTCGTCTGCTGCAGATGCGTCAAAATGCGTCTGTAAGTGGGAAAGGGTTACACATATGCATCTTACACAACTGCAAGTAACTGTCTTCTACCTTCACAGTTTATTTTCTAGAGGTAATCTTGAAAATATTACCATACTTGACATTTGTAACTTCTGCTCACAGCCATTTATAGATATTTTTAACTTGACCCTTTCCGACATACAACAAATCCGCAGCAGACACATTTGAAAACATTGTGGCATAGGAAGAAATTGCTCATTATGAAAACAAACTTTATTGTTTTCAAATGTAATCTACTGCAGAGGCGTCACATGCGTGTACATATAGGCAAGGCATAATTGACATGTGATCCGCGGCTGGCGTATTGGGGTCTGATTGCATATGCGTACGGTGAAGACTCGTGCGAGTCTGTGTAGACGCACAGTCTCGCCACGGTTTCCATGTTCTATCTTAAAGTTATATACGCCTAAATGCATATTCTGTAAAGGGAACTAGAAGTGTAACCCGACAAGTTCTACGTCAATGTAACTTTAACTGGAGAGTAAATGGGACCACGGCAACACACAGAACTCTATACATCAATCCCTCTTAGACGGAATGTGTCGGCCCGGATTAGCCGGCGCGGACTGCGCAGGCTGATCTGGGTCGATACATTGCGCAGAGTCAATAATGTTGGTTTTCTCGTGAAACGACTTAAAAGTAACTTTAATTGATACCCAAACCGGAGAGTCACACAAACTAACAAAACGCGGCCCATATCTTCGATATAGTTACTTGATTTTCCCATTCGATATGTCAAAACTGTAATAATATTCTGCAGTTTTTATAACAATTACTTTCTTATCGTACTTCCTTAAATTACTGCTTATCGAACACAGAGTGCATGACTAACATGGCCACCCAGTTATGAATGGGTATAGGTAAACTATCTAACTAATTCATTCATACAAATCCAGACCAGCATGTACAAACATGCATGCTTGAACGAATTATTTAACTTACGTGCACTTTGCGTTCAAAGCTTAATAGATTAGAAATTACAATGAAGATCTAAACAATTGATAAATTTGACAAATAACCATAACGAAAATTCAAAAGGAATGTCAAACTAAAAGTAATATCACGTCTGCGTACAACTTTATGAATTGGTTTAATTTGCTTTACATTATAACGATATATATGCCTTCCATGAGAAAACCAACATTATGGTATCTGCGTAATGTGTCAACCCAAATCAGCCTGCGCAATCCGCGCAGACTAATACAGGCCGACACATTCCGTCTCAGGGAGATTAGGGTATAGAGTTATTATTCATAAAACAGTAAATCCACAGGAGGCTAAACGTGTCTGTCCGGGTTAGCCTACGCGGCATGCTTTAGCTGATCCGGGTCGATACTTTACGCAGAGTCCAAAAATGTTGGTTTTCTTGCGGAAGGGCTTATAAGTTTCTGAACAAAAATAGTGATATTGCATTTCCCAAACAACTCCACGCAGGTACCGTGTCCGAAATGATGTGATCACGTGTTCGCGGATAATTAATTTTCATAAAAGAAACTAGACAGACAATATGTAACAGAAACTTACAGATTTTTGAGAACCCGAGACCCTTTGAGTGTTCTTCGGCCTATCTTTCGCAATTGGTTGAAACTCAAATCTCTGAAAATAGAAAGAAATATGTTATAATTACAAACTGTAGGTCAATGTCATAACATTAAATATGTGGCTTTAACACGCGGCCTCTCCTGTGTGAATGTCATCCCTCTAGTAATCTACATGTATATATAATCCAACCTATGTTTCAAGACCGCCCTTGGGAAGAGAACAATCTGGTCTTTCGTCACAGGTGGTTTTTAATTACAGGGTCAGTTTTGCAGAAAATGAGTGACTGGGAAATTTAAATTTAAAGTGAGGTTGCTATAGACAGTGTATTGCGAAACAAGTGTGGTATTAAGCACACGTTTGACTGTACAGACAAACCTGTGATAAAGACCACCTTGATTAGGGATTCCCTGTCTATAAGCAACGACGCTTTAAATTTCCCAATTACTCATTTTCTGCATAAAGGACCCTGCAATTAAAAACCACCTCAGATAAAAAGTACCATGTTGTTGTGTTTCAATGGGTGGTCTTTATACACAGGTTCCACTATCACATGTTAATGGTCTTATAGCACGGTCAGTCTCATAAAACCCAGACTTAAACTTCACTTCGACAGCAAACGTATACATGCGAAATTGCCTGATCTCAATGATTGTTTGAATCATTGTTTAGTGCTTTACGCCGCTTTCAACAATTGTCCAGTTATATCATGGCCTTTCCTGGGTAAATTACCAGTACTACTGGTCCGTTTATCCTCACAGCACAAGTCAGTCTGATTTCAATAAGATTGATGATACCGTAATTCCTTGACTTGAAACATACGAGTTGAGAAGCCTCTGTAGAAGATAATTTGGTCTTCACTGTTTGCAACTGTCCGGAATGTGGGTTTTAGAATGACATGGCTCGTTATCAAATAAATGTGTACAGACACAACGACTAAAATCAAATATAGAGGGAAGGGATTGGGTTGTTTTTCATGGATTCACGAGCCGTGAATCTATTATTTTATAGTAAGCGTTCCGTAATTTTAGGGTTCTATCTAAACGTTGTTAATTAGGGTGAAATACCGCGCTTACATCTCGTATCAAACATTGGGTGTGTGTTTTATATAGATTAATTAAATAACAATCCCACCCTAATATTGTAACTTGTCGAATGCATGTTTTATAATGCTTAACCCTTTCCAAAAAATACAGCAAACCTGCAGCATACGACTTTGAAAGCATGATGGGAAAAACCCGGAGCATCATTGACTTATTGCAACTAGTTGAAAACCTTGAGGCAAATGGAGATATTGCTCGTTTTGAGCAATTTCTCCTTTCGCCACATTGTTTTCAAAAGTCGTCTGCTGCATAGGCGTCATAAAGCGTCTATATGCGTGTGCAGGGTTAATGTGTGTTACCCTTGTCAGATTTAACTTCTGATATCAGATTTATTTTCATATTAACACTTTCTCAAATATAGACGTTTTCTGACGCCTTTACAGGAGACGGCTTTTGCAAACATTGTGGCAAATGGTGAAATTGGATCATGGGGAATTTCTACTTTTACCACACTGTCCTCAACTTCATTAAATAAGTGATCTTTCATTACTAGAGGGTTTCCATAGTTTCGCTAAGTGTTTCCCGAGTGGTGTACTGCAGTTTTGTTGTATGTAGGAAAGATTAAGTACTACTTTAATCTTTAAAACAGAGCGCTATAAGAAAGAGATATTAAGGTGTTTTTTAGGCTATGTCTATTAAATAATGCCCGCATGCAAACAATTTTGACGCATCTGCAACAGACGAGATTTAAAAACATAAAAGCAAAAGGAGTAATTGCTTAAGACGATCATTTCCCTTGTACCAAAAACTGTTTCAATTCTGCATCTTAATTATACTTTAATTGGTCTATATTTTCGTCTAGGATCTTTTGGAAAAAAAAGTAAAAACAAACATTTCATGAATTCGTGTTTGAGGCTAACGTTATGAAAGAGCTTTTCTTGATCAAATATATTCTTGAAAGGCAATCATGGGAAACATATAGAGGGTCTGGCGTTCAACGGTTGTAACTAAAAACCTATTTTGAAAAGCCTGGTTTAGGGGCGATTTTGACCCCTTTGTAAACAATGCAAATTTAGATGCCATTGCTCATAACGAGCAATGGCACCTAAATTTCCATTGTTTATCAAAAAAAAAATGATTTAACGCTTATAAAAACTTTATGGCGAGGTGATTAACCTTGGTAAACAAATATCAATTTTAGTTACAACCGTTTCACGCCAAGCCCTCGATATTTGCAATGCTTCTTTCCCACCTGTCATTCGTTTCATTTTAAACATTAATTATGACATGCATGGAGAAAGGATCAAATACTCGGAGTCCTTTGCTCCCCGGCGGTGTCTTGCCTTCTTCACTAGTGAGATATAATTAAAGTACTTAATTGTAATTTCAGATACGCGTTATTTATCTATTAGCCATCTGCACATACTGCGAAAATAATAACCTCGACGGAAATTTGATTAAGAATATTTATAAACGCCTGACAGTATCCCACATAGAAACGTGAAAGAACTATGGTGGGATTGCTGTACTGCAAATATACTTTGCAAATATAGTACATTGTATATTAGAATTACGAGTGATTCTCATCAAACGATAACACATTTTTTTTTTTGATGATTCTACCCTTTCCAACTTGCAGACACATCTTGACGCATCTACAGCAGACCAGTTTAGCAAAAGACATTATGATAACCATGAGAAATTGCTGATAACGAGGAATTTCTCTATTTGCACCAAATTTTTTAACTTTATCCAATTACATATATCTTCATTCTAGATATTTTCAATATTTTGACAACATATGTCCAAAGACGTCTGGTGCAATTTTGGTCGTAAGCGGGAAATGGTTAATCGTAATAGTAATTACGGGTATTTTTTCCTAGTTGCTATAGCTAGTTTTATAATTATAACATCAGTCTCGAAGGTCTCTGTTAATGTCCAAATTACTCATGATGTTGTTCTCTTTCGGTACAGAAAAACGCATACTGGTAAAGTCAATGGGTATACTAAGTAATCAGTCAAGGAATCCATTTGCATCGGAGACTACCCTCTAATCCACCCAATATCTCTTCGAAAAGTAGAAGCGGTTGATTTGTTTTTGTTTAAACTTTTTCACTGCCGAATTTCACAAAGTGGACTCTTCCATGTTGAAAATTGGACAACTCCATTTTTGGTCAAACAGAACATTTGATAAAATGCAATGTCCTAGTGGAAGGCAATGCAGACTTCAGGAGAGACAGATCGTTACGAGCTGTCTCACATGAATCTGCATTGTTTACAAAATACTTTAATTGCCTTTGGCAGCGAAAGGGTAAACCTAAAGAAAATTGCATTTACTCAATAGTCTAGGAAAGTGGTTATTTACAGCATGCGTACTTTCTTTTTAATTTGATATATCACAACTCGATTAACAGGTAAGGGTCTTGGGCGTTTGCACATTTATTTGAATACATATTGAGGGCTTGGCGTGAAACGGTTGTAACTAAAATTGGTATTGTTTTAACAAGGTTAATCACCTTGCCATAAAGTCTTTATAAGCGTTGAATCATTTTTCTTGGTAAACAATGGAAATTTAGGTGCCATTGCTCGTTCTGAGCAATGGCACCTAAATTTGCATTGTTGACAAAGAGCTCAAAATTGCCCCTAAACCAGGGTTTTCAAAATAGGTTTTTAGTTACAACTGTTACACGCCAAGCCCTCGATATGGCCTCTTCATCAAAAGTTACTCTTATATCTGTATTCGATTTTGAATAAAGATAAATCAGATAAATCATTCGGCACATTCTGATCAAGATATCAACTGTCCATATTGTTTTTACATAAACGTGTTCGAATCTTTTGCAAACTTGTGTAGGTTGTGATAAGACGGAGCAGATTGGACGACTAATCTGAAATTACTCTATTCAGAAATGCCAACGTGTACACTTTCGCGAGGACGGGCGAAAGTTTAATTATAGCGGAAAGTAAACTACCGATCTCGATAAGATTGTTCAATGAATAATTCGGATCTGGTTCATCTATCGTCATTAGGAACCTCTAAGGACTGTTTTCATGTGACGTAGCTAACATTTATTCGTTATGGATTTCCCCCCGAAAAGAGCATCGAATCAGTCGGTATGGATGTACAATCCGATTCAAGGCAAAATTTATACATTTAATTATGTCGGAGTGTATTTTTTCGGTGGCCCGTCCCATTACACTAATGTTAACCCTGCAGTTATTCATACTTATCGGTAGAATCAATTAGTATATAGATATGCATGCAGTCCATAACACTTATATATTAAGATGAAAGAAAATTGCAATTTTAACACAGATGTTATATTTAATCGAATACGCAAAATAACAACAAAATAACAAATTTGCTAATCTCTTGTATTAATGTTAACACGGATTTTAACATGACACCTTAGCGAACATGGAATATCATGAACAGACCACGTGGGGGCGGAGGCTGATCTGGACCTACACTGATCGCAAAGTGCCGACGGTCTGTTTTTGTGTGACGTGTTTAACCCCTTTCACACATAAATACATTTTCAGACACCTCAGTGAAAACATTCTGACAAAAGGTGAAATTTATTTAATAACTGTTCTTTCAATCACGTAGATTTTCCATATATGTTTTCAAAGTCGTCTGCTGCAGATTTTGTGTATGGGGGAAAAGGGTTATCACACCAGGATGTCCATTACGATTGACCGTTTGACCGTTTGACCATGTTTGGGTTTTTTACCATAAGCTATTCAGTCTCGTTAATGTTGCGTTAATGGTCATATTAGATATTGTATAGTCATTCATTAACCCTTTCCCTCATACGACAATTCTGCAGCAGTCAACTTTGAACATATTTTGTCAAAAAATGGAAAATCTCCATAATTGAATGATACCAATATGACTAAAAGTTGAAAACATTGTGGCTAAAGGAGAAATTGCTCGTTTTGAGCAATTTCTTCTTTTGTCACTATGTTTTCAAAAGGCAGTCTGCTACAGAGGCGTCAGAAAGCGTCTATTTGAGGGAAATGGTTAACCATTGATAGATGGGCGATTATGACACAGCGATTTTAGTTTTTTGGTTTATTTGTTTCATCACAAAAAAAGGGTTATTTACCTTCTCCTCCTCATTTGTGTGTCATTATTTACAGCGTTCATTTTGTTGCCAATGAATAAATGTCGGTTACGAAACTGGACAATGTTTGTTAATACATATACATGGCCAATACAAAACGCGAATCTAAAACAGTACCATAAGACGGATAGAAATCCGAAAAAGATGCTATTATAAATCCACAAAATAAACCAATCTAAGTTTAGTCAACTTGTACGCATAACGTTAACTATTTCAGGGCGAATGGCAATATTAGGTTTTTTGTAAACAATACAGAATCAGCTGTCTCACCTAAAATCGGCGTTGTTTTCCTTCATCAAAATATTCCAAAACCCTTATTACATGCAACATTCAGTCGTCCGAAATGAACACGAAAGAGTCTACTTTAGGAAATTCGGAGGTGAAAGAGTAGAAAGGCTTGAATGACTTGAATTAATACTCTATAATCCCAATTTACCATGTCAAGGTTCTTTAACCATGTTAACGTAATTGATTAGAAGTTTTCTTCATTACTATTTAATTAATTTAAAATTGATTTGATTTTGATATTATGTTGCAAAAAATAAATTAATCGTTTCCCACATAGAAACGCCTTTTGACGCATCCGAAGCGGAGGACTTTTGAAAACATTGTGGCAAAAAAAGAAATTCCTTACATTGAGCAATTTCTCCTTTTAACACAATATTTTCTACGTGGTTCAGTAAATATACTTCCATCTTTAAAAAGAGTCTCCATATGTCTGCATTGATATTTTAAAAGTCTCCTGCTGCAGATGTGTTGTATGTGGGAAAAGGGTTAAACAAAGTCCTTACCATGATTGAACCAATTATTGAAATTCTAGAAATAGACGATTTTTTTATTATTGCAAAATGGTATATTTCTATTTGATAACCAATTCCCCAAATTACAACAATGGCTGCTACTACGACGTGAACAAGTCCATTATATCACTGTAATGTTGTCATATTCTTGATTATTTTCTCTTGTGTTTTCTATTTAGAAGTGCCAATAAATAGCATATTAGGCAATGGATTTAAGGATAAATAATCTATATTAAGTTTAAATGAGTATTTAATTAGGAATTTAAAGATTTTCAATTAAGCATTTATAGTTTGAATACGCATTGTTCTAATTCGGTTTCATATAACATGTCAATCCTTCGCTGATATATAAAAAAGGGTAGCACCTACGATGAGTTAACTTCTCTTTAAGGAAATGTTGTAGCAGCTATCCACGTTGCTTTAGATGCTCAAAAAAACAATTCATTCGGCTCAACCTCTAGAGACATCCTCATGACATTGTGCCTGGAGTTTTTAGTTAAGATATAGAGAATTAAATTAGACTTCTCTGGAGAATGAAGTATCAAATAATATTAACGATATCTGATATTCTGACGACATCCGATTTAAATTACAAAGCGGATATTAGTTAAAACATAAGACCTTGGCAAGAGAGAGCAGGGTTTGCATCCGATCAATTACGGGTTCGAACATACAGAATAATATGCTGCCATTCTTTTCCCGAAGTGAATTTATTTGCATTGGAAATTGTTTTGTTTCACACACAAAAGAAGATACAGAAAATAAATGAGGAGAAGGAATAGAAAAAGAAAACCAATAAAAAGAATACGATGCTGCTTATGATGATGATGATGATGATGATGATGATGATGATGATGATGATGATGATGATGATGATGACGATGATGTTTGTGATGGTAAAATTGAATAATTAAAGGGAAATGTAAGAGGGGTTTCAAAATAAAGTAAAACGAAAAGTCAATTCTACATGTAAAGGAACCTATCTCACTCTCGAGCCGAGCGACATTTGTATCTTTAAACATAAGAACACTACACACAAATCTGGTAAATCGCTCCAGGAATGTCATGAAAAAGATCTCTCCTTTAGCTATGGGTTTATATGAACTATGATCTTAGTAAAAAAGGTATACCCGACCAAGTAACCTTGCGTCAATTAACTGTTATACAAGATGAGAAGACGTATGTTTTTGTCTACGTCACCCGAAACCCAACCTTCTGAATGTTATAACCGGCATTTCCAGATCGGTCATGGACTCCGCACAGTCCAATCACGATAATGCCAGGTCGCTACCTAGTCGTACCCGTAAGCATCATGGAAGGCCTTGACAAAAATGAAATTACCAAACACGACTACACCCGTATTCAACCAGACGGTAAACGCCTATCATTTCGAAACTCTCGAATGTTGGTTTTTGTTTGCCATGGCCTATTATCAGGACCCTGTGACATGTGCAGACCTGCAGACTGATCATGGCCTACGTTTTGCATATATCCACGACGGACGGTTTTGTCGTGTCGTAGATCTCTATAAGTGTGAATCAGACACAGATGTTCGATTTAGATTACTTTCTCAGAAAACCCCGTTTTTTCCCCTTAGATTAGGAAAAGAGAGAATAGAAAGCGCACCCCGAGGCGAACTTGAATCCGGACAAGTAACATGGAATATCCATTATAACTGATCTTTTGTTGTATTAGCCTTAAACACTCTCTCTGGCTGTCTGCCTTTCGTACGAAAACAATAAAATACGTCCTTCGATATGTCTATTACTCACAGTACATATAATGTGGTAAAAAACGACTTATCCAATCAAATGTCTTTAGTTGTGTAGTTAAAATGTCAACCGTTGCGTCCAAACGTCTTTAAGTATTAATGGCGATTTGAAATGGGCGGTGCTCCAGGATAACCAACGTTAACGTAATTATAAGAAGTGTAGAAAATACATTCTGCCTGTTCAACCATGTTAAATAATCCTAGTGGATACTGTTTGCAGAAGTTTCTCGAATCCTTTCCATGAGGTATTGAGAAACATTGCATACCCTGATCAGGTTGCGCGGATAAATAAGTTAATCTGGATATACCTGACTGTTGGCAAATACCCTACGGTTGTTTTTTGTAGAGCACCGCGCATATTAGGATATGCATGTGCATTCATGCACTCTGATAAAAATGTTTCATTTGTTTGTCAGCATTATCGTGATGACATACGTAACTAACTCGCGATCAGTGCAGATCCAGATCTCATTTAGTTCATTAAAGTTGCATTAGGATCGGATTTCATGCGTAATACTCAAAAAGTTCTCTTTCAAAAGACAGCCAATAGAAACTTAACACACCTTGCGGAATCATTATGAAATATGTTTATTTTCCGATTTCGAATCAATGCATCATTACGTGCTGAATCATTCAACAGTAGAAATGCATCAAGACAGTCATTGAAGTTAATTTGTTTGTTCCTATTACGGTTTGGCCTTGAGATTAAAAACAAACATGTATTTATAATATAAACCTGACTCAAATCTTGTTGACTAAATCTGCTTCTATATCTACAGTTATACTGATACGGTGTCATTGTCATAAGTAACCATTGTCTTGTTAACTCTTTCAGCGCCGAATTGTTTAAAATAGACTCTTCCATGTTCAAGATCGGGCGTCTCAATTTCTTATGTAATCAAAGTTTTCGACTATTTTGATAACCAAAAGGCAAACAATGCTGATTTCAGGTGAGACAGCTCGTTACGAGCTGACTCTCCTGAATCAGTATTGTTTGCAAAAACCTCAATATTGCCTTTGGCGCTGAAAGAGTTAATCGTGACTAAAAACATGCTTCATTTGTTTGTCAGAATTATCGTGATGACATACGTAACTGACGTACTTTTGTGCTTTTAACAATGTATGTAGACGCCAAACATCGTTCGTGATCAATGCGGACAAATATCAGCTTAATATCTTTATTTTCTTGGTCTATACTGGTCGTTTAGGCATTATGATAATTGTTACAAAAATACCAAACTGACTTATTGCAAATGGCAAAGAAGATTATACCAGCTGCATTAAATCAGTAGGAAAAATGGTTGTACATAGTATACCCAAGTGATTTTATGTATAAAACGCCTCACATCAAAAAGCTCAATTGGGCAACTATCCATGTTAAACTAGTATCATGCTACAAACGTATCAAAAGTATATGTATTCAGAAAGATGTGTTTATAAACATAATTAATGATTATTAATAGCTACATTAACGGTTACAGTTCAGATCCGCTGGGGGACAATGTACTCAAACGTCAAACCATTTCATGTTTTAGATAAAAAATGCAGATAATCTAAGTTCACTGGCCTAGCTAAACGTCACAGGATGGTGTCGGCTAAAAGGTCCGGTGTACGGGTGCATAGCCAAGGGAAGGCGAAATGTAATAAATCACGTGTGATAAATTCGGACATCTCTCGGTTTGTATCGATAATAACTGAGACATAACAGATGATTACCTGCTATGCGTATTAATAATCAGAACGAAGACGGGACTACTTTGTCAGAAGTCGCAAGGTGTGAGGAATGGGCTGGGAGTTACCAACTGTCTAATTATGACCTCTCCTGTCGCGTCTGAATCAATTCAGCACCTTATTAATGGAAACGTACTCAACGAAGATTTTTGCCCTGTCCACAAATTTCAGTTGAGGAGACATTTTCATATCTACTTTATATAACTGAATGACATAATTATACATCGGATTTAATATTATATTGTGTTTTATTGTAATTTTACACCGTTTTTCAACATTATTTCAGTTATATCACGGCGACAGTTCACGTATTCATGATCCCTGGGTAAATAAACCAGTACTAGAATAGGAAAATGGTGTCGATCCCATACATAGGGGAAGATCGTCTGGAGTAGAATCGAAGAGCAATTTAATTGTGAAGGATCGTGCCGAGGGAATCAATAACCAATTAAAAAGAGATGATTTACAATATGAACCCTATTTTGGCACATCAGACGCCTATCCATTCATAGTCGTGACATGTATTTTTCTAGTAACAAAGGCTTCATAATATTACATGCATCATTGTTTTGTAACGCATATAGATAATGTGTCTGCGATGTATGAAACAGGTTTTGATTTATGTCAAATGGCTTTGACCTAAATCAGCAACCGTACAAATATCTAGTCAGATGTGTACATGGTTTGGATAGACATCAAAACCTACACAATGCAGTATTCTAAGTACCGTACCTTACGACACATAGTGAACAGTCTAAAGAAAGAATACGTTTAACTCTTTCAGCGCCGAATTGTTTAAAGTAGACTCTTCAATGTTCAAAATCGGATGAGTCCATTTCTCAATTTATGAAAGTTTTGGACTATTTTGGTAACTGAACGGCAAACAATGCTGACTACGAGCTGACTCACCTGAATCTGCATTGTTTGCAAAGACCTCAATATTGCCTGTGGCGCTGAAAGAGTTAAAGTTGAAAGCAATCTAAAGATTTAGGGTGCGAATATCCGTTTACTCCAGATAATATGAATAGATGAGCCACGTAAGGTAAAAAGCGGGTTTTTTTTTCTTCCAAACATTGGTACAGTATCACAAGAAGGTTTTTGGATGCGTTTAATTGAATGTGGTTTTAAGCCGCTTTTAAAAAGCATTTCAGAACTTTGTTTCCTGGGTAAGTTACCAGTAATGCTTATAATCCTCACGCAAGCGCACCAGAAGTAATGATATTCCCGAAACACTGAACTCCAAGGGGCGAGGACAATACATGTACAGTCATTGGTGTGTCCCGACCGGGGATCCAACCCTAGTATCCCGCCCCCAGGCAGGCCCCATAACCACTACACCACCGATGTGGTGAAGGGTATATGAGTGACAACAATATGATGAATGCACACCTTATGTTTTTATCAATGATCTAATTTGCATTTAGACTTGTTTCCGAATGCCTCGGTCCAAACATATTTAAAAACAACATGTCAAAATTGTCTTGACAGTATTGCGTCTTTTATTGACTCCTTTTATCAATTCAATAGATCAATTTATTCCGCTGAGATGAAAAACAAAAACTGAAATATTGTGTTTAAAATGTCAGTTAAGTCATTGGAGATGGCGATATTTCTATGTTATCTTAAACTTCGTTATTGAGCCTTCAAACCCTATCCTACAGGAGCAACGGCGTGAACAACCGTAACCATATAACACTATTCCGTTTGCAAGCATCATCTATCACCTCTACAAAATAAATTGAATGACCTCGTGCGGATCATTAAATTATTAATTAACTTACTTTCAAGTAAGGCTAGCTAAATTTCAACACTTAAATATATGTTGCTAAACTCGAGTTCTGCAATCAACTAATTGAAATCTAGAAGACCAACGAATACAATCAAAATAGAAAAATACAATAGCCTGCTAATACTTCTGTTTCGGCACTATTTAAAGGTCACTACTTGTGAACAAATACTGAATACTTGTTCGAAAGACATTTAAAAGAAATGGCTGACCACAAAGTGAAAGGACAATATAATACCATCATTTCTTATGCGTGGAGGACGCCGTGGAAGTAGTAAAATGCTCACGAGACAAAACACAACACTTCACGTATAAAGGGCAACAACGAGGTGCCTTAAATGGTCCAATTTTCTGTTTCATTTCCGTTTTACAAACGAGCGAAGAATGGACCGCATGCAAGGTTAACTCTGCCATACTCCGCTAATCTAAATTAAATTAGTTTCTGCATGATTACATTATGTTTAATCTGTTTTCGGTAACCCTTGTCTATACCAGACATCCATACTCTTACTATAAAACGGCAGACAAACTAAATATACCTACAGCACGCTCTGTGTGGATCCGAAGGAACGTGTTCAAATTCTTCATGAATTAAATTTAAACTGATGTTTTTCAAAAATATGTCTTTGCTATTGCTTTTACTCGTACAACGATGACTTTACCTCCATAAATAGCATGATATTTTGGTGGAATGTTCTGAAAACGTCATTACTCAAAAAACGTTTTCAGCCTATATATGAAGTAATTATCGCGCAACCTTTTCCACAAATATAATTTAAGTTAATTGACCATTCGGATTGGTATCAATTAAATTTACATTGGAGAAGTACAAGTGGGGCTATACTCCTAGTTTATATTGGGATGGTATTTTAAGATATAATTGTGTAACATAAAGACGGACAGTGAACATTCTAGTGAGGCTGTGCGTTTGCAGATGCTGAACTGAGATTTAATTGAAGCCGATGCATCAAAGACCTCATAAATTAGGTTTTGGATGTAGTAAGATCCCAAGTTGTATTAATACATATCTGTTCAATGTATGTTCCCTGTAGAATTCCCTCACATACACTATTAGATTAACCTAGACAAAATGACCGGAACGATATCAAAGAATTGCCAAAAGATAATCGAATCGGCCTAGCTATCAAACCAGCCAATGATTAAACGATTATGCAATTTATTACGAATTATGCAAAACGAAATATCTAGACATTTCACTCTATTATAGGACATTCTCTTGTGTAATGAAGATGGTATAACATTTGTTATAAATAATGTTTTACATCGCTTTCAAATGTATTCCGATTATGTAAGAGCGATGCTCGAGTTGAATATCAGTATTAACAATAAGTTTAACTTTCGTAATGTTAGGCTATGGGCGGTTCATCATCATAAGTATTAAACAAATTAAATCGTATTTTAATTGTTTTCTAAACCCTTAGATAACAAAACACGTTCTTGTCAATGAAACGTTTACTTTTCACCGTTTATTAAATGGTCATTCATTATCAAAAAAATCAGTTTACATTTAGCGTGGGAAGTACATTATCATCATACCTTATTTATTGACAAATATCGTCAGTGATAGGTATGTCTTGTTTTTCTCATACAGGTAAACACTTGCACTTAGTCATAACTGATGTATATCACTTGATTTACAAAACAAAAGGTCATACATTCTACCAAATCAGTGGTAAAGACCAACAAAAGGCTTAACATCGGTCCAATACCTCTACTAATTCAATTAGTTTCTTGAATGATTTTTATCAAAACGTGGAATGAATCAGACCGCAATACATCGCCTTGCCTTATACCGACATGTATGGGAAATAAATAGGCCACACAGTTAATCCATTATGAGTTTGTTCACGATCAATGGTATTATCTCTATGGTCCAGAATGTATGAACGGTCAGTTTACATTTAATGTTTTCTTTAATCGTGATGATCTTTTTATCATTTGGCTGATTTAAATTTTATTCGATGATATAGTTACTTGTATCCATTATAATATAATCGTCTTTCTTTTGTGTTAACCCTGTCCAATATCCCTGTTAACTTTAATACATCTGCAGCATATGACCATTGTAAACATTGTAGCAAAAGTGGAAACTCCTCACAGTGATCCATTTTTGTTTTTGCAACTATGTACTTTTTTGAGCCGATTTTATGAGTCTTATGACTATACATTTATTTACAGAAATGTTCTTCATGTTTGCCTAGATTTGTTCAAGGTCGCATGCAGTGGAATTGGCTAATATTTTCTTTAATACTGATGGCCCTTTACTCTTTTGACGACTTATTTTGTTTTGTCCGATGATAAACACACTTACATCATAAATCAACCATCATTCCTCTGTGTTAAGTTTAGGCTATAGGCAAAAAAAAAAGATGTACTTAAAACACGTTGATTTTCCGACAATTCATAACTCCAGAGATTAAATTTCGTAAACAGTTGTGCAATTCGTAGCAGTAGGCCTACACCTTTGTTAAGAAACACGCGTAGAATAAGAACGACCGAAAATGGTTTTGTAATCTATTTGAAAGAAACCTATAAATTGACACCTATTAACATGATCCCAGATTGTGTTTGAATTTTATTTAAACACAATTCCAACATTATTTTATTCATATCAATGCGTTTCTTGGATAACTTACCAGAACTATCGGTATTATTGATCCTGACACAGCTGCATCAGTGGTAATATTAAATCCTAAACCCTGAGCGCCAAGGAACCTAGTTATAACCTTTGTGAAATCGTATACACTATTGTATGTATTATATATACTTCACTAAATTTAAAGTATGTTACCCCAACAAGTGCATTTTCATAACGTGCATCGCGCTCTGAGCTCCAAAGAACCTGATCCTAACTTTTGTGCGAACGTATACATCTCTTAAATGTACATATGTATTGTAACGAATATGCAAATTAGCATCACCGTTTCGGGTGATGAGGTTTAGGGTTAGATATATAAGACAAGTGGACCCCTTCAGGGTTGAGTATACTTTTCGCTGAAGGGATCTTCTGTGTCTTTAAGCCTTGCACGTTACATTTGGTGGCCAATGTGGGGGGATGAAGACAACTGCCATACCGGAGTTGCCTTACCCCTGGATTTCCCAGGCCAAGACTCGGGACGAGTCTTCTCGGAGTGGGAAGTATTGTAACGAATATGCAAATTAGCATCACCGTTTCGGGTGATGAGGTTTAGGGTTAGATATATAAGACAAGTGGACCCCTTCAGGGTTGAGTATACTTTTCGCTGAAGGGATCTTCTGCGTCTTTAAGCCCTGCACGTTACATTTGGTGGCAATGTGGGGGGATGAAGACAACTGCCATACCGGAGTTGCCTTACCCCTGGATTTCCCAGGCCAAGACTCGGGACGAGTCTTCTCGGAGTGGGAAGTATTGTAACGAATATGCAAATTAGCATCACCGTTTCGGGTGATGAGGTTTAGGGTTAGATATATAAGACAAGTGGACCCCTTCAGGGTTGAGTATACTTTTCGCTGAAGGGATCTTCTGTGTCTTTAAGCCCTGCACGTTACAGTATCATCAAATTGTAAGTAAGTGTCTGTTATCCCAATATGTGCATTTTCATAACATACCATCGCACACATGTCAACACCAAGCTCCAAATCCACCAACCCTACCTAACGCTAAGTAATACTTAAAATCCTAAATCAGATTGGAATACATTCCACCATTCGTGTTGGGTTTTGTTCTCAAAATATTTAAGTGAATGACTGAGAAAAAGTTTACCTTGCCGAATACCAATACTTGAGAAATTAAATATTTTGGCGTTTTTATTAGGTTATCTAAAGAGATGAAATATGCTTAAAATTAGGTATTTAACACTTTCCCTTATAGAGACGCTTTCTGACGCCTCTGTAGCCGACGGCCTTTTGAAAACATAGTGACAAAAGAAAAGAATTGCTCAAAACGAGCAATTTCTCCTTTTGCCAGAATGTTTTCACCTTTTCGTCATAGGTTATCCATTCAATTATAGAGATTTTCTATTTTTTGACAAAATAGGTTCAAAGTCGTCTGCTGCAGAATTGTCGTATGAGGGAATGGGTTAAGTATTACTCATCACTCAGTAAGTTTGGTTAAATTGGGACCAGATCAATAATGTCGAGTTATACTTGATATATCGAGTAAAAATGTATGTGCGGTTAACTTGGTGGGACTTCAATGTATCCTAGAGTATACGTACGTCAGAATGGCAAGATTTATCGAAATCATGCCAGCGCAATTAAATTCTAGATAAGGGATGTTTTGCATGAAGTAAAATCCGTAATTGATGATATAACCCTATGTTGTTGGTACTCAAAATAATCGTCACAAAGATACATTATAAGTTTTGGTTGGATAATAAGAGAAATATCGTGGGGAAAAGAGCTGTATACCACTCCTTACCTGGACCTCTGATAATTATGATGGAAATTGGTCGACAGGTACTTAAGGTGATATGTTTACGGCACTGTAAATCTTCGGGCCGGAAAGAAAACAATGAAATGATAATTTCGATTCATTGATTGCACCAAGTAGACCCTGTGATACTACTACGTTACCGCCATGTCTGACATGGAAGCACACAGCTGTCAAAACGGCAATGTTTATTGGCAAATCAGGCGAGATAGACACCTACCCTTTCTACCTGTAAATTCGGTTGAATGGGCCATCCGAAACTGTTGGTAAATATTGCGTTAGGAAAGAATGAAGACAATAAAATGCTCGTATTATTTTTTGTAATCAGGGCAGAATTTAAAAAGGTCGCCTTAAACTTAAATCGCAATGTTTATAAGCGTTCATCAATGTATACTTTACTACCGATATGTTCCTATTCAACTTAGGCTGATTCTAGATAAAGTACCATCCGTTGCAGACGAGATAAATGCCTGATATCGGCTGATACGTGATATATGGCGGATGATCCAGGACCGATTATTATCTATACACAGTGATATGTCATAGTTGGATGGGTAAGAGGTTGTTTTTAAACGATTGTTTACTTCCATATTGCCTATTGCGTTTTCAAAGACACTCTTCTTTAGGGCGTTTGTAACACGTGTAAATGCTGGTCACCCGTGTACATCCCCGTATACAACAACTGAACCGTTGAATACAGTATAACCTCTCAAAACGAAACCACTCTAGAGTGAATACCTCTGTTAAACGACAATTTCATATTTCCCCCCACATTCTAACGAAAAGCAAATAACCACATGGAAAATAAGGAAAAAAAGATAGGTCATTTTGGGGGATGGCGTAGAGAACATTGTAAGAAATGGTTAAATTGTTCTCGCAATGTTTTCCAAAAGTTGCCTGCATTGAACAGGACAAAGTTTTTCAACTGTAAAAAGCAACACCTCGTTAGAACGGTTGTATTTCTTCGCCTCCGAAAGAGGATGCTCCGAAGAAGTAGCACCGTATTATGTATCAAACAGGTATTTGCCTCTTACTACTAACACTCGCCAGCCCACGGCGAGGGTAAACCATTTCACTTCCAAGAGCACGTTGTTGCTGTATACGTGTACAATGAAATGAGAACGGAAAGCGAGTTATATCAATATATAGGTCATATATCATGCCGATGGTGTTTTATAGAAATTATGCCAATTTTAGAAGAAACCGGGACAATAAGGCCAATATAACCAGTAATTTGGTCCGTTGACAAAGCGAGAAAATTATATCCGGAATAGGAGGTAATCTCCGTAATTATATACATACACTACTGAACATCGCTCTATCAATATTAGTTATGTTGGACTTCTGTAAGTTCATATAGAACTGGTAACTTAAATCGGTTTGAAGGGAAATTTCGGGATGTTTATTTAAACTAGGTGGCGGACAGGGTAGATTCAGATCTGACTGCGCGGAGGTGCAGGCTGATCTGGATCTACCCTGATCGCATAACAAACACCGAAGTTCGGTTTTTGTGACGTGACGTGGACTATTTACCGATTGATGTGGGCTTTAGGTGATTACGTTTTTTATGAGCTGGCAACAATTCGTTATAAAAAAGAACAAGTGATAAGAAGACACGTCAATGAATCGAAGCAAAACTACGTAAAGGTTAACAAATTAGAAAGTTCACACGCAAGACATGCAATGCGGTTTAACAATTTACCACATGATCTATTATCAAACTGATTAATCCTTTCCCCGATATACATATACATGTATTCATATATGCTACTTTATGCAGCTTGTGACATTTGAGAACAATCTGGGAAAATAGGTTTTTCTCAAAACTGGAATGTTTTCTACTGCTCTCAATGTTTTTAAACTCTTTTACCAAAATAATGCTTCCAATGTTTCGAAAGTTTTCAAGGCAGGGGATTCCTTTAATATCATGTCGGTTCAAATTATAAGGGTCGTTAGTTTAAACGCAATGATAGGAAGGAGTATTGAAATCAATGATTTAATGTTTTTGTGAAAGAATCATAGTGCAAACTGGACAAATTTCAATAATGAACACGAACTCCTGTTCTCATAAAGCTTTTAAAACCGTAGTGTGCTGCACAGTCTCCAAAGAAACCATTTTTATTGAAATGATAAGAACATCAGATATTGAAATGATAAGAACAACTGATATTGAAAGCATTGCCTTTCAAACCAGACATTGTGATAAAGATACTCAAGTACATCTGAAGTTTTGATCTAACATTTATTTTTTTAATTTAAGAGGTGATCTAGTAAAAAAAACGTTCTAAGCGTATTGTTACAGATCTAACTGTGCATCCATGCAGTGAGATCCGAGTGAATATCTGATAAAATTTGTGACGACTTATTAGAGAACAGTGCAGGTCATGATCAAGCTGGATGCGCAGGTTGGTCTGGATCTAAACTTGTTGAAAATGCCCTCATGCTGGTTGTCAAAAAGTACTTCTCATTTTGTCTCACAGTTTGACTCAGAAAAAGAAAATAGACAACAAGTAATGTTTAAAGAGATATAAAGCATATCAAGTATATACAACGGAGTATTATCGTGAAGTCAAAACAGTTATACAGTTCGTGACTGTTTTATCAGACAGAGAGTTGCGTTCGTAAACTAATTACTTGTACCCAATCACTGATTCTATTATCTGATCGTTGCCCTTGTTGTTTTTTGTGACCTCAGAATCTATTATGTGTGGATTGACCCATGTATTCCTGTGTGGTATACGGAGTTAGATTAACCGCGATAAAGGGTCCATCGGTAAAGTCATCTGTGTTTTCAATGAAGTGAAATATATCTGAACGGATTTTTTTTGGGGGGGTGGATTTTTTTTTTCGAACTGTGTATTCAACTGCGCTTTGTCATGGGAAAAAAAGATTCATGAGGAGTTCGATGACTATAAAATGCCAGATCGTATTTGAGACCGGGATCAGTTTAGAATTGTATCATGTCAAACCTTATCCTACTGTACCCTCGAGGACGCTAGTACGAGTTTGTGTCTATAAATACTTATGTTGACCTTTAACTATACTCAGCTGCAATAAAACGTTTGTGCTCGTTAGGTGCGTCTATACGATGACAGCGGGAGGCACACCAGAAAAGGTCAAATGATACTCGCTCGTCTTGTTTCTTCACGCACCATTTTTTATAACTCGACGAGTTTCCATTGAGCATTTAGTTTACAAGTAATAGCTTAACGCTTATAATTTAGGAGTTGAGGGGTACAGGCGTTTGAATAAAGGCAATATTTAAGAGCAGTGCATACTCAATATATGAGTGTGGATATTTCATACAAACGATGCATATAATGGTTATCATTGTTTATCCACGTCTCATCGTAATCGACCCTTGCCACGTTGCGACCACCGAAGATCAAGATCAGCTTGCGATTTCATTCTCGCTTTGTTAATCGAAGGGACATATTTGATGCTTCTGTAGAGAATATGACTAAAATCCCGCCTGTACTTGATGAACAATACGAAGCATTGTCTTTTCAACAAGTAACACAACACTCGACATTCAGAGATTTTTAAATTTATGATATTTGTGGCATTTTTACCATACAACCTTGGTGTATTTAGATTGTCCTAATTTTCTAGCATGTTACCGTGTTGTAACTCAACTGATTATTTACGCTAGTTCTCGTCGTAAACTCTGTGGGATAGACCAATCTGCATACATCCCAGCTTTACAATGTTATTGTTTATGCGATCTATTTAATCCATTTAAAAATCTCCGAATGTTTTTTTTTCTCTTGTGGCGTGTCGAAATTACAGTAATTCGTATTGTCTACATATGCCTACAACATATGTAATATAGTAATCCCCTTCTGTTTGTATTCGAGTTCAACAAATATGAAAATGTATAAGCTGATATGAATGTCTTAAAAAACGTATAGACATTACATCTAAATTGAAAAAAAGGGCAACACAATTATTTTAGCAAAACACATAAACATTTCGTTAATGAAAACCCATAAGTAAAAGAAAAGGGATTTTAGTTTTATTTTATGCCACCCACTGCGGTATTGGGGATTTTTATCAAAGATCAGTCGATTGACAACTTGATCTTGTATTTCTAGTTCGTTTCGTTTGTGTGGTTGTAATTTACAGTGAACTGAAATGAGATAAAGAATATTATGCTTCTTCGTTACTTTTTTTTATATCGCGAAATGCACTTAAAAGTAGTGTCACACAATGTACTAGTTAGTTCGTAAACGAAAGTCTCAAATAAGTAAACTATTGAAACCAGCGATGTATACAGATTTACCTACAATTAGTCCGTAGGTGACTGTTCATACAGAAGTTGTAAGTTAATTGTTCCATTTGCTACGTGTAGGCTTACTACCTAACAATACTAACAGTTATCTGAATGCAACCAAGAGCTTTGTACAGAATTACAAACACATATCTCTACTACTACTACTACTACTACTACTACTACTACTACTCTACTCTACTACAGTATATGGTATACCTGGGATGCACCGTCTCTGTGGTGTACCGGTAAATACGTCTGCCTTGGGAATTCGAGACTAGGGTTCGATCCCCAAATGGGTTAAACCAAAGACTTTAAAATGGTAGCAATGGCTTCATACCCGCCCTTCCCCCGAATGTTGCTCGGTTTCATACCCGCCCTTCCCCCGAATGTTGCTCGGTTTCATACCCGCCCTTCCCCCGAATGTTGCTCGGTTTCATACCCGCCCTTCCCCCGAATGATGCTCGGTTTCATACCCGCCCTTCCCCCGAATGTTGCTCGGTTTCATACCCCCTTCCCCCGAATGGTGCTCAATGTCGCGGGGATAATATAACGACTGATTCATCGGTATCGGGATAAATAATACCAGAAGCACCGGTTATTTTACCAAGGAAAAGCCGTGATATAACTGGAATACTGTTGAAAGTGGCATAAAACACCCTCATTCTAACAAACAAATACCTGGGATTTATTCAGATTTATCTCAACCATTATTAGGTGTTACCAAAGCTGTCTGTTCAGATAAGTGTTCAACTCTTTCAGCGCCGAATTGTTTAAAGTAGACTATTCCATGTTCAAAATCGGGCGTCTCCATTTCTCATAAAATTCAATTTTGGACTATTTCGATAACTGAAAAGACAAACAATGCTGATTTCAGGTGAGACAGCTCGTTACGAGCTGACTCGCCTGAATCAGTATTGTTTGCAAAAACCTGAATATTGCCTTTGGCGCTGAAAGAGTTAAAGAAACTACCAGCCAACGACTACTGTGTTTGGTCAATCTAAATATACTCATAGTTTATTATTCTACACTAAACGAAATTAATTTCTTTCAAGTAATTTGGCCAGGGTAAGACACTGATATATGTAAAACATAAGAGCATGTAAACATATGTAAATAATTAAATCACGATGCTGATTTATGGGGACGGGCGCAAAGCCCTATATATTTGTTTTCTAACCAAGTTTATTTACATTTTACCTTATTAAATTGGAAACAGTTATCCAGTTAACCTTTTTACTACATACAGACGATTTCTGACGCCAATGCAGCAGACGACTTTTTAAAAACATTGTGAAACAAGACACAATTGCTCCTGATGAACAATTTCTCCTTTGGGCATTATGTTTTCAACTCTGTTCGATAATTATACTTTCAATTACAGAGATGTTTCATATTTCGGCCAAGATTTTTTCAAAGACGTCTGCTGAACATTTAGTGTATGTTGGAAAGGTTTAACGTTTCGATAACCTTGGTACTTTTATTCCTTTTGATGCATTGTTTCATGTGATGAGATCACCTCGTTACTTTGGTTACTTGGACGATTATCCGCTTAAACCTATCATTCAACAGTAGACTACTGTTGAAATCATCGTAGAAAAATGCAGAAGGAACACATAATTTAAAGTTGTCTCTACTCTGTTTTACCCTTTCCCATATACAACACAGAGGTATGTGTATATGTAACAAGAGCACCGCGTACGGCACAGACGCTCGACTGATAGGGAGAAAACAGAAAGAAAAGAAATGAGCTAAACAAAAAACCTTAACCGGACGACCACGCCGCCGCAGACGCCGCCGCCGACGACGACGCCAGGGTCATGACAATAGCTCTCGTTTTTTTCAAAAGTCGAGCTAAAAATGGTAATAACCCCCGTCGGTCAACAATTATATGTTTTTGTAAGAACATACCGAGGGCTTGGTGTGAAACGGTTGTAACTAAAAACCTATTTTGAAAACCCTGGTTTAGGGGCAATTTTGACCCCTTTGTAAACAATGAAATTGTAGGTGCCATTGCTCAGAACGAGCAATGGCATCTAAATTTCCATTGTTTACCAAGAAAAATGATTTAACGCTTAGAAAGACTTTATGGCGAGGTGATTAACCTTGGTAAAAAAATACAAATTTTAGTTACAACCATTTCACGCCAAGCCCTCGATACATCTAGTCTATGCAACATTCAAGCGAACATTGAGTATTGAGATTGGACGTAAATACATGTTCACCTAGAAGTATTCATTGTTTGTCTTGTTGGGGCTTTTACGCCTTTTTCTACATGATTTCAGTTATATCACGGCGACACATTCACTTATTCATAATCCCTGGGTTAAATAAACCAGTACTAGACTAGGAAATGTGCCTTGCCCTAGGGCATTCAACCAGAACCACAGCGCCGTGACTGGAGATCGAACCCGGGACGCCCGGTTCTAAATCCCCGACGTTAAACACTAGGCCACAGCTGATGGTACGCACATGTAACACAACTGCAAATCCAATGACACGTCTCATATGCTCAGGGTAAGTGTGTGGTAAATTGCCAGTGAACTTTCAAAGGTCGGTTTTCGAGTGGCGTGGTTCAAATTTATAAAATATCCTAAAATTCACACCATAACCCACAATCTTGCATTTGCAAAATGAAAGATAAAAATAAGGGTTAACTCTTCCCCATATACAACAGATCTAAAGCAGACGACTTTGAAATAATCATATATATAAATATATACATGTATATGCAAAATATGAAAATTAACGAATGTATAATTAATGAATGAAGTTGCAGGATGATTATTTTCTATTTGCTATAATATTTTCAAAATTCGTCAGCTTTATGTTCGTAAAAATGCGTCTACATGTGGGAAATGGTTAAACGCGTTCAATCATTAACAACCATGATTATAGTATTTACACCTTTTTTTCGCGCCAATCGTCTCACTTATCTGATGTCATCGACCACAAAAACTGTCGGTTTAATAGGTTACTGTCGGCTGCTGGGGTTACAAATCGTCTGACGATGAATATCGGGGAGAGGGGAGGGTTGTGTGACAGCCCTTTTTATATGAAATCGAATAGGTAAAATGTTACGTGAGGATCGGAAAGAATGTTAACTCTTTCAGCGTCAAATTGTTTAAAGTAGACTCTTCCATGTTCAAAATTGGGCGTTTCCATTTCTCTTGTAATAAAACTTTTGAAATATTTTTATAACTAAAAGGCAAACAATGCTGATTTCAGGTGAGACAGCTCGTTACGAGCTGACTCGCCTGAATCTGCACTGTTTGCAAAAACCTCAAAATTGCCTTTGGCGCTGGAAGAGTTAAACATTCATGTTGATAATTTCTCTTTTTCTTGTCCCTCGACCGGTGGAACGTTGTGGTATCTCATGGATTGTTACATTGTGACATTATTGATTGATTGATTGATTGATTGGGGTTTCACGTCGTGGTCGGACGGTGGGGATGCACAGGCCGATCTGGATCAAGACTGTACACAAATACCAACTTGAACCATTTTCCGTGAATGAACTCATATAAAGAGAAAGAGTTTGTGTAACTCGTAGAAATGCCTGTAATGTGGATTAGGTTGGATTCTATCAGATAATAAAATCCGGGTTGAATATGATTATGATTAACTTGATATAAATGACACATTAATTTTATTCTTAATTATTATGTACTACCGTCCGAACTCCAAGCGTGAAAATGCTTATGATGATCGAATTAATCTTCGCCAAAAAAAAAACGATAACACTTCACGTCAACCATCATAGTGACATTACGGAACACCGATTTCTGATTAGACGACTTGTAAGGTTGAAAACTGATCGATAGCTTTAACCCTTTCCCTCATACGACAAACCTGCAGCAGACGACTTTGAACATATTTTGTCAAAAGGTCGAAAATCTCTATAACTGAATGGATAACCTATGACTAAAAGTGGAAAAGATTGTGTCAAAAGGAGAAATTGCACGTTTTGTGCAATTTCTTCTTTTGTCACTATGTTTTCAAATAGCCGTCTGCTGCAGAGGCGTCAGAAAGCGTCTATATGAGGGAAAAGGGTTAACTATTTCACTGCCAAATTTCACAAAGTCGACTCGTCCATGTTGTTAATTGGACCACTACATTTTTCATCCAACATGCAATTTGGTTAAAATTTAATGTCTAAGTGGCAATCAATGCTGATTTCAACAGAGGTGGCTCGTTATGAGCTGTCTCACCCGGTTCTGCATTGTTTACAAAAGCATTTAACTGTCTTTGGCAGCAAAAGGGTTTAACGAATTATTTAACTATTTCAGCGCCAAAGGCAATATTGAGGTTTTTTGCAAACAATACTGATTCAGGTGAGTCAGCTCGTAACGAGCTGTCTCACCTGAAATCAGCATTGTTTTGCCTTTTAGTTGCCTAAATAGTCAAAAACTTTCCTAAATTAAAAGATTGAAAAAAAACCGGATTTTGAACATGGAAGAGTCAGCGTTGTGTTTTATTTTATTTCAGTTACAGACGCGTCACGTTAGTGTTTATTTGTTATTTTTAAATGTCTATGTATAGAGTTAATTTCGTTATGTCGACAGTTCACATATCAATTGCGATACTTTTTTATTGGATATTTACGTCATTTTTCAACATTGTTTCAGTTATATCACGGCGACAGTTCACTTATTCAATATCCCTTGGTAAACAAACCAGTACTAGAGCACTACACACAGCGGCGGCTGGGGATCGAACCCGGGACACACAGCACAATACTCTCTTCGATACAATTACAACATACAGCAAACATATAGCAGACAACTTCGAAATCTTAATCAAAAATATAAAAAATATCTATGAATGAAAATATAATAGAGTTGAACATATTGAGACCAAAGACGAAATGTGTCATGATGTGTAATTTCTTCTGTATTGCAATGTTTTCAAAAGCGGTCTGATGCAGATGCGTCAACATGGGTCTGCATGTGGGAAAGGGTTAACTTTAAAGAAGATATTATCTAGTTTATGGGTTTGCTAACGTTATGTTACATGACATTTTGTTTAAACTTTTATAATTCAAGAAAACCGGCTTATAACTTACCAACTGCTTTCACGACATGGACAGGGAACACTTACCCGTGCCAATCCAAGGCATCTCTTACATATATTGACACATGATTAATAGGTAAGTGGGGTATACTTACAAATCAATAGATCAATTATCGATTATCTGCATTCCTATCTGTTAATAGGAGCAGATAGACAAATGTATCTGATCTACGATATAAGACCTTTAGACCTCTGTTCTCATTGATACATGCTTTAAAGTTTTAACCCTTTCCCACTTTCCATACATCTGCGGCAGACGACTTTGAAAACATCTGGGTAAACATATTAAAAGTTTCAATAAATGAAAATACGGTGAAAAAACCAATAGCAAATGTAGAAATTGCTCGTCATGAGCAATGTCTCGTTTTGGCATAACGTCTGCTGCAGATGGGTCAAAATGCGTCTGCAAGTGGGAAATTGTTAACTTATTCCTTAAAACCTTATATAATATTCATTCTCTTCTGATACAAAAAAACAACGTATGTCTAATAGAACGGAAATTAAATCGGAATCGGAATGAAAGAGAATATTCCTCGCACATGTATGCGTTTGATCTTGATATGTCTGTACAGCAAAATATGTTGATACCACTGCCATGATATTTTCAACGTCGCCTGCTTCAGAGCCTCTTCCATTTCTTTCGGGACGGGGAGCTGATTATATTATTTTCGAAATGCTTAGTGCTCGAGTGTTTGAGCATAAAGACATAGCTCGTAAAAAGCATACCAGAATCTTTAAGAGCCACAAAGTGGATGCTCGTGACGTAATGACTTGTGTCGTAAATCAACCATAAAGGAGTCTGTAAGTATGTTCTGTTGTTTTGCGATTCAAATAATATAACATGCCATTCTCCTTCAGTGGCCGGCGAGGATATAAAAAGCAACCTCAACCTTGTATAACAAACCTTTTGAATATGGCTAAAACATCAAGGTAAAAACTTATATATAAATGAAAGTATAATTATTGAATTAAGTTTTTTGAACATTGTGACAAGTGGAAGTGGAAGTGCTTATTATGAGCAATTTCATATTTTGCCACACTGATGTAAGATGTCGTATAAAGCAGATGCTTTATAGGAAAAGGTTAATACAATAGAATTTTGGTCCAATTAGCCAACAGAGAATTCCTTCAGTACTGAGCACCGAGGAGGGTAGCCATTACTACACATTTTAGAGTCTTTGGTATGACCAGGGGGGAATTGCAATAATCTATTTCTCGTTTTGCCACAATGTTTTCAACTCTATCCAATACATATTTGTTTCTTTGCAATGTCGTCTGATGCATATCTTGTGTAAGAGGGAAAGGGCTTAACGTACAGATATAGCAGGGTTCTGTATGGGTCTGTATGGATCTCTTGTCCTTGGCGGGGCGATAACTAAAACAATCGGCTTCTAATCCGATTTATTTCCATAAAATTTCGTTGCAGCAGTTTACGATGGACCCCCCATGGATTAATATCCCATAATTCCTCTATGAAGTGCTTCCGGTGCGATGATCTTAAAGTATAATTCTATAATTGTGGTTAGTTTATATTGATCTTCAATCATCGTCGACTGATTGTAATACTGTGTGGGCCAATGGCAAAACCGTTTTATTTGAAAAGTAATTTCGATTTACATTCTGTAAAAGTGTTTTGTTGTCTTCATCTACCATCGACGGATTTGAAAGGAATGAAGCAATGGAGAAAAGAAGTGATGAATTATTCCAACATATAAAACAAGACCTATAGACGCTTTATCAACTAATGTTACGTCATACATTTAATAACGTATAGAATACGTTTCGTTTTGGAATAATAACTTCTATTTTGGAATGCATCCTTCTCATTTTAAAACATACTTATGATTACCGTTTATTCCGAATGAGAAAAGTTGTGTGCATATTAGCGGTAAAGAGTAAAATCTTATTTATTAATACCACAAAGGCAGCATTCCTTAAACTTTGAATAAAGTGATAAGTCTGAACACCCGCGTGGTCTGATCAGAATCTTTTCCGTCTGACCAGTGGATCTTTGACCAGTATCCCACTATAAGAAGGAGCTCAAAACTAACGTGCAGAATGCCTTAACAAACATGCCATACGTGTACCTTTACCTCCCGACATGCTATGAGCCGTTCCGCGAGAAACCCAACATAAAGGCATCTGCGTAATATATCGACCCAGATCAGCCTGCGCATTACGCGCAGACTGATCCTGGCCGACACATTCCGTCTCAGGAGGATAGAGGTATAGAGTAATGATTCCTGAAACGGAAAATCCACCGGAGACGAAAACTGTCTATCCGGGGAAGCCTGCACGGCATGATTAGGTTGATCCGGGTCGATACTTTACGCAGAGTCCACAATGTTGGTTTTCTCGCGGGACGGCTCATATGTTGCTCTCCTCTGACGTAGATGAATGTTGCATAAGGTTATACATATACATTCGCATTGCTAACATCTGGGGTGTGTTTCGATTTACCTAACAAAACTTAGTCGCTCGGAATAGTGTTGGTTATATCACTTTTATGAACGATGTGTTAGCCTTCGTGTTAGGGTAAGAATTGTACAAATTAGTTTTAGCCAAATGGGGACTATCTTTCGTTTATTACCAAAAGGTTTTAATTAGTTGGGTTAACTCGATACTGTGACCCTAACACGTAAAGTAACAGACTTCGGCTAAAACATATTAGGATAAAACAAACTCAATACAGTGTTAGGTAAATCTGATTTAGTATAAGCTTTAAGCTTTCAATTCCATCCACATGTATTGATATGTTTTTGTTATATCATTGTATGTGTATATGTATGGAAAATAAATACGTTTAAACTGAATCTGAATACAGCATTGGAAAGAAAGATATACACACATTGTTGCTGTTTCCCCATGTCGTCAAGGATGTGATCACGTCACAATGCTTTCCAGAACGTGACCATCGATTGACCATTGATTGACCATCAGATAGCCCTAGCCTTCAGATTGTAGTACCTGATATTCGGACATCAAACTGGACACATTCAAATAAACCTGACCAGGTGTTGGTCTTTTGATAATGGTCAATATTTCGGACATTTACTCTTAACTTGAAACTGACGACATCTAACGCATAAGCATTAGATGACTTTTTGAAACAATGTGAGAAAAAGGAGGAATTGTTCGTCATTATGCAATGTCCATCTTTCCCACCGCTGTTTACAAATCTGAGAAATATTCAAGTTCAAGTTTTCAATATGCCATAACATTGTCTTTAGATGTTTTTAAAGTTGACGACTACAACAATATCATATCAAGTAAAAGGATATGTTTGAAATTGACATGTATTTAATTAACCCTTTCCCTCATATAGACGCTTTCTGACGCCTCTGCAGCAGACGGCTTTTTGAAAACATAGTGACAAAAGAAGAAATTGCACAAAACGTGCAATTTCTCCTTTTGCCACAATGTTTCACCACTTTTTTTCATAAGTTATCCATTCAATTATGGAGATTTTCTATGTTTTGACAAAATACGTTCAAAGTCGTCTGCCGCAGAATTGTTGTATGAGGGAAAGGGCTAATTGTGATTATGATGGCTCTTTTTAATAGATATGGATGCTGGTGTTTGCTTTACTTTTATCTTTTCACATATATTGCTTTTAAAATGTGATCAGATACTCTCAACGATTAATAAGACACAGTTCGTTTCTGCGTCCATGACAGTCACATCCTGGTAAAGCGTCATATTCTTAAATTCACAATGATAGTTAAGCCCATGTAATAAGAGATATAAATAAACACTTTAAATGCAAAAAGTAAGTTCAATAGAACATAGACAAACGTTCCCACATACATCTTAAATTCGTTTATAAATAAAACTTCAACGGTTTAAATGAGTGAGTCAAGCTTGAAAAGATAATACGGAAGTCCTTTTTACAAAAAAAGACAACAAAGGCAACAAAGGCAACAAAGGCTGACTTGAATTATAAACAAAACAGAAACGGTATAAAAGAATAAAGGGTTTTATAATTTCGGACATTACTCGGTATCAAACGAACGGGACAGGCACCACCATTAAGATCAATTAATTGAAGAACAGACTGACATTCGGGTCATTAAATCTTTCATTGCAGTCTCACAATTTGTTTAGGCGACTCAATCCAACTATTAAATTGTACAAAACGATTCTGGGGTCTGCGGAACACAACATGTCCTCATGACCTTCATTATATCCTTGTACTTGCCAAGAGAAAACTAGCAAGACAGGGAAGGCTAAACGGGTCTTTTCCCACATATATTTATCTTATGACTCCACCAAACCTTATGTTGTGGGTACTCAAAAGAATCGTCTAAGTGAGACGATTCTTTTGAGTACCCACAACATAGGATTTGAGTGTCGAATAATTTTAGAACTGCTCTTTTCTGGAGGTCTGGTATAAAACGATTCTTGGTGTGAGGAACACAAAATGTCCTCGTGCCATTCACGTTAACCTTGTTAAAACGAAAATAGAACATAAGAGCAGAGCTTCAGAAGTGAATGGTCACTCGAGATGTCCCGGACAGGATGTTTGACCATCCAAACATGGCCAGTTGTTTGCCTGTCAAATCCGACCAAACGTCGAAACAACGACGCCCTACCCGTGATTTAGCCAGGATCTGATAAGCTTTATTAACACACATGTATTGATGATGATCGGCGTTCAAGTAAAAATAAAACCTCAATGCTTATGTAACTTGTACAGATCCAGATGAACCTGTTACTAAAACTTCTGATAAGTATTGGCGATTGGGATCGGATTGCATTCATGTGCGCACATTTCATAAGGTTGGTTTTCCTGAGGCAACACTCATATACACATAGTTTTGAGGTCAAACTTTTCCTTTATAAAGTGGTAGTTATAAAGACTTTTGACAGGAGTGAGATTGCTTGATTAGCTTTTCAAACTCGTACAGTGGAATACAAACTGTTGATAGAATGCAAGAGATACAGTCTATGTGTATATCGTTCGATTGTTTCAACCACTTGCATTGCAAAAAAGATTTTCCTGTCTTTTTTCACATCTATATTTTCAAAATCATGCAACAAAAAGAGACTTGTATTGTAACTATTGTTGAAGTTATATGTGCAAAAGGGAACATAAGTGTGTAAGAAAATGCTCAAAGCTGTTCCAAAGAGGTATGGTTGCAATCGGGACTGTAACCTTTTCAGACGTTCTCTCCAAGATTTCTGCATCAGACGACTTACAACAGCATTGTAAGAAAAGCGGAAACTGCTCGAAGTGAGAAATTTCTCCTTTTGCCAATATAGTGTTCAACTCTGTTCAATAATTATATAATCTATATATATTCAAAGTCGACTGCTTCATAATTATGTGATGTATGTGGGAGGAATTCATTTGGGACATCTTACTAACTTACACTTATATTATATAGTTAGATAGTATTTAGCCCTTTCCAATGAATAGACGAAGTATGACAAGTCTAGAGATGGTGACTTTTGGACAATTTGGGGTCAAAGGAAAAAGTGCTCATCGGGAGCAATTTCTCATTTAGCCACAATATTTCAATAATTATAATCTTCATTTCCAGAGATGTTCTATATTTTGCCTAGATGTTTTCAAAGTATCCATGCTGTTGACATTGTGTATGTGGGAAAGGGATACTGAGAAGTAACACTATTGAGGATAGGTAAATATTCAGACTGTAACAGTATCACATGATTCATTAGAAACCGATTATCTCGTCTTATATCCAGTCATAACCACCATCCTTTTGTAATCTTTTATCCCACACGCTGTTTTCAGAATTTCGTCAAATGAAATCATTTAAGCCACAACACGTGAAAATAGGTCTAAATGAGCTTGACCGTGGGAAGATGTAGCAGTACATGTTGTCATTTCTAAAAAGTGTAGGTTCGGGGTCCAATGCCACCAACCTTACTATGCTCTTTAGTAATATTTTTTAAAAATATTAAAAACCATATTTCATCATTTTTTGCTTCCCTATTAAAAATGACAAATTATTTATTAATTCCTTAACACGCAATGCTAGTCTTCAGAAAGGAAGCTATCTATGTCATCTTAATCATATACTTAGATGCATTCCAACATTCATATGTCACCAACTATAAAGGAAACACAAATGATGAAATACGATTTTTAACAATTTAAGTATTACTTAGCGCTAAGTAAGGTTGGTGTAATTGAACCCAGCTCACCTTGCCCAGTATTATCAGAACAAGCTTATGCCAGTTATATGTGAACAGTGTCTATTCTTGACCAGACTGTGTGCATGCATAGACTTATATTGATATACACTGTTCATCAAATTGAACTAAAAAAATCCCTCGAACAACATCAACTTGAAATTAATTCAAAACGGAAGACAGTGGTGCAGAGGTAGAGCGTCGGCCTCTCAATGTCTTGGGTTCGATTTCTACGATGAGCTATGAGCTGGTTTTGTCTTTGGGAATTTCGACGCATTAAAACCTTCATGTATTACTATGACAAGCAATAGTCATTACTTATATCAATGTTTAAGCTTTGGTTTTGAAATGAGGTAGGCATCGTATTAATTCACTGTAGTGGTGACTGGTGAGCTTATTCTGATTTCTAAAATATAATTGTACTGAACCGTAAAAGAACAATCGTTTGTGTAGTCGGATCGCAGCATATACGATTACCCGTGCTTGATGCAATAATCAGAACATTTAAAGGTAAGTTGGCTGTTGTTTAAGTATGAGGACAATCAAAGCTATGGCGAGACAACATGTGAATAGATGAATATAGTCTACAGTCCATTTAATTCGCTGTGTGCATATGCATTAAGTCACCGATTTACCATTTCATGTACAGACATTAGCAGTATGTAGCAATTTGGGGAAGCATTGACTCTGCGTAAAGTGAAAATCAGCTCTAAGCTTTAACATACCAGAGTGTTCACTGTCGGCCTATGTGATAAATGGACCTACATGGATCTTCTGGAGAAATAAAATAATCGTGTACTATTAGAACACTAATGAAGCTGTAAATTATGTTAATTAGACCCCAAATCATCAGACGCGACTGATATAAAAAGCATTTCCTTTATCATGTAAGTTGATATACAATTAATGTGGATAACCTATAACCGCAGATGCGCATTAAGTACAATAGGAAGGTACAATTATATCATTATACACCAGTTACACTTTGTGAAGTTATTCGATACCCTTTTACTTTACTCGATTGTTTGTACGATGATGTCTACGTCGCTTTCAATAATTGATCAGTTATACAACGGCGTTACCAGTTCTTCTGGTTCCTTAATTATGACACCGGCGAATCAATTATCTTACAACACCACAACCCATAGCGCCAGGGATGTAAAACCTTCACTACCATTGTTTTAAAGCCTTTGGTTTGAGCCGTAAGGGGATCAAACCCGAGACCTTCCTCGCCCGAGATGACCGCAATAACACTACGTTATCCAGGGGGTCTCCTTTTACTCGAGCTATGTCCCGGAGATATATTACAGAAACTCGTTCAGCCTCTCTGATTGGCTTATCAGCACATATTCAACATCGCACTGGCTTACGTAAATATATACAGCCTTTAAATCGCGACATGACGCTTAAATGAAATAAGCCCGAACCTATGTGATGGTACCAAATAGGTTCAAATCAATGAATGAACGTAGTATCATCATTGGAAAGTACGAAGAGGAAACAGGTACCGATGTTATATTCTGTCAAAGAAACTTATTGACAAAGTTCACATGTTCTTAAACGTAAAAAGCGTACACAGATATAATATTCTTAAATCTTAAGATTTGAACAAAAGAATTTGTTTCGTAATGTAATAAATTATATCATAACGTATAAGCTGATATAATGCATTATTATAAAAGCACATTCTAAATATTGTATAAGTATGTACACGACAACCAGTAACTGTTATTAGGAAAACTGTGACTAAACTGTCATAAAACTGTAATTAAAGGAATATCAAACAGGTTCAAGTGGTGTAATTCAGGAATATGAAAATTCATGTTTGATATAATTTTGATAAGATTGAGAAACTCGTTGTGCACTCAGATTTTTAAATTTACTAAATAACACATAACACAACTTAAATTTGGCGTTCTTTGATGCGTCGAAACAATTTAGCCATGTGAGTTCAAAATGAGTAGTGTTGCTCATGCGAACAGCAATGTTCATGAGCAGCATACTTATGTGCATCTACACTGTCTTTTATGAGACATCATGATAAATTAACTGATATTATTCAAATATTGTCATTTTGTATTAGCAATACTTTGAGCGCCAACTCTGATCCAACTAAGCGACCTTACATACTGAATTCACCCGTCACTATCAGCAAATGGAAAACGAACACGTTCCACATGGCTTGGTCAATCGGTGGACTATAAATATTTATAAGAAACGATAATCAAATGCAAGCATGATGTAAATAATAACAATGTTTATGCAACAAAGTTCACATTCAAATTATACCTCATTACCTCAGTGCAAGTTTAAAAGAAAGCGAGTGCGTCCTCATCATGTAACAAGTGAGAACATACGATATGCGTCCGCCCGTTCACGTATTAATAATTATGTATATTCTGATGACGACGGAGCAGATGCACTTTCTGATCCGAACCTACACTGTACTGAAATGCCAGCTTGTACCTGTTCGCATCTGCATGTTCATACCATAGTCTTATATGTAAGTAAAGTAAATCTATACACCAAAGCGATGTTGTCTGTAAACAGAAATGGACGTGACTGGTCGAAACGCATACTCGAAAAAAGTTTTTGAATTTCGGTTTCCAGGATTTCAAGGTCCGTTTTCATGCTTATCAATATGACACGAACCACATCCCGATCTTGATTTGATTGGAGCTACATTCGTAATGTTTGCAAAATGATGATGATAATTTATAGTTTGCTGTTTGGGGACAAAACCATACTGCCTTTTAAAACCATCTGTTATCTGACAATTCGTTTATGTAATTACGCAAACACTTTTCACTTTGTTACCCAAATTTTGAAAATGAGATAGTCACAGGGAAAATATACTTGCTTCCTATTTGGTCTAGGACTGATGCCATGTTTGTTAGAATGTCAAATGGAGTTCAGAAAGTTTTGAAATGAAAGATTATAAACATAACACCTAATGAATTGAACATACTATAAGCAGTCGTATCTATCACAAAGCAAGACCTTATTTGAAGAAAGTGTTATGCTCGGTACGCACTGAAAATGTTCGACCATACAAGTGCTCGAACTCGGGACCTCTTGCCCCGGAGGCAAACTCTACCACGTTGGTATAAAAGCTAGCTCTACATCAAGGCATTTTAAGTATACACTTATACAAACACAAAGCTACATAGTGTCTATCTATGGGACAGACCAGTCTACTACAATAGCACTAAGTACGGAGACAAACGTATCATTCATTTATACTACTTCATCAAATAACGAAAAACGATAAGAATAACTGTTATTCATTTCCGACAACTGTTAAACCAATATTTTGATTTCCTTCACAGACGTACTGGTCAACATTGGTTTAGCGACTAGAATTGTGCCATGACAAAATTGACCTGATAGTCTATAGGTCAAATTACGCTAAAAACATCAGCGGGCAAGGCTGACCTACCACAGTAATCCCTAAAAAAAAGTTTTGTTTGCATAGACATGAGTGTATACCATCACCAGAATGCATTGAATATATGACATTGCGTTTAAAATCATTGTAAATGTGTATAGGATTTACTGGAAATTATTGATTTCATCACTTTTAGTATTTTGACCTTGTTAGAAAGTTTGACAATTGAGAACTAAAACTGGTCGATTTACATGGAAACAAAGAAGGATGTTTTTTTGGTGTATTGTAACCTATAAGCGATGCTTCGGGAAAACCAATGTTTCCGGGTGAATTACGAATACTATCGATAGTTATTTACACCGGCGCCCCCAGTGGTAATGGAAAGATTCGTAAGTAACCTGCCATTCTGCGATCGTGAAAAATGATTCAAGGTCAGTTTACTATAAGAGACAATGGCATGTATTCAAGCATGCGACAGTTGAATTTACATGGGCAGTATTTGCTTCAAAATAAAACCGTTAAGCGATGAGATTACCGTTTCCATGCTGTAGTGGTTTAGAGCGTCTGCTTCTGGATCGGAAGACCGCGGTTTGATCCCCGACCGGAGCATACTTAACACTTAAAATGGAAGTGGTGGATTCCCTCCTTGGCGCTCAGGGTTGCCAGGAAACTACAAGGAAATGCCGTGATATAATCCATATACTGTTGAAAGCGGTGTATAAAACACATTTCAAACCAATAAATCAGCGATTAGAAATCTGAAAGAGTCTCAAATGAGAATAATGCATGGACCTTTATGACTGACCCGGCCAAATTCGACCCTGACCAGTAATAATAAATGCCGATAATGTTTATATTTATATACCTCTTCTATCCTAATCCGGGTATTTAGATAGGGCCGAAAGGGTCTCAAAATGAACGGCAAGGACTTTATCCATAAACATGAAAGACATTTTTGTTCAGAAACACCCTCTAAGCAGGAGGTAATTATGGGTATAGCATCACATGGCAAAAATCATTTCACAGAACAACATTTATAAAAGAAAAATACATTTTAATGAAGCAAAACAATAAAGAAAATGTGAAAATGTCTGTACTATTTCATAGAATTCAGAACAGTCTAATGCAAATACATTGAAAGGGTTAAAACTGGAAGGAAAGACTTTTGTAACACAAAAGGTGTGAAATGTTTTGAATGTGTGAGATCTCTATGGCTTTTCATTGGTATGTCTTTGATCATTAGATTTTGACGTATAAACATGATATGACTTTGTCAAAAAGTCACTTCAAATATAAATAGACTGGTTTGAGAAGCTCCACAGCTGTTTTGTCAGACCCCAGCTTTACTTACTAAAAGAGTAGATATATGAGCCGTTCCACGAGAAAACCAACATTATTGACTCTGCGTAATATATCGACCCAGATCAGCCTGCGCAGTCCGCGCATGCTGATCCGGGCCGACACATTCCGTCTCAGGGGTATATGGGTATAGAGTAATGAGAACTGAAACAGTCTCTCCGCGTTAGTTTGCGCGGCATTTGCAAAAGCTGATCCGGTTAGATACATTACGCAGAATAAAAAAAATGTTGGTTTTCTCGTGGAATGGCTCATATACAGTGAGGGAGCTTTGTTCGTATTGCGTAAAAAATGTTTGTGCAATAATATGATTTATATATTTACACCTTGCTGCTGTTATATTAATTATTCCGCATGGACCGAATAATCTCCTAACCGTTCCCAGTTTCCGACGCATTGTGATGCTGCTGGTGCAGACAACGTTTGAAAACAAGGAAGGAATTGCTCATTTATATAGTTTATCCACCGTTTCGGTTAAATGTTTTTTTTTTTTTTTTCAATATCGCCTTCTGCACATATTTGCTGTGTGTTGTAAAAGGGTTAAATGCTACATGTGTCGCCTCTACTGTAAGTAAACATTCTAATACTTAAGGAGATGTTAAGGATGAGAATTTTCACGAATGCTCAAACATTTTCAGTCTGATTAAATAACAAATATTCCTCTTTTGAACTATTAACTCCACCCTTCTCTTGGACATCAACTGACATATCGAGGGCTTTTCGTAAAACGGTTGTAACTAAAAACCTATTTTTTTGAAACCCTGGTTTAGTGGCAATTTTAACCCCTTTGTAAACAATGCAAATTTAGGTGCCATTGCTCAGAACGAGCAATGGGACCTATATTTCCATTGTTTATCAAGAAAAATGAGTTAACGCTTATAAAGACATTATGACGAGGTGATTAACCTTGGTAAAAAAAATAACAATTTCAGTTACAACCGTTTGACACCAAGCCCTCGATATTTGCTTGTTAACAGAGGCAATATGTGATAACACAAACTACGCTATATCAATATAGAAACATTATATTTTACTTTGTATGGATAACTTACACCCACAGTATATCACCATGACATAGCATATATATGAACGACATTACAAGAAAACTAACACGGTGCATTTGCGACCAGTGTATAACCAGATCACACTGCGTCTCTTTAAAGTCTAATCTGCACTGCATTGTTTGCTAATTTATCAAAGAATTACACATGTATACGCTTGATGACGCCTCTGCAGCCGACGGCTTTTGTAAACATTGTGTCAAAAGGAGACATTGATCATTGTTAGCAATTTCTTATTTTGTCACAATTTTTTCAACTGTATTCCATAATTCTATTTTCGTTTATAAGGATTTTCCATAGCTGATTTTCAAAGTCGCCTGCAGATTTGTTGTATGTGGGAAACGGTTAACATATAGGCGAACAGAGATGAGAATGTGTCTGTTAATACTCTCACCCAGTCTTCACTTTAGATGCAATGAGACCCCCATTTCTACAGCCACGGCTCCTCTACTATCCAAGATGAGACGTGGACGTGCACATCTGTGCGTGATTCAACGTAACCACAATTCTACAAGCTCAATGTGGTTTATTAAAACGACCAAAGAAGATATAGAAAAAAGCATTCTTTAAATACAGGGTGTTAAATCGAAGTTGGAGGGGTAATTCAAAAATCAATTTATAAATCGGGTCTGACTTTCACTGAAAGCCTTTGAGGATTTACGGAGATTAGTAGCTGGGTGAAATGGGAGTTTTATCTTTCCATTTTGATGACTCACGTGAGAATTGAACTGAGCTGGGGAGCGGAGGTTACTGACTGATTTCGGATTGACAATAGAACCAAAATAGTGAGACATGAATTGATAATGGATGAATACGGGTGTACAAAAACAGAATTGTTACGTCATTTCGCATCTATGCAACGCTGGTAGTTCCTTCCTGACTCATTGTCAATGTCAACTTTGTTCAACTATTTGAGCCGACACACGAGAAAATCAACATCGTGGACTCGGCGTAAATAATCGACCGGATCAGCATAAGCATGCCGCGCAGGCTAATCCGTACAGGCACTTTTCACCTCCTGCGAATTTTCTGTTTCAGGAATCATTACTCTATACCATACATATACATTACTCTATACCCCTTAAAACGGAATGTGTCGGCTCGGATTAGCATGCGCGGATTGCCCAGGCTGATCTGGGTCGATTCATTTCGCAGTCCATAATGTTGTTTTTTTCGTAGAACTGCTCATTTCTTTCCGAGTTTGAACTCTTTCCAACATATAGAGGCATGTTGACGCATCCACATCAGACGACGTTTGAAAGCATTATGGGGGGAAAGGAGAATTTGCTCATAATTAATTTGTCCGACAATCATTCTTTCATTGACATAGTTGCCATATTCTCTGCCATGATACCAGGAAATATCATTTACTTCATGACTATGATCCTGAATAGTAACGATCCTTCTTAGTGACGCCATTTATTAAAGATTACACACTCGTTTTTCAATGAAAAACTCTACCTAAGAAATATCGATGACTTCGTGATCGATTATATATATAGATGCGTATAAAGCGTATTTTATTTCTGCATTCTTTAAATTATTTATTTGCACGAAACTAAATGCCGCCTCGTTATATAAGAAAGTAGAACGAGAGAGAGAAAATTATACTCGGTTACAAAGTTAGAGAGGGAGTGCAGTCCATGTTGTTATGCGTGTTTTAATAGATTAGGGCCATAAAATAAACAAGTTACAGGGCTTATCAGTTCACCGGTAAAATACTTAACCCTGAACCTATGTGATACGAATAACTCTGTTCGCGACCCCTGATGCACGCCGACGGCAGATTGCAATCGGCACTGTACCATCTGAAACCAGATGTTACATTGATTAACTGTGTATGCTTTTGCATGATTATAATTTACAAACCAAACGAACGACACATACTAACCTGACGAAAGTAAACCCAAAATGAATCCATGTAAGTAAACTCAGAAATTTAAGGGATAAGATACACTATGCGACGAATACCAGTGCATACCACTTCAAGTGCCAAATGGCAGAATCTTTTTTATTGTTTTTAACAATTTAACATATTCAGAGGTTTTAAACTAATGAAGTCCGATTTAAATTCGCTGGGAAAGAATGTTAAAACGGTTGCCCTACGTAAAATACTTCGTAAAAACGAATCTTTCAAATCACGTGTTCTCAAATATGAGATAAAATTAAAAGAAGGCAGTACAAAAAAAAAAAATCTGTAAACAGACAATATCTATAGTTTTGCGATGTTCCAAATATTTGAATATTCTATATCAGTGTGATTGATCTGATCTAACCATTAAATGCATTGTCCACTAGAATCCCGAATGTAGTGTACGATGAACCATTGCTTAACGAAGATGTGATCCAAGCTTTAAACATTTACTCAGCCCCTTGTATTTTCTCAGTACCTGTTCAGTATGTCTTTGATGTTACTTTCCGCTGAAAGTAGCGTCATCTACCCAACGACATTCGACATCAGATATGTTTATAACACGTAGGTACTAGGAGCGACCGAGATACAAGGAGATGTAGTCTGATCATTGTTTCCAGAGGCCGTCGTAGCCGAAGTGTATACAGATTGTCCTAGGACACCGAGTGCTACACGAATGCTCAACGAAAGCTGTATATAGATTGATTGACTCTGGTAGCACATGCTCAAGTGCTCAAGTGCTCGGTGTGTTAGATTCGTCCTTGGTGCAGTAATATACTTAAATATTTCATTTTTTGCACCTCATTGATATGGTAAAGAGCGTAAAATTGCCCGACAGTTGTAAAAGTGAAATGTTTGTAGCATAGCTGTGTTGTCGGGCTGAGTGAAGATGATTTTACATAAATTGTGCAAGCTGTTGACATCAGGTTAGATAAAATAGAAAGGTGGATGCATTTATTATCAATTGTGTCAGTTATTCAAACCCAATTTAACTCGGGTTTAGTGGTCGAAGAAGATGAATGAGATTTGCGTTTTTAAGTGGTATCACTTCATTGCGAAGGGATATCTTGCTCGAATGTACAATCTCCAAGCAGGAAACTAACAGTATGCCTAAATACAATGTTTAGCCCTCAAATGACAAATCTGCAGCAGATGACCCTTTCCCTCATTCGACAAATCTGCGGCAGACGACTTTAAACATATTTTGTCAAAAAATAGAAAAATCTCTATAATTGACTGTATAACCTATGACTAAAAGTGGAAAACATTGTGGAAAAAGGAGAAATAGCTCGTTCAATTTCGTCTTTTGTCACTATGTTTTCAAAAATCCGTTTGCTGCAGAGGCGTCAGAAAGCGTCTATATGAGGGAAAGGGTTAAGCTTTGGTTAGTCATAATTGTTTAATACTATACTACTGGTTAGTCATACTAAGCGTACCAATAGGTTATCAGTGTAATCTTATTCTACATACAACAAACCTGCAGAACATTCAGTCACAAATATGAGAATTCTATATTTAATGAAGGAAACATTTTGGAATAGAGTTTAACCCTTTCCCACATACAACAAATGTTGCAGCAGACGTCTTTGAAAACAGTGTGACAAAAAAACAGAAAAATGTCCATAAAAGATAGCTTAATTGTTAAATAAAGTTGAAAACATTGTGGCCAACGGTGAAATTGCTCATCATGAGCAATTTCACCTTTGGCCACAATGTTTTCAAAAGTCGTCTGCTGCCATTGTGAAAAAATGCGTCTGCAAGTGGTGAAGGGTTAACACAATGTGACAGAAGCAGAAGTTGCCAAAAGAACAAGCGTGTGTGTTTGTATGAAACGGTTTAACTGATACAGACCACATTTGACGCATCTGCACTGGTGGACGATTTCTGAACACATTGTTAAGGAACTTTCGCTGTTGAAGAGTCCCATATCTTATCGCGGAGATCCCATGTTTACGTTATCGCGCAACTTTTCAAAAGGCCTGGTGAATTTTCTTTTGATCTTTGCAGCAATGATTTATTATTACATTCCTGAACATATTCGATAGTTTATCAATGTATCTTTATAATGTAGTTTTGTTAGATGTGTTTGCATTGTGGATTACGCAGCTTTCAACAATTCCTTAGTTATATCACGGCGTTTCCGGGGTATGTTACCAGTACTACTGGACCATTGACCCTAGCAACAGTCGATATGCTGACCCTGAAAGGGATTGGGTTCGCGATCTCCTGCACACGAGGTGAACGCTCTACTACACCTAAAACGAGACGATACTTTTGTGTTGATTATTAATCCAGTTAATAAGCTCAGTGAATGTTGATCATAAAGCTTTTGAATTATGTTGTCAGTCATAAAGAACTATGGTAATACATCACTATTTTTTGGATAATTGATAGCTGATAAGCACAATCGCAACCAAGCTTTTAGTATGGATCCAGGGACAATTCAGCTCGTCCTTAATCTTCAAACATTCGGGAATGTGCTAGCCATATCAACCAATCAAACTACATCATTTGACTAGCACTCGCCAATCACTCGATGTGTAAGGGTAAAATGAATACGCCGATTGGGTCGGGATAGCGGAGCGGAACATCCGGGAAATAATACTGTTATCAAGGGAGATAACTATAAGAACAACTGTCTACTACAGGCCGACGAACTCCATGTACTACTTCGTCTTCACAAGGCTTAATTCGCCATTTGTTAATAGCCTACATAGTCCTGTCATCCTTAATATCATCTGTCTAAAACTGTTGTATGTGTTGAATGATTGTTAGGGGTTTTACGCCGTCTTCAAAAAATTTTTCAGTTATATCATGTTATTTCCTGGGTAAGTTACCAGTACATCTGGTCCATTTATCCTGACATTATCCTGACATCAGTCAGTCGGTCGTAATACTAATCTTACAACTTTGAGCAACCATTACTATATGTACCATTTGTAAGGTATTTATTATGCGGGCATAGCCCATAATAAGCGTTGGACCAATCAGCTACCGGTCGCAAACTCAAGTTATGAAATAAATTGTCACATAGTGAGTCATACTTCCTCAAAACGATGAGAATTTATGTTAACGGTAACCCATAAAACGTAAGGAATAACTAGAATATGTTAATTACGTGTAATTATTTGACCACGTGAATCACGTTCGTGAACATTTCAGTTTGTCACTATGATGATCCTGATGACGGAAATTATTGTCTTCAATTAACCCTTTCCCTCATAAAGACGCTTTCTGACGGATCTGCAGCAGACGGCTTTTTGAAAACATAGTGACAACAGAAGAAATTGCTCAAAACGAGCAATTTCTCCTTTTGCCACAATGTTTTCCACTTTTAGTCATAGGTTATCCATTCAATTATAGAGATTTTTTTTTTTTTTATAAAATATGTTCAAAGTCGTCTGCTGCAGATTTGTTGTATGAGGGAAAGGGTTAAAGGTTTTAATACTCCGATAAACGTCTGTATAACTACGCGTCTATGAATTCAATCTTAGCGAAATCATGAAGTATCACTATTAACTCGTTAAAGTGTGCAATGGCATACAGTGTAATCTAGGTAACCTTGTCTGATCTGGATCTTCTCTTCTCGTAAATGCATTTCGGTTAGTTTCCGCAGAGCGCCGCTCATTCTGTGATGTTGTTCAAACGATGTAATACGTTACTGTTATGACAGAAGATGTGTTCAACTAATGCCACACAATGAAAATACATCTATATCCAAGTATTATATATATTTGAACATCTTTTTCAATTGAGGTTTTACGCGGTTTCAAACATAATTTCAGTAATCACGTCGACAGTTCACGTATTCAGGATCCCGTGGTAAACAGGACATGTGCCTTGACCAATGGCAATACCACCATGACCACCGCGTCCGGGGGTCGAACCTGTAACGCCCGGTTCCTTAATCCCGATGCTAACCACCCGGTCAGGGCAGATTCCTACCAATTTGTACAGAGTTCAGGGTCGGGTCAAAATTACCAAGTAATAAATGTTTACAAACAAAAAGAAGAAACCTGTAAGATCTTAACGGGGGATCGTTACCAAGTTGGGGGGTTAGGGATATAAAATAATGATAAAAACATTATTCAAGTTTTATAAAAAGGCCCTTTAGGCCATTTAAACGTAAAGTAATCCCCACAAGACGAGGATAGGGGGTACAGAATATTGCTTTAGCGCGCTGGGAGACGAGGGCGCTTATCAGCCAAGCCGATGACAGGCGCTGGAATATAAAGGATTGAATAACGATTTAGACGAAAACTTTATGGGATTTCAACAAGTGAAACTACCGAGTTATCTTTACTCCAGTTTATACAATATAACGAGTCATAATATAACAAATCCGACCTTTCCAACCTTGCGCCTGAATTGAACACGCGACTCCAGATATGTACATTCGCAAATAAACTTCTCACATTATTACATCTAATTGCCTTTTGTATATTTATGATGCAAAACATTATGCAAAATCATGACAGCAAACATTTAAACCTAGACGAAAGAAAGGAAGGTTGAAGTCTTACATCGAGCGTAATTACTTCTATAACGCAATGAGGGGGGCAATAAAATAGGCCTTCACTCACCGTGATGCGTCAGGAATTAATGCAGTTATTTACAATGGCGGAAATGCATTTTTTTATCGTCCTCAGTTATATGAAATTCAATGTTGTAAAATCAGTCGTTGATCGTTTTAAGCACTGACTATTTCCTCCACAACGACCGTGTTTACTAGATCTGCGAGTGGGTTTTTGTAAGATAGATGTGAATAATGTATAGGGACGGAAGAAAGGAATGATAATGATTTTCAACTTCAGGTAACACTACGGAAAGAAGATACGGTTTAATCTATATGGGATTAGGGGCGTAATCTACATCTAAAATAGAAACACAGGGCTCTGTTATATAACCGGCTTTAAACGTTCTACTTTCAGACTTAAAACGAGCCGCGGTGTGTAAAAAATAAACCATTACATAACTAATTCACTGACGAATTTCACAAAGTCGACTCTTCCATGTTGCTAACTGGACCACTTCATTTTTCGTCAAACAGGACATTTAATAACATTTCATGTCTTAAGTGGCGAGCAATGCAGATTTCAGTAGAGACAGCTCGTTACGAGCTGTTTACAAGCTGTCTCACATGAATCTGCATTGTTTGCAAAAGCCTTTAATTGTCTTTGGCAGCGAAAACGTTAAGTGTCCCCTTTGACTGTAGGGGGAATTTCATTTTATATTTGTTATTTACGTTTAGACTTTGATCGGCCTATGGAATACAGCAAAAAGGTAGATTTAGTCGAGATACACTGGCCTTTCTACACTTACGCTGTAATAGTTCGCTATATTTCAAAAAGATGCATCTGTTACATGATAAATGCTTATTTCATGCTCGTATGTGAGAAGTTGACTTGGCTTCTAAGAGAAGAATAATGTCGTAAAAGTGTATGTGTATTATCATCGTGAACGGGGTTCAGTGAGGGTTTTCCTTGCGAAATAAGTTCACTTCGCACATTGTACTATTCACAATAATTGAACTAGATACAGTTCAACATATACCAGAAGCGTAGCTCCCTTTAGGCACTGTAGGCACGTGCCTACACATTTTTTTCTCAAAATGCCCCAAAATGCAGCTGCGGCGATATACATCTGCGTAATGTATCGACCAGATCAGCCTGCGCTGTCCGCGCAGACTGATCCGGCCGACACATTCCGTCTTAGGGGGATAGATGTATAGAGTAGTGATTCCTGAAACAGTAAATCCACAGGAGGCGAAAAGTGTTTATCCGGGTAGGCCTGTGTGGCATGCTTAGGCTGATCCGGGTCGATACTTTACGCAGAGTCCACAATGTTGATTTTCTCACGAGACGGCCTACACATTGATTATTGTAAAGCTACGCCCCTGTATACTTCATGTGCAGTAAAATAAACATTATTTTCCTTTTAATTAATAACATTTATGCCCTAAATTGTTATTTTAGTGTCATCAACTGATTCCAGTAAGGATTACGTCACATCATCAGATTCACTGTAGGCTAAATCAATTGGACAATTCACAATGATCGAACTAGAAACAGTATAACATGTATTTCACGTTATAGTTTAATCCAATCTGACTAAAGTACACGATCTGACCAAATGTAACCTATGCGTAGCGTTAATAGGAGATGATTTTAATGAGATTGAGTTTAATCAAAGTTCGTTTAGCTTAATTAAAAAGCTAATTAACTCGAGGAAATTCTGTAGTACGTCAGTTGTCATTTATATGTAAGATGCGCCCACACAAGCAGCGTATGACAAATTGACACTGAATACATCATCAACCTGTCATTTAAATTAAAACACACACAATGCGACATTGTAGGTAATGTACCAGGCTGAAAGTGGGAAGCCATACAGGCACAATAAAGTAAATACGAAGGGGAATATGGAATTTTAATAATATACTGATTTGAAAAATTGACAAAAGTTCGATTACTTTTGGTTCACCCCTCGTACATGTACAGATAAGAATCGAACTTAAAGAAAGACTTGTCCTTATACGGCGGAATGACTAACATGCAATCTATGTGAGAAAAGGAGAGCAATGTAGAAACTATACAAAGTTATACATATACGGAATACGAGACACACTTTAACGAAAAACATGTTCATCAAAAAGACTACAAACAGATGCGCATATATGCATGTACATGTTTATGGCAAAGAGTCCGAAAAACCTGTGCAGACATATTAGTATGAAAACGTCCGAAATGATTGGCTAAACGGTCTTAAATACAGATTTTTGGATAAAATGATATTAAATGTATTAAATGTATAGTCACGCACATATCACAACATAAAAGGCTACAAAGGATACAAAGAAATACGTCGGAAAACAAATATGGGACGACTTTTGACTGCATACACGAACGACTTTATTATCCCTCAACCTGTTTATTCAATCCTTTCCAACATGACGACAAGTCAGCAGCACATTTAGGAAATATTATAGAAAATATTTATGAATGAAAGTCTATTATCTTAGTATAGTTTAAAACATTGGGGTAAATAGAGAAACTACTCATTATGAGCATTTTTTTCCGTTTGCCACACTGTTTTCAAAACGTCTAACTCCGTTTACAATTGGGTAAGGGTTATCAACATGTACGTATCATAATTAGCACGCATCAATCTTTGAGAACAACGTGTTCGCATAATCTTATCTTGGTCCGCACAGTTGGCTTCTTATTACCAAATCATTGACGAATAAACAAGAACCTGTCAAGAAAACAAGATTGATGGTACAAGGTCCATAATGCAGTAGAATAAGGGTTAAATGTAAGAATAGGAACAAATGCTTACATAATACGCTAACACAAGCCATTGTCTAGAACCGATGATTAGCATGATGTGATGGTCTGTATTCCTATATATTAGATATTCTTTAATATCAAAGCTGTCTAGTAACTAGGCTCTCGATTAGAAAAATGTTTCAATATATCTCCTAATTAGACCATAGTGTGTTATGCTCTAACAAATCGTCTCAATGGGTCGATTCTTTTGAGTACCCACAACATATGATTTGGAGGTTTAATAAATATTACAAAACATGAAACACGCCGCTTATCCAGGACTCTGATTACATTTTATTTATCTAATTTAGATTCTAATTGGAAAGTGGTATTGACAAGCTGTCAATCAAACTGAGTTGGCCACTCTTACCGGTTAAACACGGTGGCTGAATCCAAACACGTGTATCTTTCATTTTGTCTGTTTCCATACCATTTCCCGGGTACAGACGACGTTTGACGCCTCTTAACGGGCAGAGGAAGATCATCTCCTATATGGGCAGAGGAAGGTCATCTCCTATATGGGCGGCAGAGGAAGATCATCTTCTATATTTCCTCAATGTTTTCAAAACTGTAGTAATACTATAATTACAAATTACCAGAATGCTCTCATTTTGCCATACATTGATTTGATTGGAGTTTAACGCAGTTTTCAACAATTATTCAGTCACATCACGGAGGCCAGTTCACCTTCTCATATGTGTCCAGGCTTTCTCACACCAGTACTTCATACAACATACTTTCCATACATGTCTCGAAATAAGACGACTCTAAAACAATCAAACCAGTTAAATGATGTCTTTGCTTTAAGATTGGAGATTTAAATTTCGCAAGCATTGTGGGAAAAGAAGACATTTTCCGTATTGAGAAGGGTTTCCTTTTCCCGTAATGCTTTCTAAAGTCGTCCTCTTCAAAGGTGTTAAATATCGTCTGCATCATAAATCCTTTCCCACATCCTGACGCATCTGCAGCAGACGAGTCTTGAAAACAGTCTGGCAAAAGGAAAAATTGCTCATAATGAGCAAGTTCTCCTTTTGCCACACTGTCTTCAACTAATTTCAAGAATTATACTTTCAATTTTCGAAGTTGTCCATGATTTTGCCTAAATGGTTTCAAAGTCATCTGCTGCTGATTTGTAGTATGTGAGAAAGAGTTAACCCCATTACTTCACATAGATGATATTTGACGCCTGCTGTTGCAGACGACGTTAGAAAACATTGCAATAAAAGGTGAACTTGCTCAAAACGAGCAATTTCACCTTTTATTGCAATGTTTTTAACGCTTTATCATTATAATTCTTTCAGTTTTCTAGATTTGTGAAATTGTTCGTCTGATGATTGTAAAGCAGACAACATATGAAAAGTCATGTGAAGTAATGGGTTAAAACGGTCTGTGTTGGTAAGGGGTACATCAGTCAACACGGTTGTGACTCTACATATCATTTCGTTTAATTCGTACAAACCCAGGTCATTTCTATTGACTTTTCAACGAGACCGGCTTGAATATCATTTGTACGTGATGTTTGAATGGGGTCGACCAGCTTTAGATTGAATCGCTACAGATGTTACACTTATTGTAAACTCACACAATCGCTACGAAAACAGTTTACTGATTAGTCAGATGTAATATTTTGTTTACAGAGTTACAAAGATTCTTAAGATAAAATTACAAATTGAGATGGTTTCAGTTGTGTGTGACGTGTACGGTAGTGCTATTGGTTTGACTGGTTCGTTCATTTAAGAATAATGTAGGTTTTTCCTGCGATACATATGTGCAACAATTCTAACAAATTGCTCTCAGTTTCCGAAAACAATACGGTTTTCCAAAGCAATCAGCATGGCTGGTTGGAGAGCGGAACTGTTGTTTGTGTTATTTACCTTATTGCACAAGATGTAAACACCACGATGCCTGTTTGGAATATTAACCCTTTTCACTGACGAATTTCACAAAGTTGACTCTTTCATATTGCACTAGATGTAGACTCAACGAAGCATGTTTAGAATCTTAACCCTTTCACAGCCGAATTTAACAAAGTCGACACTTTCATGATAGAAAAGATTGGACCACTCCATTTTTCGTTCAATAGAAAATTAGGTAAAACTGAATGACTTCATCAAGCTATCCTACTTGAATCTGCATTGTTTGCAAAAGCCTTTAATTGCTTTTGGCAGCGATTAAAGAGAAAGACGAAGCTGACAACGATCAGTATCATATTGTTACATTACATTTATGTCGTGGTCAATAATCTACCACGGACGGGAGAATAATTATGAATACATAAGTCCCTCGGACCATTGCAACCGAAAATACGGTAGATACGTTAGCGTCTTGGATATCTGTATCTAAGGGTCATATGCTGGAGCATGCCTCCATCCCTCGAAATCATTTTTAGATAAGATTTGAAATGGTACAATCTGAGAGAGTTTCGTGCGTTTTTGGAAAAACGAATAAAGGCTCACCATGTTATATCACCAGTTTTTTTTACACTTTTGGGTCATTTACGTCATTTTTCAAAAGTTGTACGCACGGCCTTAATAGCACCACACGTGACTTCGCCACTGAATTATCAAGTAATATGTTAATTTTTCGTAATCGATGTTTGTAGGCGGTATTAGTACTAAGGATACCCAGGGTTCAAAGTTGTTAGCCTCGGAATCCATGGAAACTTAACCCTTTCCCTCATACGGCAATTCTGCAGCAGACGACTTTAAACGTATTTTGTCAAAAAATAGAAAATCTCCATAATTGAATGGATAACCTATGACAAAAAGTCGAAAACATTGTGGCAAAAGGAGAAATTGCACGTTTTGTGCAATTTCTTCTTTTGTCACTATGTTTTCAAAACATGTTGTAAGCATACGAAAGGGAAACCGGTGAGCTGATATAAACAATGGTGACTGATGAAAGACATTTCTGCCTCGCCGATTGAATTCCACTTGTCGTAAGAACAACACCGTCAGGTGTCGAAGTAACGCGTGGGGCTCCGCGAGGAAAAGTCCTAAGCATTCCTGAAATATCTAAAGACTCTATAATATCGCGGAAAATGTTTCCTCTTGTTATGGAAGTCTTAACCCATATTCTGATGAATACCTAAATGTGGCACCTCAACCCTTATTGTATATACTATTCACTGATTTGAGCGACGCTCTTCGATAATCATTAGTGTGGTTTCTTAGACCAGTGTAGACCCAGATTAGCGAATGCATCCGCGCAGCCTGAACAGGATCTACACTGTTCGCCAATTAGTCATAGAAGGTTTAAAAATACCTCTGTGAACTAGGAACCATTTTGATCTTAAAGCATGGAAGCAAAGGAAGGTCATTAACCACACGTGTATGTATTACTTTATGATTAGTTAGTTAAGACTTACTGATGTCCTGTATCCGTTATAGTTCTCGGTTAACCGATAACGTAGAGATTGCGACCAGTACAGACAGTCTGATCTGAACCTGCGTTGTTCACCAGCAATTCAAATAAACATTCTAGACAATCCTGACAAACAGTGTGTACTTCAACCATACAACATAGCTTCTGTTAGATGGCAATACGAACACTTGAACGGACGGACCATCGACGGACACCAAGGACAATGGAAATTCAAATCAGACTGTGAAATTACACAAATATCTGATAAAGGCCACGTGTCACGGCTTGTCCTAAAGTTAAGATCAGTAAACTTCTGCATCGTTCAAGACAGAATGCCTGTTGTATGGTCGATTTTAATCCACTAAACCTATACGAGTAAATACGTTCATTGCCAGATTCATAATGAAGTTTGGCATGGAAATCATATCAATGTTAGAATATAATTGATCCTAACATTTACTCCATGTGTACTTCAGATTGGATGAGCTACGATACTTTCCGGCATTAACGACCATGTATAGTCTGATCAGGATCTACACTCTTCACCGTTATGTCATTAAAGAATCAAGACAATGGAAGTCAAAGCTCACATAGCGTTGTCTAAAAAGAAATGAAATAGTAAATAAGACCAAGGCATATTTATGTTTGTACATTTCAATCCGGTATTTAAATTACAAACGTAATGCGTATGATATGTTTTAAGTTGCCTAATTAGTTGGGGGAGGGGTTAAAACGTTTACAGGAGAAGCTTATTTTGGCAAGGGCACTTGCTCAAGGAAAAAAAGTGATAAATGCAAACTCCAGACAAGAGCTAGTAAATAACCATTGATGTTGGTTACCGAGTCGTGGGAAGATACCACAATATCTCATTTTCTATTTTACACGAAAAGACTGATTGCCTAGTATATCGGAGACTGATAAATCAACCGTTTAACCTAATAACGAAACACGTGGTCTGGCCACTGACCTAAAGAACTGTCATATTTTAATCTGCATGTCAATTTCCATATAGCAGGTATTGGCACATACCAGATTATCGGCCAGTCGCTTCATGTTTGTTTCCGAGTCGAGTGGTTTTCAAATATGATTGACATCTAGGGAAAACATGAACAGATGTTTATATCATAATAAATGTTTTAACGTTTTCCGTTACAAATCTACCCATTTTCCGTGTATCTGATTGGTTTATTGACATGGAAAGTCTAGGTTGTTTGAAATATGACTTTCTTTTACTAGCGATCCGTCGATAAGTCGAAGTAATTTATCGGTCCAGTTCGATTTATCGAGAGTCAATCGTATTCATAAGGCCCATTCTAAAGTGTTATACGTGAATTAAATGCATTACTAATACACGCAGGTTCTGTATGACTTTCAATTACATGTACGAAAGTAGAGACCAAAACAAGTTTACCTATTCGTGTATAAAACAACACTCCATAAGTGTAACCGTTTTAAAGAGCAATGGTGTCGAAGACCTTTTCAAAAAACAATGCATATAATACGAGTTAACGGGAAAAAATAAGAAAACGATTAAGCCATTATTGCTTAAAAATCCTTTATTAACCTTTTCCCACGTAAATCAATTTTACAGCCGACAACTTTGAAAACATATTTATACGCAAATTCCCTATAAATCAAAGTATAATAATTGAATAGAGTTTGACGCATTGCGACGAAAGGAAGACATTGCCCCTTTTAAGCAGTTTCCACCCTTCATCACATCGTTTTCAAAAGCCGGCTGGTTTAGATGCGTCAAAAAGTGTCTGCATATGGGAAAGTGTTAAATAACGAATCGTTGTACTACATGTTGGCATAATTAATTTGAAATGTTGACAATGTTATGAGAAACATCATATCTTTTTCCGAAGAGACAATTACCACGGAGAGCCCGTGCCAGCATATATTGATGTATATTTATACCGCTGTCAGGATACTCGAGGAGTATATTTACATAAATATGTATTTTACCTGGCATGCCCCTTCAAAACTTGTTACAGGAGGCAATGGCGTAAAGTAAATAAACTAGAGTTGAACTAGATAGAAACTTGGCTCGGGTACACGCTTCTCATCGATTAGACAACATCTCCATTCATCTGATTTGAGCGACCTTTCTTCGATATCAAAGCGTGGGGCATTTGCACGCAATGTAGATATAGATACACCGGCAAATCCACGCGGTCTAATCTAGTTCTACATTATTTGCCAATTAGTCAGAGGATGTTTCAAGGCACTTCTGTAAATCAGCACTCATTTGAATCCTATATATGAGCCGTCCCGCGAGAAAACCGACATTATGGCCTCTGCGTAATGTATCGACCCAGATCAGTCTGCGCAGTCCCCGCAGACTGATCCGGGCCGACACATTCCGTCTAAGGGGGGATAGAGGTATAGAGTAATGATTCCTGAAACAGAAAATCCACAGGAGGCGAAAAGTGTCTATCCGGGTAGGCCTATGTGGCATGCTTAGGCTGATCTTTAAAACCTCATCCTTCTATACGCAATTTCAAACAACATCTGCGTTTGTATGATATACGACTTTAACCCTCTCCCACGTGCATACACTTTTCTACGCATCTGCAGCAGTGTCTGCAATGTTCCAGTTACGATTCCCATGAGAGGGTCGACAGAAGATGGGACATCCCTTCGCACAAAGCGCTGGGTATCAAGCTGGCAAATAACGAGATTAGTTTGTATACGTTCTCAGTCCATGTAAAATAAATAAGTTTAACCAAATTAAAACGATTTCCGAGAAAATATGTCTTTTACACGGTACATAATTCCAAAAGAAAGGCAACCTACCAATATTTAAGTGTATTATATAGCGAAACCCTTAGAAACAGATAAAACATTAAACTGTGAATTAAAGCAACAAACAAAAACAAAAATATGAATGTTTTGTTGTTTTCATTCACTGATAAACCATCTGGTGCGAGTTCACAGTGTTGTTACACAGATACGAGCACATAACTTCTTAAAAAATTGGCCCAGAAAATGCAAGGTGCACGTGCGGGGAATAATTAATCTTCGTTTTAGAATTCAAGACACCTATCTTTAAAATGTTTCGGGGATTTGAATTGAATTTAACAATAAAATTCGCTGATATATTTTGCCTGAGCTGACATGTGTATGCCTCATCACACATAGAGTGACTTGACACTTGAACTTGGTATTGCTGTCCTTCACTGGTTTCAGGGCTCTGGATAAGGGGCGTTTTGCATGTTCTAAAATCCTTATTTGAGCTGATAATCCTATGTTGTGGGTACTCAAAAGAATCGTCTCATTGAGACGATTATTTTGAGTGCACTCATCAAAGGATATGGTTGAACGATAAGAGAGATATTGTGGGGAAAAGGAACTGTATAAGCCTACCTATCTGGACCTCTGCCTTCATTCCCTTCACCCGGGACAGGCGACAGTTTACCTTGCAGCAGGCGTCTTTTGAAAAAGATTAAGGGTTACGGGAAAACTTCTCAAAATGTATTTACGTTTTATAAGCAACGTTTGCTAGTAGCAACCTTCTCCGCAAAGTTTGCCAAACAATTTCGTCGTTTAAAGAAAGAAACAGACCGGCTTCAGAGCTCTAAATAGTGTCAGTATTTCCTGTGCACAAGTCCTAAACATCTACATTGTACGTACTCTATGAGACGATTATTTGAATAACTACAACATTGGGTAAAATCAATCAGCAATAAAGGAAGCACTGTGTGTGTTTCCGGGGGTGACTTTATTCCCCATTAACTGATAAGATAGCCCTTTATCTCATACGACAATTCTGCATCAGACGACTTTGAACATATTTTGTAAACAATTGGAAAATCTCTATAATTGAAAGGATAACCTATGACTAAAAGTGGAAAACATTGTAACAAAAGGAGAAATTGCTCGTTTTGAGCTATTTCTTCTTTTGTCACTATGTTTTCAAAAGCTGTCTGCTGCAGAGGCGTCAGAAAGCGTCTATATGAGAGAAAGGGTTAAGGGACAATTTTCATATTCTAAAATCCTTATTTGTAACTCAAACCTCATGTTGTGGGTATTCTCGTCTCGAGGACTCTGTTGAGTATAATAACACAGCGATTGGTTGAGAAGTAAGAGAAGTTTTGTGTGGAAAAGACCAGTTTACTCGCCCTTATCTAATCCTCTGTCTTTATTTATGCCTGTGAATAGTCTATTCAGAGATATGGTTAATTATGCATTTACCTTGCCTTTATTACCGGCATACAAGTCAGAACTGTGTGATATATGCTCGCCTCCAGTCATATTCATATATCATGCAATGTAGATATATAGAGAGACCCAAGGCCGAACTATCAACTATATCGGGAACTCTTAGACATCTGGTTCCCAGGGCTCTTACAAGTTTGGAAGGAGTAAAATGTACTTATATTTAAACTTTTGAAGTATTATTCATTATAAATTATTTTATTTTATAGTCTATATAAGTTTGTTTTACAATTTTGTTTGTGATACTGTTGATTGTAATTTATGAGAAACAGAGATTTTGTGCAATTTGTAAATAAGGAAATAAATTGTTCTTGAAAATAGTTGTGCAAGTTGACACATGTACTTGCCGTCCAACCTTTTAATATGAGGAGGTTATGATCAGACTGGGCAGGGTGATCTTAGTCTACCTATTCAGAAATGTCAACCTGTACATTTTCCACTGAACGGGCTTAATTATAACAGGTTAAAGGCGAAGACTCAATTCGGCTAGACTTCTATCTTGTTAACTGTCTACGGCTTTGCTAATTGGAGAAATAAAACCTCTGCACACACACACACACACACACACACACACACACACACACACACACACACACACACTTACACTCTCTCAATACAGTCTACACTGTTCGTCACTGACATAGGACTCCTTCTCGCCCGGCACTGCTCGTTTACAATGCAAATAATAATAAGTGAATTCCAACGTTATCAACGGTAAGTACATACATCATAATATCCGCATAGCTTCACAAGTATGTGGATCGCTAGAGTAAGACGATCTTTCCTTCATTCGGCAATAACTATCACAATGGTATGCGTGTTTCATATAGAGTCAAACAAAAATGTAGAAGCTCATTGTAACATGTGAATCCGGAATTCGAGATGAGCCTACGCACAATTTCTATTCTATGTTTTTCATTAGTTTTCTATTTACAACGTTAGACTGAACCAATCAAATGTAGTTACATTATTGGGTCCTGGATTTGCGATTATCTGGTATATCTATATACTAAGCAATATGCTAGTGCTTTAAACTCGAATTCTGATAGGATTGATACGAATATCTATCGTACAATGTAGGCAAATACAAATTAAACTTATCCAACATATAAACGCATATTGATGCCCCTGCATCAAACAACATTTGTGGTCATTTTAACAAACGTAGAAATTGCTCATGATGAGCAATTTCTCCTTTTGCCACAATGTTTTCAACTCTTTTTCGAAAAGTATACTTTCATTCATAGATACATTTCTTACTTTTGTTTTCAAAGTCATCTTCTGCAAATTTTCCGAAGTGGGGAATGATTAAGGACGGACAAACAGTTGTAGAAGGCTTCAGAGAGCAAATGGTTCGTTTAAGGAAACTTAGAACTATTAAATCAGAGCTCAAGAAAATACACGAAAGGCATATTTTGAAATGTTCATTCCACAACCAAACCTCAATGAGGCGAGAAATGTTCATTCCACAACCAAACCTCAATGAGGCGAGAAATGTTCATTCCACAACCAAACCTCAATGAGGCGAGAAATGTTCATTCAACAAACAAACCTCAATAAGGCGAGAAATGTTCATTCCACAACCAAACCTCAATGAGGCGAGAAATGTTCATTCCACAACCAAACCTCAATGAAGCGAGAAATGTTCATTCCACAACCAAACCTCAATGAGGCAAGAAATGTTCATTCCACAACCAAACCTCAATGAGGCAAGAAATGTTCATTCCACAACCAAACCTCAATGAGGCGAGAAATGTCCATTCCACAACCAAACCTCAATGAGGCGATCTTCTCGAGTGCAACAATAAAGGGTTGAATTTCTTAAAACAGTGAGATATTGTTAGAGAAAGACCTTTTTACTTATCCTTTTCTAGGCATCTGTGTTCTGTGTTTGATTTTGCATGACACCAATATTGCTTACAACAACATATGAGACGTTCCGCGAGAAAACCAACATTATGGACTCTGCGTAATGTATCGACCCAGATCAGCCTACAATATTTTCTCAAAATGCCCCCAAATGCAGCTGCGGCGATAGACATCTGCGTAATGTATCGACCAGATCAGCCTGCGCTGTCCGCGCAGACTGATCCGGGCCGACACATTCCGTCTCAGGGGTATAGAGTAATGATTCCCAAAACAGAAAATCCATAGAAGGCGAACATTGTCTGTTCGGGTGAGCCTGCGCGGCATGCTTAAGGTGATCCGGGTTGATACTTTACGCAGAGTGCACAATGTTGGTTTTCTCGTGGGATAACTCATATACGGTTCAATGTACACAACAAATAGACATCTGCGTAATGTATCGACCAGATCAGCCTGCGCTGTCCGCGAAGACTGATCCGGCCGACACATTCCGTCTCAGGGGGAAAGAGGTATAGAGTATTGATTCCTGAAACAGAAAATCCACAGGAGGTGAAAAGTGTCTACCAGGGTAAGCCTGCGCGGCATGCTTAGGCTGATCCGGGTTGATACTTTACGCAGAGTCCACAATGTTTGTTTTTTTCGCAGGACGACTCATTATAAACTGCCATATATCGAGGGCTTTGTCGGACCGTATTTGGTACAAAAACGAATATGGTACAAATGTACCATATTCGGCCGAATATGGTACAAATGTACCATATTCGGACCGAATATGGTACAATTTTCGACCGAATATGGTACAAACATTGTACCATATTCGGTTGGAATAAGTTTGTCTATGCTCGCCAAAACGTATTTGGTACATACCAAAAAAACTCATAAAATGAAAATGGCCTACGTATATGGTACATAAATTATGTATTTCTTAATAAATGAAATAGTCTGCCAATGTGTAAACTTTTTTTCAAACTCAAATACATTGTATTAACGTAATATTGGAAGTGACAAAAGTATCATCATCATCATCATCATCATCATCATCATCATCGTCGTCGTCGTCGTCGTCGTCGTCGTAACTAGCAGTAACAGAAACAGCTAACCTAACCACACTTTACATGGATTTTGCTGGTTTTATAACTGTTTCGCCGGCTAGCTCAGTCGGTTGCGCGTCAGATTGGCACGCAGGCGGCCTGGGTTCGATTCCCGGGCGGGCCAGATACTTTCGTGGAGATTGGTCACGAAATGATTTCTACGGCCATTCTTCCCCTACCGCTGTTTCAAGTAGGGCAGTTGTCAATTACTGGCGAATGTATCTGCTTAGTACTGGTTACTAAGTACTAGTACTCTAAGACTAGAGACGTGCTTGCTCCAGGTAACTCTGTAAAAGTTTGAGGATTATCGCATTTTGGTTGTGTTCATAGAGTGTGAACTTGTAAGGGTAAAGGTAGGCGAGCAAATCCATGAAGCGCGCCAGCGCTTCTTGGAAAATTTGATCGTTTAATACCCCTCGGTATTAATGCTTATATTTTAATACATTTTAATAATAATTGGTAGGTTTTGTCCAGATATGATTGCTTTAAGCAAACGTCGTTGCAGGAATGTCGACGTCGCATTCGATTGGTCGAATGACGTCGCGTCAGCCATATTAATGATTTCGTGCATTGTTTGGGTCAATCTAAAACTTCTGACAAGAAGATATTGCATGAGAAAATCCGAAAAATAAACAAGAAATTGGGCCGAAAAAATAACTAACGAAATTCATATTTCATGCATTTGCAGTTGTTTTACGATAGAATTTCTTCGATATAATTCAATATCCTTTGGTCAGTAGTTTTAGATTGACCCAAACAATTCACAAGATCATTAATAGCAATTTTCAAATTTTTAAAACTTTTTTTTTCGAAAGTGTATTTTCACCAAAATCCGATTTAAGAGATTTTGAGCTCTTTTAAATGAATATATCTCTCCAAAAATAAGGATGTTTGACTGGCTGCTTTAGACAGGTGTGACTGTATTCCTAAACATTAGGCGAAAAGAAAAAAATTGTCTGGTTCCGGTGACCCGACCCTACCTATTTTTTTCGCCCGACCCTAAACTTTTTTTTATTTGAATACGAAAAAATTGGTCCGATTTTTTACTCAATATTCAAGAGAATTGTAAAGAACGTTTTTAAAGCGTTCATGTAAACATTCTAAAAATAAAACAAAACTTAATAATTTTAGTTTAAGTTTTGAATCTATAATATGTTGTCTTGATTAAGGGAAAGTAAATTTTGAAAATAGAAATACATTGTATGTGTCAATTATTTGAATTTGAAACATTGGATATTCAATCTTTTTTGGTTGGTAAGCAGATGTGTGCGTTAGAGTGTTGGTTATTTTCTGGAACAGGAGCTGTTAGCTTTAATATAATGAACTATCAAACCCAAAACCATTTGATTTAAAGACTGAAATAGCACAGTATGAGTTTTAGATGAAACAGTCTTTTATTTACTGGGTTTATTACCAGTCCCCTTTAGATCTTGTGGCAAGGTTCGAATCAAAACCTCATATTTTTAAATAAATGTACGAATTTGCACAGCACTAAAGCATTCAACGTAAAGCATTCCCTGCGACTTCTTTTTACGCTGATATTCAGTCAATTTAAAATGTTCTACAACCCATGATTTTGCCATATAATTGCATAAATACTGTACTAGTCATAGCAAGCACCGAAAATGGTCTCGTTTATAGCGAATTATATTTTCAAAATATAACACGTACAGAAAGAAACAATTATTAAACCTATAGGGTTAAATGTGCATAAAACTCCTCCAGCTTGCACACTATGCATGTTTACAGTACATAAAAAGCTTAGTGTTGCACGCACAGAAGACTTTAATCACACAAAATATACATTAAAATAACGTTATTATATCACCTTTCACTCAGCATCAGTAAAAATAAATAAATAAATAAAATAAAAAGAAATGCCGACCTACCCTACCTACTTTTTGGGGGCATGTCACCGGAACCAGACATAATGTTTTATTTGGCCTTACTTTGTAAAGTTGATTTGTCGTTCCGACGTCATATTGCTGAGAAGCCGACAAAGCTTTGAAGTTTCCGATTTTTTCTTTGATAACGTGCCGCTTTAAAAAGGCGGGAATTTTGCACACGAGTCTTACTCAGAAGTCAGTAACCATATTTGACTTGGCGGTCGGCAAGAAAAGTTGTGATTTTCGACTAGAAAGAATTGAAATCCAAACTTTCTTCAAACTTCAAAAGAATTCTTGACAGTAAGTACTGTACATAATTTTAATTTTCAGTTGTCTTAATATGCATTGATGTTTTAACATGCATTGATTTTTATGTTTTATGCCCCCCCCCCTCAGAGTGCATTTGCAGTTGTCCGTCCGTCTATCCAATTGTCCGTGGCATTCCTTCCGGGTGCGTAACTCCTAAACTGCTAAAATATTTAAGCTACAGTCATGAAACTTCATGAAAAATGTTGTCCATCATCAGCTCTCAAGATACATTTCAGCTCACCTGAGCACAAAGTGATCAAGGTGAGCTATTGTGATGGCAAGTTGTCCATCGTCCGTGCGTGCGTGCGTCCGTACGTGCGTCCGTCAACAATTTCTTCAAACGATTTCTCCTCCTAACCCGCTAAGCCAAATTCAATGAAACTTGGCAGGAATAGTCCTTGCATCAAGCTCTACCAAAGTTGTTCAAAGAATTCCATTTCATGAAGAACTCTGGTTGTCATGGCAACGAAAAGGCAAATCATAGTGAAATCTTTAAAAATATTCTTGTCCGAAACTGCAAGGCCTTGAGGTTTGATATTTGGTATGTGACATAATTTTGGTATGTGACATAATTTTGGGGTCCTATACTAAGATTGTTCAAATTATGCCCCTGGGGTAAAAATTGGCACCGTCCCGTGCCTGTGTTGGGACCAAACTACTGACCAAAGAATATTGAATTATATCGAAGAAATTGTATCGTAAAACAACTGAAAATGCATGGAAAATGGATTTCGCGTTAGATCTACTAACGCGATATTTTCGGCCTATTCCATTCCTATTCAATAAATAGGACAAAAATACCAATTTTGGTGTATTTTAATTGAAAAATAAAAAATCTTGTTATTTTTTCGGATTGTATTTGATGTCATGCAATGTCCTCTGGTCAGTATTTTTAGATTAACCCAAACAATTCACAAAATCATTAATAGCGACTTTTGGAAACAATTTTTTTCGAAAGTGTATTTTCCACCAAAATCAGATCGAGCTCCTTTAATCTGTAGATTTGAACATTTTAAATTTTATGGAGTTTATAGGTCTTTGACCTTCGAACCCTGCCTAGTCGTGACTTCTGGTGAGCGACCTAGGCCCCCAGGGCCCCTTCTTTATATCCCTTCCATCCACGTAGCATTGGTTTCTACAGACCGTTTGTCCGTTGACCGCCATAAGTTTGCCCGCTATTTTTCCCCTGAATTTGAATTCGGTTGGATTTCAATGAAACTTTACATGAAGTACTTGCTACTTTCATTGCGCATATTGCCCGGAAGTTCGGATTGTAAATTTTAGCGGAGCTATCAGACGAGTGATTTTAGCTCAGCTCATGTCGTGAGACATTCGTTTTCGACACGCGGTGTTCAATACAAGCTCTATTAACTAATGAAGTATAAATGTATAATAACTTATTATATTATTTCAGATGAAGGAAGCAATTAGGAGAAAAAGGAAGCAATTAGGGTGCTTGCCCAGGTCGAAGTACGACATTATTGTCAGATGTTTAAACGGATCGTTCGATGTCCCTGTGAAGAAACGGACACCTGAAGAGAATAATTGTTTGGCCATGATTAGAAAACGTAAGGACTTCGAGCTTGGTGACCGGGGTTCTTTATTGTGTGGCGGAAAGCAAGTCCTTGTGAAAGAAGATCTTCCTAGATTTGTTGAGAAGATGTTCATGGAAAACAAAGGATGTGGAGCAAGGGTTATTTACAACAAACTGAAAGTAAATTACACGGGGTTCTCGGACCAAGCTATCCTTGAAATACTGTACAATAGCAAGTATTACCATGAGAAGTATCCGAGATTTACAAACAAGCCAACGCCAAAGACAATTACAGAAGAGGAACCAGGCAAAAGATGGCAGATTGACTTAATTAACATGAAAAATCAAAGTGTTAGCTACAAGGGGTCCACATACAGTTATATTCTACAAGTCGTGGACGTTTATTCTAGGTACGTTATGCCAAAACCCCTGAAAACGAAGAGTTCGTGTGAAGTTGCAAAGGCATTAGAGGACGTGTTGATGGTTAACCTTGCCCCTGACATCATCCAATGTGACAACGGACTGGAATTTAAAGGCCCTAGTATGAAACTTTTGTTGAACAAGTACAACATCAAAATTATCAATAGTAGGCCGTATCATCCTCAATCACAGGGCAAGTGTGAAAGGTCAAACAGTGTTATAAAGGCCAAGATTCTATTTGCAACAAAAAGTAAACGTGGATTTAACTGGGTCGAAGGGCTTCAAGATTTAGCCTATGCCATAAACACAAGTTTCAAACGAGTTCTTGGGGGTCTCACGCCCTTTGAAGCCTACTACGGAAGAAGTCATGTTTTTACCAAAGAACGTCATAGTTCTCGTGAAATAAAGAAAACCATACGGCGAGCAAATAAAACGGCTTACAGGTCGCTGTTGAAAAACGCAACTTCCCCAAGCAAGTACAAAGTAGGAGAGACAGTATTAATTCGCTATCCCTTTCGAAAATCCAGGGTGCCAACCAAAAGATATGTTATCGAAGGCAAGGTAGAAAAAGTAAAACGAAATGGTGTTTATATCGTGTCATTTCAAGTACCGAACAAACCCGAACTTGGATTCGTAAGCAAATCGGTTGGGGTCGAAAACATGACTAGCCTAACTGTTGCGTTAGAGAAACAACGAAAAATTAAAAAACATTCATTAAAACAGAACCGCTCAGAGAAACAAAATCACAGAACTAAGTACTATCATGTTTCAACACACCATGAAAATCTGCAGTTGTTGGATGGGGTGAATATTGCCATGGACCCAAATCCGGATGGAAATTGTCAATTTGCTGCTATATCGCATCAACTTGGTAAAATTGGTATATACAAAGACGTAGATGCTTTACGTAAGGAAGCAGTCCATCACATTGTAGAAAACAGATATTTCTATGAAACTTTTGTCTATGATGAAACATTTGATGAATACGTTAAGAATATGTCTAAGAATGGGACATACGGCGACAACCTCACGCTCATTGCACTTATGAGAGCATATAATTTGCAGTGCCTGGTAGTTTGTACCCGAGGACTAGATCCATCAATTGTGTCAGCAGATGGAAAGTTCGATGGTGATGTTGGAACAATTGCATTGGGGTATTTCCCAGAAGGATTTGGCATGCATTACGTTAGTATCCGTATCAATCAACGCGTGTACAAGGACATAATATCACGCTTAGAACAGTCGTATGACAACGGTGACTCTGGCGACAGCGCTGCGTCTGGCGACAACGCTGCGTCTGGCGACAACGCTGCGTCTGGCGACAACGGTGACTCTGGCGACAACGGTGACTCCGGCGACACCGCTGCGTCTGGCGACAACACTGCATCTGGCGACAACGATGACTCTGGCGACAACGGTGACTCTGGCGACAACGGTGACTCCGGCGACAACGGTGACTCCGGCGACAACGGTGACTCCGGCGACAACGGTGACTCCGGCGACAACGGTGACTCCGGCGACTCCGGCGACAACGGTGACTCCGGCGACAACGGTGACTCTGGCGACAACGGTGACTCCGGCGACAACGGTGACTCTGGCGACAACGCTGCGTCTGGCGACAACGGTGACTCTTGCGACAACGGTGACTCCGGCGACAACGGTGACTCTGGCGACAACGGTGACTCCGGCGACAACGGTGACTCCGGCGACAACGGTGACTCCGGCGACAACGGTGACTCCGGCGACAACGGTGACTCCGGCGACAACGGTGACTCCGGCGACAACGGTGACTCCGGCGACAACGGTGACTCCGGCGACAACGGTGACTCCGGCGACAACGGTGACTCCGGCGACAACGGTGACTCCGGCGACAACGGTGACTCTGGCGACAACGGTGACTCCGGCGACAACGGTGACTCTGGCGACAACGGTGACGTCTCTGTGTGTTCAGCCCTGAAAGAGCTTCAAGATATGATAAACAATAGGAGGGCACAGAGGCGAACGACTTTTCCATTTCTGATGTTACCACTTCACATTCAAGTTGAAATTTTTAAGTTCTGCATACAATCAAACCCGTCAATCCAGTTTGTGTTGGCGAAGGTCGGCAAACCCTTTAGAGATTTAATAAGGTCAATGAGTTTGCAAACACCTAGAATTTACATTCGGCCGAATATTGGACTAGATACTAGTAACAGAAATCCTGTTAGCGTTCGTTTCCTATTAACAAGAGCGGGCAGAAACAGCGGTCTTATTTTGGCAATAAAAGAAATCATCAAGGGGCCAAAATGGGCAAACGCATGGCTGCGTTTGCGTGTTAATGGAATCGGTTGGTATGATATCATAGATGTCATGTACAGACATTACAGGTGAAATATACATGTATATCGGTGTTTGGAAACCTGTTATGTTATTTTTGTGATTGATGATTATGTTCTTCTACCGGAAATTTGTTGTCATTTGCTCATTTAATGGTAACTTTTTACGAAGCACATTTGGGATATTTTGGCTGCTACTAAAATGAATGTATATATGTATATTATGTCTGGTCAAAATGCTACAGTTGGATTAAAATTTAAATGCTGTTCTATGTTCTTCAATATTACTTTGAAAAATCCTGTCAGTATACCAATAAATGAAAAAAGTACAAGTTTGTTGAATCTCTTGAATGAAACAAATTATAAAATACAAAATGTAAAATGAATATGTGATGATGATGATGACAAAACATTTGTGATGATGATGATGGTAAAAAAAATGTGATGATGATGGTGGTGGTGATGATGATGACAGTGGTTATGATGATTGGGGTTTGATGATTGTGGTGATGATGATGATGATAATGATGATGATGATGATGATAACAAACGTTTTGGGATGATGATGACAGCGATGTTTATCGGACGATGATGATGGTTATAATGATGATGATAAGATTTTAGATGATGATGACGGCGATGTTTATCGGCAGAAGATTATGATAATGATGATGATGATAACAAAATATTTGTGATGATGATGATGGCGATGTTTATTGGCCGATGATGATGATGATATTCTCATCGTCGTCATCATCATCACAACATCCTCATTATCGACCGAAAACATCGCTGTCATTATCATCATAAAAAAACTTTTGTGATCACCATTACGATCATGATAATGGATATGATGATGTTGGTTTTGATGGTGATGATGATGGTGGTGTTGGTGAAGATAACAACGATGATGATCATTGGGGTGTTGATAATTGATGTGATGATGATGATGATGATGATGATGATAACAAACGTATTTTGATGATTATGACAGCGATGTTTATCGGTCGATGATGATTATTATAATGATGATGATTATGATGACAAATGTGTTTTGATGATGCTGACGGCGATTTTTATCGGTAGATTATGATGATGATGATGTGCTGACCGTCGTTATCATCATTACAAAACTTTTGTCATCATCATCACCATCGACCGAAAAACATCGCAGTTATCATCATCACATTTTTGTGATCTTCATTACGATGATGATAATGGTGATGATGATGATGGTGTTGATGATGATGATGATGACCTTGATGATTGTGGTGATAATGATGGTGATGATGATGACAATGATGATAAAAGTTTGTGATGATGATGATGACGGTAATTTTGATCGTCGTCATCATCATCAAAACTTTTGTCATCATCATGACGATGATGATGATAATGGCGTTAATGGTGACGATGATGATGATGGTGTTAATGGTGACGATGATGATGTAATTGATGATGATGACAATGGTGATGATGATTGGGGTTTGATGATTGTGATGATGATAACTGCGATGTTTATCGGCCGATGATAATGATTATAATGATGATGATGAAAAAAGTTTTTTATTATGTTGACGCCAATGATTACCGGCCGCCGATGATGATGATTATGATGATGATGATGATGATGATGCTGATGATGATTATGATGATGATGATGATGATGATGATGACGATGATGATTATTTTCATGATGGTATTGATGACGTTGATGCAAATTGTAGTTATGATGATGATGATGATGATGATGATGATGACGATGATGATGATGACGATGATGAGTGTGTACCATATTCGGAACGAATGTGGTACATTTTTCATCCGAATATGGTACAAGTTTGTACCATATTTGGTCAGGCATTTTACCCCAAAACTGCAGATACGTATATGGTACAATTAGACAGTTGTACCATATTCGGCCGAATATGGTACAAATTTGTACATATTCGTTTTTGTACCAAATACGGTCCGACAGGGCTTCATGTGAAACGGTTGTAACTAAAATTTGTATTTTTTTACCAAGGTTAATCACCTCGCCATGAAGTCTTTATAAGCGTTGTAACATTTTTCTTGGTAAACAATGGAAATTTAGGTGCCATTGCTCGTTATGAGCAATGGCACCTAAATTTGCATTGTTTACAAAGGGGTCAAAATTGCCCCTAAACCAGCGATTTTAAAATAGGTTTTTAGTTACAACAGTTTCACGCCAAACCCTCGATATAGACGTGCCATTAGTAATGTAATGATAGAGTCCCATGCAATTCGACTATTCAAAATTGCAAAAAAGGAAAAGGTCGAATTCATAAAACCTGCCAGCCAAGAAAAAATCTTCATCAAAACAAGGAAGATAACGATTTGTTTAAACAAATTGTTCGTTAACCTGGTGTAATTGATGTTAAACTCGCTGTCAAAAGTAAAGAAACAAAAAACAGCGGTGCATAATTACAGGCATGCCGATGCATTTAATGTTACGTAATAGCGGCAGTCGAAAACCATACATACTTATTGGGTTTTACAATTAACATTTGGACATATGTGACAATTAAAATAAAATATATATCTTAATATTACATAAGCGTAACGAAATTTTCATTGCGTAATTCTAGAAGTTCGAATTGTTGTTCTGCAATACTAGAATGTTGGTGCATTGTCCGGGTTCTTTTGGTACACATCTGACGTAATCTCCAAACAGGCATGTCTTGGTTTTTAACAAAACAATTAAGTGATATTCACGAGAAACTGTTGTCATTTTACATCATCTTTATTGTCTATTGTGTGTATGCACCAGGCGTAACAGACAGTTGCGAAATTTCAAACAAAAATAGACTAACAATTTACAAAAATACTACAAAATGGAAAGAAAAATATGAAATATTAATTTCACAAAATAATTTGTTATACATTTTTATGCAAAACAGCAAAACATGGCCTTTGCGAACAATATACAGCCAGACCAGCCTGTGTATTCTCAGTCTGATCTAGATCTAGTCTGATCTTTGGCAAGTTACTTAGAAAAGGTTCGTTGAAGTTTTTAACATTGTGATAATACTGAACAAATGCATATAATAAACTGAACCTACACTATCAACCGATGCCAACTTTCATCTGTTTGCATGTTTATATGGGCTTATATCAAATAACCGGAAATGCAGCCCGTATCCTTATAAATGACTGACGCCACACGATAAACGACCCTTCGGAACCTGACAACCGACCGATATCCAAATCGGCCTACGCCTCAGCGAATTCTGATCAGGACCAGCTCCGTTCGCAGTCATTGCAGTTATTTTTGAAGTCAACCGTTCCGTCCATTGATTTAAACGGTTCCGATTGATTGATTGATTGATTGATTGATTGATTGATTGATTGATTGATTGATTGTGTGTTTGATTGATTGATTGAGTGTGTGTTTGATTGATTGATTGAATGATTGATTGATTGTTTGGTGTTTTGCGCCGCTTTCAACATTTGTTCAGTTATATCACGGTGTTTCCAGGGTAAGCTACCAGTACTACTGATCCAGTATCCTGACACCAGCCAGACAGTCGTTATGCTAAACGCGCAACCCCGAGTGCCATCACTACCATGTTGAAAGTATTTCGTATGACCCGGCCGGGGATGTAACCCGCGGCCTCCCGCTCCCAATGCGGACTGCACCATCGAGGCGATTCAAAAGGTCGACTGCTGTATGACATGTATCCAATTATACCGAAGGTCGACTGCTGTATGACATGTATCCAATTATACCGAAGGTCGACTGCTGTATGACATGTATCCAATTATACCGAAGGCCGACTGCTGTATGACAAGTATCCAATTATACCGAAGGTCGACTGCTATATGACATGGAACCAATTACATGTATACCGAAGGTCGACTTCTGTATGACATGTATCCAATTATACAGAAGGTCGACTGCTGTATGACATGTATCCAATTATACCGAAGGTCGACTGTTATATGACATGGAACCAATTACATGTAAACCGAAGGTCGACTGTTGTATGACATGTATCCAATTATACCGAAGGTCGACTAATGTATGACATGTATCCAATTATACAGAAGGTCGACTGCTGTATGGCATGTATCCAAATAATAACGAAGGTCGACTGTTGTATGACATGTATCCAATTATACCGAAGGTCGACTGTTGTATGACATGTATCCAATTATAACGAAGGTCGACTGATGTATGACATGGAACCAATTATAACTTTCTTCCACGATTAGAAAAATAAGGGTTTCAGTGTCATGCAATGGCCTCTTTCTAATTTCACAAAGTGTTTCTTTCCGAATATTAGCGGAATAATGCAGATTTGCAATTAACCTTTTAACATAAACAAACACATATGAAGCTTCTGCATTAGATGACACTTGAAAACGCTATAATATAAACAGTGTTGCCAATAGGTTTTCAAATTCGTCCGCTGTAAATTTGTTGTATGTGGGAAAGGGGTCAAAGCATATTGAATAAAAGATGTATTTGTACCGGTCCTCTTGCGTGCAAGTTTACTAAGCATTGGAAACGCGTATGTTAAAAAGTAACCTCTATTGGAACACTTACATGGAGGATGTATTTCGTATATAATTAACGGTTTGCATGATGAAAAGTAACCTCTATTGGAACACTTACAGGGAGGATGTATTTCGTAACCTTTATTGGAACACTTACAGGGAGGATGTATTTCGTAACCTCTATTGGAACACTTACAGGAAGGATTTATTTCGTGTCTAATTAACGGTTTGCATGATAACAAGTAACCTCTATTGGAACACTTACAGGACGGATGTATTTCGTAACCTCTATTGGAACACTTACAGGAAGGATGTATTGCGTAGCCTCTATTGGAACACTTACAGGGAGGATGTATTTCGTAACCTCTATTGGAACACTTACAGGGAGGATGTATTTCGTAACCTCTATTGGAACACTTACAGGGAGGATGTATTTCGTAACCTCTATTGGAACACTTACAGGGAGGATGTATTTCGTAACCTCTATTGGAACACTTACAGGGAGGATATATTTCGTAACCTCTATGCATGATATGCTTTTGACTTCTTTGCAGCAGGCGACTTTAGAAGAAAATAAATCCGCATAAAATAACAATTTCTTCTTTTCCGCAACGTTTTTTAAAAGTTAAAATTCCATTTTTATGGATTCTCCTGTTTTTCTTGTACGTGTTCAAAACAAACTTATACAATATCGTTAATTGTCAGAAATTTTCGAAAGTTTGAAACAGCTTGAGTATATCAAGGCAAAGCACAAGCTGTCTCGTAACATATTTTGAAACCCACAAGTAGCCGCCTTTCTCTTAATCGAGGAAACCAAATAATAAATGGAAACGTGTTGAAAAATCAATTAGTCGAAACACTTGGCGTGCTTCGGTTTTTGCCGCAATATGTCCCGCGCCGACATGGGATAAAATTGCAACGTTTGGAAAACGCTTCTCTCTATGTGGGCAAATGTACCATACATATCGCAATGAACCCTTATTCTGAAGCAGATTCTGAAGCAGATTATGAAGCAGACGACTTAAATTGGAACACTAAGCAGCAGACTTTTTAAAACATTGAAGGGGAAAGGAGATATTTATAAAAACCAGAACCCTTTTCATTTTTCCAACAATCTCTTCAATTGCACTTCCACTTTTGAGGAGCAAAACTTGTCTACTGAAATTGAGGGCTTGGCGTGAAACGGTTGTAACTAAAATTGGTATTGTTTTACCAAGGTTAATCACCTCGCCATGAAGTCTTTATAAGAGTTAACTCATTTTTTTGTTGGTAAACATTGAAGATTTAGGTGTCATTGCTCGTTCTGAGCCATGGCACCTAAATTTCCGTTGTTTACAAAAGGGTTAAACTTGCCCCTAAACCAGGATTTTCAAAACAGTTTTTAGTTACAACCGTTTCATGCCGAGCCCTCGAAATGCTTGCCAAGCAGACGACTCTTGGAATAGCACAGCAGGCGACTAGTTAACACAAGAGATGATAAGACTATACAATACTTCGTACTTTATCATATTGAAAACAGGAAATAAATTTCTGATCAAAACATACGTTTTATAGTATCAAAACAATATATCAATACGAACAATCGGTAACTCTCACATACGAACGTTTTATCCAAACGCGTTAAGCTTTTCCGAATGTCAAAAAGCATTTCCGTGTCAGAGAAATATTTAATTAATTGTGACAGCATGTGGCGAGCGTTCTACTGTTCTAGAGAATATGGCTTCCTCTTTCTGTCAGGATACCGTTCCCCTGATTTAATCAAAACAAACATAATGCAAACTTGTTTTCCACGTAAAAGTTTGGTGCATTTTCTTCGTTTTAAACAGGTTTGTCCACAGCCGTCTACAGAGGCCTTAACATCGTCCGCATCAAGGGAAGCGTTCAAAAGCATGTACATGTAGAATGTTTGTCCATTCGTCCAGTTGTGCAATATTAACCCTTTCCCACATACAACACATATGCTGCAGACGACTTTGAAGACATAGTGACTAAAGGCTAAAGAATCTCCATAAAAGATAGCTTAATTGTTAAATAAAGTTGAAAACAATTTGGCCAAAGGAGAAATTGCTCATCATGAGCAATTTCACCTTTGGCCACAATGTTTTCAAAAGTCGTCTGCTGCTATTGCGTCAAAATACGTCTGCAGGTAAAACAAGTAACTAAATTTGTTTGTTCCAAACAAATAAAAAATCACTTCTATACAGAAAATACATCAAAGACATAAGGTCAATGCCTACAAAGAGAACAAGCATGCGCCATGTTGAAAGATTATGGGGAAACTGTACCATATGTGCTATGTGACCTTTGTTTAAAATATCGGCGCGATAAGGTCGATTATTGTTGTGACAGTATATATAGTAACGTAAATGTTTATAATTATGGTTTATACAGTTTTACGTTAAATGCGTATTTCAAAAGAGTGGAGATAAGTATGAACAAATGAAATGAAACACTAATGATATCTAAGTTAACCCCTTCCCACATGCAGACGCATATTGACGTCGCTGCTTCAGACGTATTTTGAAAAACATTGTGGCAAAAGGAGAAATTGCTTATTATGAGCAATTTCTCCTTTTGCCACAATGTTTACAACTCTATTCCATAATAATATTTTTGATTAAAAAAAATGTTTATATGATTTCCTAGATATCTTCAAAGTCGTCTACTGTAGATTTGTTGAATATTGAAAAGCGTTAACAGTTACCCTTAGTTACCCTTGTTTGTTACGCTTTTCTTAACAACTGTTATGTCAATTAAAGCATTACTTAGGGTAAGTACTTTGTGATCCCCATGTATATGTATAATATAACCATTACTGGGTGAATAAAGTGAATGGTGTCTTGCAGTTAGAATGAATATGATACGGAGAAAGGTTCCTAGAAGTCGGACCCACACCGAAAGCGTGTTAGCCGTTAAGCTTTTAATTGAAATTTATATTAAGACGGGTTTCATAATATAGTTCCGTTGACATCTCATTGGTGCGCCTTCGTTTGACATAATGCATCCGGGATATTAAGGTTTACGTTCTCGTTAAATCTCGTAATAGTTTAAATAACGCATCATCAAGGCACTTAGAGTATCCATACGTCTTAATCGCAACACTGAGACCAGCATATTAACCCTTTCAGGGCCGAATTGTTTAAAGTAGACTCTTCCATGTTTAAAATCGGGCATCTCCATTTCTCATGTAATAAAAGTTAGGACTATTTTGATAACTAAAAGGCAAACAATGCTGATTTCAGGTGAGACAGCTCGTTACAAGCTGACTCACCTGAATCAGTATTGTTTGCAAAAACCTCAATATTGCCTTTGGCGCTGAAAGAGTTAACCCTGTCCCTTATGCAGACGCATTTTGACTCCTCTGTGGCAGACAATTCGTGAAACCATTGTGGTAAAATGAGAAAGTGTCCATACTGAAGAAGATTCTCGTTTTGTCTCAATGTTTTAAATTATATTCAGTAATTATATTTTCATTTTTTAGGAACTTTCCATCCCTTTGCCAAGATGTGTTTCAACTTTCAAGTCATCTGCTGCAGGTTGGCCGTATTTGAGAAAGGGTCAACCGAATTGCAAGTACATGACACTGAATTAAAATCAATTGTCTTTAACCCTTTCCCTTATACAAGACGACTTCAAACGACTTAGCAGCGGACGTCTTTTGAAAACGTCGTGAGAAACGAAAACGAGCAATTCTTATATTCTATTTACAATATGTTAAACCTTTTTTCAAATATAGCCCCTCAATTTCCCAGGTATTCTACAGACATTTTCAAAGTAGATTCTTGAAAATAAAATGTCCGGTAAATTGTTATATGACGCCCGCTTCATACTTACAGGGTTTCGGTGTTTTATTCACGATTTTATTTACAAAAGGCAAAGTGTTCATCTAGTGCATACAATCTAAACTCACTCAACTATATATATATATTACTATATATGTTAATTTAATTTTTGTTTGTTTCCTGGTTAATTGCTGAATCATGTTCATTTGTATTTGAAGAAAGTAAAGTATGCATACAAATGCTAGTAACAATCTAAATATTGTTTTTATTTGATTTATTTGTTGTCGTTGTTTATTGTGTTGGCTGGTGGTTGCCTCAAAATGAGGACCCATTCCTTCTTGTGTTAAAACACACCGGATGCTATTATGAAAGAATAGGCTCAATGGGACCAGCCCATTCGCATTATTGTCAGGGAGCCATTTTACCGAGCCGTGGTAACAGTGTAAAGACATCATAAATATGCACTTGAACCAATGGCCATTTATCTTGTTTATCATTAGTCATTTAACGCAGTTTTCAACCCTTTTTTCAGACGTCTCACGGCGGCCAGTTCAACTACAAACGTTTTTCATGGCTTCCTCACACCCACCAGTACTCCACACAACATTATTTCCAAGCAACGGGCTGATTTTCCACATAGTGTGTTAGCCCATTGGTGAAAGGCGAATGACGCTTGCCACAGTGATCTTATTTAACAATTCCTTGTACCATCTTTGTACGTACACTTTAATACAGGGATGAAGACATTATTTGGAAAGGTTCCTTCCGAGCATCTAAATATATTTCTAGAATGTTTTCTAAATTATTATGCGACCCTCTCCCTCATACATATGCTTTCTGATGCCTCTGCTGTAGACGAATTTGAAATCATTTAGGCAAAGGAAGAAATTGCTCATGATGAGCAATTACTCCATTCGCCACACTGATTTCAACTCTACGTAATAACCATACATTCATTCATAGAGATGATTTCCTATATTTTGGACCTTGATCATTTCATAGTCATCTGCTTTTTTGGGGAAAGTGTTTAAAGGCGCCTGTACCTGGTAGAGAATGAATGGTTACAAGTTTAATTTCGTTTGAAAATCAAACAGTATGTGTGCAGTATCGTGATATGACGTCGATTGTTCCGAATTCCGGTTATTGCAGACTTGATATTATGCAATTATCCATAAGCTACTTAACCAAACAGTCGCCAAACAGGTGTATATAAAATCAAAGCCAAAGGCTAGAAACTAGTACATAACTACATTTCGGGGAAGAAGTGGCGTCAACTAATCCACGTAGAAAATCTTTGAACGTTCCTCAACAAAAACAGCGTTAATTCGGAAGATGAAGCTCTTCTAAGATTCTTAATTAATAATGTATAAAGCGCCTCCGAGACATCGATGATTTAATTTTTGCTGGTGCCAAAAATAACTCTAGTGGTTAATACTGGGCCCAGGCAACCAGAAAACCCCCAAAAGGATCATCCATCCACCAACTCTATACGGAAACATGCCACAGTCAATTAACCATGTCAAACATGCAGACACAAAAGTGCGCATATGCAGCAGACGACTTCTGAACAATGGCTCATAGTTAACATTTTCAGCGTTTTCCTTCATTTAAACAATATTCAATAATTGTACTTTTATTTAAAAAAAAAAATTCAACAATTGTAAGTAATCATTTACAAAGTCGGCTGCATCAGATGTGATGTATATGTGATGTATATGTGATGTATATGTGATGTATATGTGATGTATATGTGATGTATATGTGATGTATATGTGATAGGACTTGCGTTATCTAATTGTATAACATGCCTTTTGTAAAAGATGCATCCAACTATGTCCAACACAGAGGGCAATAAGTACTGTTCACTCTTTCACTGCCGAATTTCACAAAGTCGACCATTTCATGTTAAAAATTGGACCATTCCATTCTTCGTCCAACATAAAAATTTGGTAAAAGTTAATGTCTAAGTTTCAAACAATGCAGATTTCAGGCAAGACAGCTCGTTACGAGCTGTCTCGCTTGAAATCTGCATTGTTTGCAAAAGTCTTAAATGGCCTTGGGCAGCAAAAGAGTTAAGACGCATGGTCCCAACTGAGATTTGATCTTCTTTTTCTATAAATTAAGTTCCCCTTTTCCTAGTCGCTTCCCTATTTATAATTCATAAGGAGGTTCTAGTGCAATGGCGTTGTTTGCTTCTATTGGATTCTATCGGTACTGTTTGTCCTAATTTGTTAATAATTAATCGCAGATTAAGGCCAGGTATCGAACATCTTAAACTGGATTAAAGTCTTGATTGTGAATTATGGTACTATGCTAGGTATCCAGGGAAATTCAACTCGATGTAACTTCAATTGCGACTTCAAAATGAGCATTAAGAATCCGTATAACTTCATTCCAGCAATGCACAAGTTATCATGATGATACGTATTCATCATTCTTTCCACTTGTAAATTGGTGTAGTATATAAAAGGTATCAAATATAAGCTGACGAATATCCAAATAAAGTGCAGTGTATGTGTCTGTGTTAATGTTTTCATGGCATATTAAAGCAGTTTATTAATAAGTCCAAATGTGTGTATTAGACTGTACTTGCACTTGCAGTGCTAATGTGTTCTGTGTGTGTGAACACATTTATCACATAATATTGTATTTTCTCTAAAATCCGAGTACTGGCATGAAATTGCATTTGTTTTTTTGCAAATCGCAGAATTGCAGGTTGCTCCCTCAACAAGGAGAACGAAGATCGAGGGGTGTGTTTTAAAACTCCTGAGTGATGAAATATGCATTTCCAGATTGTCTGTGATAACTTTTCCCCTTATAAATCTTTACCTTGTAGTCCGGTAAGCCCCGTCAGATAGGGGGGTCTACTATCAAACCTCGCGGAGCTCCAAGAAAGCCAGCCTGAACGCACATATGTCAAGTGTTGAAAAGGAGCTGTCTTACTATGCATGTACGGACTCCAAAATAAGCCGCGTCAAGTCGATTTCGGGATCTTCATGCGACTCCGCTTTAACATCATCTTAAGACATTTTGGGATAACATTAGCAGGGCTTCGCTTTCAGCTTTTGTTTGTCAGAAGATGCATTCAAATTTGAGCCGTTCCACGAGAAAAGCAACATTATAAACTCTGCGTAATGAATCGACTCAGATCGGCCTTCGCAGTCCGCGCAAGCTAATCCGGGCCGACACCTTCCGTCCTATATATAGAAAAATGATTCCTGATACAGAAAATACACAGGAGGCGAAAAGTGTCTGTCCGGGTTAGCCTGCGCGGAATGCTTAGGCTGATCTGGGTCGATACTTTACGCAGAGTCCAACGGTGAATACTCTGGTGAGACAGTGCTGATGCACTCATACCTCGAATCGCTCAACGTGGCTCTAATGGATACTGCTTTCTTGAAACCTTCCATGACTAATTAGCGAACTGTGCATAGCCAGAAGGGACTATGCGGATGTGCGGGCTGATCTTGGTCTACAGTGGTCGCAAATGTGTAACGGTTTGTTTTCGCGAAGCTCCGCTCAAATATGCATAATATTTATTAGGAGAATTATTAAAAACGTTAATATTGCACTTATTGTAAGATCTCTGTCTACACAGTCATTTACATGTTCCCTGTTTCAGAAGACTATTGACGCATCTGCAGCCGATGAGTTTATCCATTTGCCGCAATGTTTTCGACTCTAGTCAATCATTTTACTTTCAGTTGAAGAGATTGTCAAAAGCATACCCTAGATAGGTTCAAAGTCGCAGATGCGTTGTATGTTGGAATGGGTTAAAGCCGAGTATAGCAGGATCATGGTTGACCTTTGTATCTTTTAAACTGTGATGGCAGTGTCGACCTTACATGAAGTAATACGGAACAACATTTCGTAAACTAAGCATAGAGTTCAGATGTGAAATTTAGATAAAAAATACATTTTCTAAACATCGAATCCGACATTGTGTAAATAGAACGTGACAGCGCTACTCATGAAAAAGAACATTTTGGCTCGGATTGTGCAGCTGTTTAATTTCCCTATCATAATCCTATACTCAATGTCTTATATTCGATAAAGTATACTTAAATTTGTGATAAAAAGTCATAGAATTAAGGCAGTTTAATGTGAAACACAGTATTTACCGATCACAATTATGAAACATGGTACGTAGAAAAGAAGACCAAGAAAAGTAGGCATTGCTCTACTTTTCTTACAATAGTTTGCGCACATTGTGGAGTGCAGGCAACGTTTGAGTACGAAGAGTCAAGTGCTTCGTAATGTTTATAATCATTTTTTTTATTCCTGTAAATTATCTAAACTCAACACATGCTTGCTAAATCAGCAGACAAAAACGAAGCCGCAAATTTGCAGCAGGGGTATTAGGACCAAATAAAATTAAGCTACTTTAAATAATATAGTTGTCTCATGTAAATTTTATAGTTTCTTAATTGCCTGACTGGCTTTCCTGTCTACGTGAAACGAGAGATACTAACCCTACCCCATATACAGGAAATCTGCAGCAGACGACTTTGAAAACAGCTAGACAAAAGTATGGAAAATCTCTACAAATAATAATATATTGATTGAATAGAGTTGTAAACATTGTGGCATATGGAGAAATTGTTCAAAAGTCGTCTGCTGCAGATGCTTCGAAACGCGTCTGCAAGTGGAAAAGGGTTAAGCTGATACATATAAACACTTTGCCAGTCGAGCTATTAGTAGTATTTTGGGATAGCGTAAACGAATATTAAAGCAACATCAAACAAAAATTCTTTGGTACGACCCGGCCGGAGATCGAACCCGCTACCAAGGCGGCCGCTCTACCATTACGGTCAATGTCTAACAGATATCGATTAACTCTGATTTACTAGGGTAAAAAGCTCGAATATACCGGACGACTATGATGTCAACTCTCGGTAACTGTTGTTATCTTAATGTGGAAATTTACATATTTAGGAAGAGCTCTGCTTTAATGAGGTCATGTTATTGCTAAATGTAATTGAACTAATCAGCTACCATTACTGATAGTATATTGCCATTAGTATGAAACAAAGAATAAGTCAGATCAGTAATCTATGATTTTCCTTATGTTGTGTTCAATTCATTCAACATGTTATGTGTTCTTAATTGAGTCTTGCTTTTCAAGCCATTTATCGAAAACATGAAAACGATCAAGAACATTTTGCTGACATCACCTGCAGCCAGTAACGATTGTTGTAGAAGTGAATGCGCGTTGTTGTAATCTATACTGTCAGAGGTCGAGATCAGGTGGGGTTTAGAGCTCGTTTACCCATAATATATATCTTATTATCCAACCAAAGCCTATGTTGTGGGTACTCCAAAGAATCGTCTCATTGAGAGGATTCTTTGGAGTACCCACACTATAGGGTTAGCGGATAAAATAAGGATTTTAGAACAAGAAAAAAACGCTCCTTCTCTAGAATTATGCTAGTAGACTTATTATTCATGTTTGAAGTTCGTATTAATATTTTCTATCGTTGTATATGAGTCAATGCTGAACAATGGGAAACGTCTATGAAAGGTTTAATATATTGTTTGGTTAATATATCAATAAATATTACACTAACATTAGCAATAGCATTTCAATATTTGTATTATTTAATATTTCATCTCCCTGCTTATATATGTTATGTACATATGAATGAATCGTAGAAGTTTTAACTGTTCGTCTATTTAAAAAAAGAAATACTGAAATCAAAGTTCAAAACATTTAAAAACCTCTTAATATCTTCGAAACTTTGACCTTATTGACTTATGTATCATTTGAGCTATTCTGTAAACAATAAAAACGTTAATCGCTATAATGAGTTTGAACGATTACATATGCCATTTCACCCTTCGCCTTGCGGTATTGTATCAGTCTAACCCTTTCCCACATACAAACAAAATCTGCGGTTGACGACTTTGAAAACATCTAAGAAAAATCATGGAAAATCTCTATAACTGTAGATATGATTACTGAAAAAAATTGAAAACATTGTGGAAAAAAGAGAAATTGCTCGTTTTGAGAAATTTCTCCTTTTGTTACAATGTTTTCAAAAGTCTTTTGCTGCAGATGCGTCAAAATGCGTATACAGGTGGGAAATGGTTAATTAAGGTAATACTGCAGGGATTCCGTTTTAGATATAGCATATTATGTATGTAGCCATAATGCCAATGATGTCGAATAATACCATATTATTTAGGAATATAAACACTCACAGCTTAAAACAGAAGTTTTGTTTAAAAACTACATGTGATCGCGTTCAGGTTTAACTGCATGGATAGGTAATTTCATTTAAGACACCTTTAAGATTTAAATAGGTAATACTCTCGACAGTTATTGGTAACTTGTAATAACTGCGTACTGAGTCAATATGATGGATAGTCGTGCAGCTATCACGGTAACAACGATGGCTGTTCATATAGGGGTCTTAATTTCGAAACCGCGTTCGGTTAATTATTGTTTTCCCGATGATTTTACTAAAGTCTTTCTGATTCACACTATTCTAAACTGTCGCAGTTTGGGGAATATTCGCGAGAAAAGCCGAGAAACACGCGTTATGTGAACTGATCTTAGTGATGTTACTGAAATAACATTGAAAACAGTGTTAATCTACAATCAATCAATCGATAGTCGAAGGTCGGTTAACGATGAACAGGGTTACGCCTGTACTTATCTCGAAGGGGTCGTCGATTTAAGGGTGTATTATGCAGTCCTGGCGAGTAATTGCCATTCGATAAGGACCTTTCCTGTAATTGAATAAGTTATCAATGTTTCAAGTTTACTTGTCAAACCTACCGTCGCACGTAACTATTTACAAAAGGGTCATGGGTAATTTAGACGGCAGTTTTACCCCTCTCCTGTTCGATACGATATCTGACGACTCAGAAGCAAACATCTTTTGAAAACAATGTGGGAAACTGGGAAATTGTTCAAAATCACGAATCTATAGATTTCTTTTTGTTTTTGTTAAGTCGTATGCTGCGGAGGTATCAAATGTCTGTATAGGGGAAATGGTTAAATGTGTCGAATTGATGGACCATAATCGACATGCGTGTGTAGCATCTGATACCCACCAAATGATGTATAGCGTTGAGAAAACATTTTCACAGTTCAGCATTAATTTGTTTTTTATGTTAGGTCACATTAAACAAATTTGGCCTCGAACAATTATTAATGTATTAGGAAATTTGATAAAGTTTACCCTCGACTTATTTTGCGGGGAATCGAGGCGAAATAAGAGTTCAATATATTCGTCAACAAGAATGTTATGTGGTGTTTATTAGATTTCATCCGCGCCTCGCGATTTGGGGGTCTTATTGCATCCGCCACGGGCGGGGGTCGCATAAAGGGATATGTTGATAAAAACCCGTGAGGACTACAATCCTAACGTTTATGTCAAAAGTTACATCTAGATCTATTCTACATTCAAACGGAAAGTGAAGACTCGGGTGAGACTGTGCGTATGCACAGGCTTACCCGAGTCTTCACTGTACGCAGATGCGGCGATGCCCTACTTAGCCGGTCGCCGCTCTATTTATAAGGTTAATCCGGTCATCGTCACTATCGCATACACCTGGTCTATTTTATTGTTGTTTGTATCATAGCCAAGTCCGACTTGTCCTGTCATTGTACTTACCCTATCCCACAAACAACACATCTGCAGCAGACGACTTTGAAAGCATCTTAGGCAAACATATGGACAGTTTTCTATAAATAAAGTACTTTTATTGAACAGAGTTGAAAACATTGTGACAAAAGGAGAAATTGCTCATTATGAGCAATTTATCCTTTTGTCACAATGTATTCAAAGGCCGTCTGCCGCAGATGTGTCAAAAACACGTCTACTACAGGTGGGAAAGTGTTCACCTAGTTAGTTCGCTTTTCTGTGTCATGCGCATTTACGTCATGCACGAACCCTTACCTTGCTGTACACTACTTATAAAACAACACAATTGGTTTTTTTACTGCAATACGCTCGCTCGTCCTGACAGTTTCAAATTTGTTATAATAATATTTAATAGATATGTGAGAAAAGGATAACCAGCACCGTCTCCTTTCTTCACAGTAATTTGCTAATAATGTATACAGCAAGAGGCAGCAAAGGCTTCAAATGTGGTCTGTATCTAATTGATTGATTAATTGTTTATTTGGTGTTTTTACGCCGCTTTCAATAATGTTTCAGTTATAACACGGCCTTTCCTGGGTACAATATTAGTACTTCATGTCCATTTATCCTGACATCAGCTTGTCAGTCGTAATGCAATAACGTCATGAGCGGGCGGATTTTGCTACTATTGTTAAACATTTGGATCTAACCCGCGACCTCCCGCACCCGAAGCGGACGATCTTCCACTACACCACGGGGGCGGTTAAAAGTTAATTAAAGACTCATCCGACAAGCAAAACAGCATTGATACCCGTGAAGAAGGCGAAGGAGGTCATTAAAAAGTCACATTTGTTTGGATAGAAATAAAAGAACCCGTCATCGATAAAGATCAACAAACCAACGGTTTTTGTGTGTGTTCAGAAATGAACAAGATTCTTATTTGATTTGTGTCAAATCATGAATGGATAGTGTCACGCGAAAAAGCGTGTCCGAAACGAAAATAGTTACACTGTAAACTCAGGCGCGCATATCTACGTATGTGGAAGTATCGTTATTACTGTCCACAGATATGCAGAATATATGTAGTATATATACCATCTTACAAAAGGTTTCTCCTCCTTGTAGTGTGTGCATGCACGTCGAAGCGTCCCTATACGCAAACACATGGAGGTTTTTTTTAACTGTGACCAGTATGAATGAACTTGGCCAAGTGCTAAAGTAGCGTATAATTATTGGAATACTTGTACCTGGTCGGGAATAAAGATGCCATTGTGTTGGTGTAACCTGTTTGCGTCGATGGGTTATGACGTTAGTTAGGAATCTATGATTATCTATTTTTTTTTTTTTTAAATCTGTGAACCTGTACATACACAGAGTCTCACCAGAGGCTACACTATCCACCTACTTATAACATATCACTATATGTATCTACTTACACAAATCAATAACATTACCCCTATTAATATAATTTCCATAAGCCTACAAGGAACACCAAAATCGAAGCTTCGGGAGAACCCAAATCGCCCCCATGTGATATCTAATATCGGCGTGTTCGGAGAAAGTTGAAATGGCGACGTAGAGAATTATCATTTAGTAGTTTATCCCTATGTGAATATTCCCGCAAAAAGGTTCGATTAGTACAAATTAAGGTCATAATGTTGTCTTAAATAGGAACGATTATAACAATGTAATTTTAGAAGAAATCGCCGCAAATATTTTACGCTGAGTCCTCTATCATAGGAGGAAGTCTTCTTAACCGTTTCCCTCATACGACAATTCTGCAGCAGACGACTTTGAACCTACTTTGTCAAAAATTAGAAAATCTCTATAATTGAATGTATAACCTATGTCTAAAGGTGGAAAACATTGTGGCAAAAGGAGAAAGTGCTCGTTTTGAGCAATTTCTTCTTTTTTCACTATGTTTTCAAAAAGCCGTCTGCTGCAAAGGCGTCAGAAACCGTCTATATGAGGGAAAGGCTTATGAAGACTAGACTCAGCGTAAACTATTTGCGGCAACTTCTTCTAGAGAAATTACATAGCCATGCACTTCTTACACTCTTTCAAAAATGATATATATTTGTTTTACAAAAAAACAACAAAGACAAATTGGACTGTGAGACAGATATATTTCCATAGCCTATGCAACCCTTTCCTACATACAATAAATCTGCACCAGATGGCCTTTGCAAAACGATTTGTCAAAACTCTATGGGAAACCTCTGTCAACGAAAGTATAATTATTGAATAGAGTTATAAACGTTGATGCATGTGGAGATATTGCTCGTAATAAGAAATTTCTCCATTTACCGCAATGATTTCAAAAGTGGTTACCTACAGAGGCGTCAACACGCGTCTGCAAAGTGGGAAAAGGGGTAAACAATGTATCAAGACGGAAACAAAGACAAAAGGGTAAGACTGTCCGTAAATCAAATGGACTGTTCTGAACACACCTGGCCACTATAAACACAAATAGGACGAATAAATCATCGTTCACCTCGCCGTCACCCAGGCGAGAACATCCTTTTGTCTCGTCACATGATGGTCTTTAGTGTAATTATGGATTCGTCCGGCGGAGTGATTGTCCTTTAACATTGCCCACGTTAACCCTTTCCCACATATAGACGCTTTCTGACACCTCTGCAGCAGACGGCGTTTTGAAAACATAGTGACAAAAGAAGAAATTGCACAAAACGTGCAATTTCTCCTTTTGCCACAATGTTTTTCACTTTTTGCCATAGGTTATCCATTCAATTATGGAGATGTTTTTACAAAATACGTTCAAAGTCGTCTGCTGCAGAATTGTCGTATAAGACAAAAGGTAATAAACCAGCAGCAGACGACCTTGAAAGCATTTTTGATAAAATATAAGAACTCTCCACAAATGAAAGAGAATTAATGAATATATTTGAAAATCATTGTGGCGAAAGGAGACTTTGCTCATCATGAGCAATGTCTCTTTTTGTCACAATGATTTCAAATCCTATCTGCTGCAGATGCGTCAAACTGCGTCTGCACGTGGGTTATCCTTGCCCACGCACACTACATCTTCAGCAGACGATGTTGAAACGCTCAGGTAATAACTTGGAGAATCTCTTTAAATAAAGCTATACTTGTTGAATATATTTTAAAATATTGCGACATGAGAGAAAATGGGAAATATATTTTAAAATAGATACATTTGTATCGTCTTCTGGAAATAGATTACAAACAGAACCAGGAAGTACCAGAAACGTGTGTTCTCTCTCTAAAAAAAAAGAGGCCGACGGCTTTAAAAGCTTAAGCCCATGTAACCGTGGATTCAAATTACTTTGAACATAATCACCGTTACAACATTAAATCCCTTCTAATCTAAACAGTGGTATGCATTCAAAAATATACTTTTAGAAAAAAAACCTCAACTGTTCACCATGAGCAACGGGAGCGGATACATCACGTTCACACACTTCGACATGCTGTTCGCTTTTTCGATGTTAACCCTGTTCCTGCTTAATTCATGCAGTCGGTATCATCACTCAGGGTTATTGTCGAATTCTTACTTATATGAGCAGTCCCGCGAGAAAACAACCATTATGGGCTCTGCGTAATGTTTCGACCCAGATCAGCCTGCGCAGTCCGCGCAGGCTAATCCGTGCCGACACATTCCGCCTCAGAGGGATAGAGGTATATAGTAATGATTCCTGTAACAGAAATTCCACAGGAGGCGAAAAGTGTCTGTCCGGGTTAGCCTGCGCGGCATGCTTAAGCTGATCCGGGTCGATAATTCACGCAGAGTCCAAAATGTTGGTTTTCTCGCGGGACGGCTTATATATAGTGTGCATTAGCATAGTGAACACTGTAGACCAATAACAGACAGCATGCAAGTGCATGCTGATCTTGGTCTACAGTGTTCGTAACTCTAGATTAACGTAGTGCTAAACAATCCACGCAAATGTTGTTTAAATGCGCGTACAGCGGGGAGACCGTGCAGTTCGAGTGAGCGTTTTCGTGCGATCCTCGTGTTACGTTACTTAATACATATAGGTTTGAGTATAAATGACAATAGGAACATAAGTAGACTGATACGCCTTTGCAAGCTGAGTTAGATCCACCATATTCTCAACAAAACAATGCTGCATATCTCGTAAAGCAGCGACTCCTGCTTCTGACGCCAATGTAGGAGTGGTAAAATAAATGTTAAATAAAGGTGTACAAACGTTACAATGCAGCCATTGAAAAATAGCTTCCCTAGTACAAACAGAAGTTTGATACATCTGCATAATGCAGGTTGTTCAAAGCATGGTTACATGTAGACTTACGCAATGTTTTGCTCGCGAAATTCCTAATTATGATATGTTTGAAAATTAACAACTCGTTTGTCTAGAATTTCCGCCCATAACCCTTTATCACATGCAAATTTATTTCGATGTATCTGTCGCATACGACTTTTGAAATCATTGTTGCACGAGTAAAAATTTACTTTGATGGTAATTTTTCCCTTATCTGCAATATTTTCAACCGTATTATAAAATTAAACTTTCGTTTGAAGACGTTTTCCATTGTTTTGCCTCGATGTCATTAAAAATCATTTGCTGTATATTTGTTGTATATTTGCTGTATATTTGCTGTATATTTGTTGTATATTTGCTGTATATTTGTTGTATATTTGCTGTATATTTGCTGTATATTTGCTGTATATTTGCTGTATATTTGTTGTATATTTGCTGTATATTTGTTGTATATTTGCTGTATATTTGCTGTATATTTGCTGTATATTTGCTGTATATTTGCTGTATATTTGCTGTATATTTGTTGTATATTTGCTGTATATTTGCTGTATATTTTCTGTATATTTGCTGTATATTTGTTGTATATTTGCTGTATATTTGCTGTATATTTGTTGTATATTTGTTGTATATTTGCTGTATATTTGCTGTATATTTGTTGTATATTTGCTGTATATTTGTTGTATATTTGCTGTATATTTGCTGTATATTTGTTGTGTAGACGTGGGAAAGGGATTAGGATAGTTCCAGGAGTAAGCGTTCAAACTAAGCACACGAAGTAGTAGGTTAACCCTTTCAGCGCCGAATTGTATAAAGTAAACTCTCCCATGTTCAAAACTCGGACGACTCTATTTTCATGTTATAGGATTTTTAAAATATTTTTATAACTCACAGCCAAACAATGCAGATTTCAGGTGAGACAGCTCGTTACGAGCTGTCTCACCTGAATCTGCATTGTTTGCAAAAAGCTCAATATTGCCTTTGGTGCTGAAAGAGTTAACTAGACTTTATGTTTCCATAGAGAATGTTGTAAATTGCTGTAAGACATAATAAACCGTGGTCTGTTTCATTTTGTGGCAGGTCTGTATACATTTAATGGAGGAATTCAAAGACCAACACATTTTGCTACAAAAGGGTACAGTTAAAACTCCCATATGTCTGGTTATTCGTACAATGTTGTAATGTTCCCCCACTCCCCCCTTGCCTTTCATGCTCCCCAGGCGTATAAATTGTGAGTACAATGCTTATGTACATCCCTTTCTTAACCCTTTCCGTTATACGACAATTCTGCAGCAGGCGACTTTAAACATATTTTCTCAAAGAATGGAAAATCTCTATAATTGAATGGATAACTTATGACTAAAAGTGGAAAACATTGTGGCAAAAGGAGAAATTGCTCGTCTTGAGCGATTTCTTCTTTCGTCACTATATTTTCAAAAAGCCGTCTGCTGCAGAGGCGTAAGAAAGCGTCTATATGAGGGAAAGGGTTAGCGGGGAGACGCATTTTGACGCATCTGCAGCATACCACTTTTAAAAACAAATTGGCATTAGGAGACATTGCTCATAGTGAGCAAAATTCTCACTTTATTCGTTTATGATACATTCATGTAAACAGAGTTTCCGCTTGATGTTTTCAAAGTCGTCTGCTACACTGAAGTTTGTATGTGGAAATGGTATTATTGCTCGGAGCTTGTTTATCCTAGCATATAATACTGAAATGTTTATTGAGAAGTTGGGAGAAATAGATAATTAGTGTTTGTTTCGGTGTTCCATCGGTACATATTTCATTGAGTGAAACACCAATATATCATGAGTGGAAATAGCTCCTGTTTTTTGGTGTTTATGATTTGAAACACTTACATGTACTTATATGTAAACCTTGACCTTAAATTTAAGCACACACTTAAAACTTTCCACATACAATAATTCTGCAGCAGACAACTTTAGATGCATCTAGTCTAATGAAGGAAAATGATCTATAAATGATAATACACTTTTCTGAATAGAGTTGAAAACATTGCAGCAAAAGGAGAAATTGCTCATCATGAGGAATTTCTCCTTTGTCAACAATGTTTTCAGAAGTCGTCTACTGCATAGGTGTCAGAAAGTGTCTTAATATGGGAAATGGCTTCTATTGGGAAATTCACTGTTTGAAACAGTGAGTTTATCTAGATATAATCTACTGTTATTATTCGATAACCCATTGTCAGGAATGCTTGTAAAAGAAAAGCGTTTCATTGAAACCGTGAGTTGAAGGGATATTACGCACATTCCCACGAGGCAGCGAAAAAAGAAACTTGGTCTGAATTTCATGTTATGAATTCAATGGCAATCAAATCCAATGTTTAGATTAAATAAAAAAAACGTTACACATAACATTTTCATAAGATATGTCATTTCCATAAAAGAGCTTTTTAAATAACGAAATGGAATTGTTTGGACCAAAAAGGATATAAAGGATTTAAATGTCAATTACCGACAATCAAGTAGTGAGTGTTGCGTTCTTTAGGACACTTATCTTAACCCTTGTCCTGCTTCATTATTTCAAATGATATCATTCATTGCGAAAGGTCCTTGCATATATCCAGTGGTCGTATAAACTATATTAACTAATACATTAGTAGAGTACACTTTTAATCAAGGTTATATTACACAAGCCTGCAACCTGATATTGGTCTATATATAGTGTAAGAAAATGCATTTAAAGTCCTGTAGAACAGCGGCATGAATCATGTTTAGCAGGATAAGGGTTAACTTGTAAATGAAATGAAGGAAACATAAATCATACGTACTGAACCTTTCCTTGATGCGTACGACTCTTTAACCCTTTCCCTCATACGACAAATCTGCAGCAGACGACTTTGAACATATGTTTTCAAAACATAGAAAATCTATATAATTGAATGGATAATTTATGACTTAAAGTGGAAAACATTGTGGCAAAAGGAGAAATTGCTCATTTTGAACAATTTCTTCTTTTGTCACTATGTTTTTTAAAAATCCGTCGGCTGCAGAGGCGTCAGAAAGCGTCTATATGAGGGAAATGGTTACATAGCAGAAGACTGTTGTTAACGTAGTCGAAATAGGAGAAATCACTCAAGACGAATAAGTTCTTAATTCTCTTACATCTGTTTTCATCTCTGTCTCAAATAATTAATTCCAAAATTTAACATTGTTTTCCTCAGGTATTTTGAAAATCAGACTAACCTTAACCCTTTCCCTCATATAGACGCTTTCTGACGCCTCTGCAGCAGACGGCTTTTTGAAAATATAGTGACAAAAGAAGAAATTGCTTAAAACAAGCAATTTCTCCGTTTGACACAATGTTTTCCTCTTTTAGTCATAGGTTATCCATTCAATTATGGAAATTTTCTATGTTTTAACAAAATACGTTCAAAGTCGTCTGCTGCGACTTGTTGTATGAGGGAAAGGATTAACAAACATAAGAATCGGTTACAGAAATCCTTCTAAATTTAGTTTGAGCTTTTCCACAGAAGTACCGTACGCCTTCCGAAAATTGACAAAAAGAAAAGATCCAGAAAAACACATGTCTCTTCAACAATGCATTTCACAGAGAAAGGTCTAGACAGTCAGGATATGTCGCGTATATTATCCAATGACGGAATATAAACGAATGCAAGCCCGTAGCAATACAGGAAAGTAAAATTCTAGGGATTCAGCCCTACGCATTCGATTCGATACGTCATCGTTTTCGAATTAAACGGACCAACCAAATAAGCTATTGTGATTGGTGAGGTACAAACTCAAGGCATTCAGCGCTGTAAAATTATAAGGATCGTTATCTGTTCCTTTCCGAAATAAAGACGCTTTCTGACACCACTATAGCAGACGTTTCTTAATTCATAGTAGCAAAAAAAAATTAGCCCGGGGTGAGCAATGTTTTAAACTCCTTTCAATAACTGAACTGACATGTACAGTTGTTTTTCCCAATTTGCCAAGATGTATTCTCTGCTGTAGATTTGTTGAATGTGGGAAAGGGATATCTGATTGCTTTGTTTCAAAAATGAATTCGCTTCTGACCGGGCACTTCAGCTTGAAAACCCAGTTTGAACATAACTTATCGTTAAACAGTTTCGGGGCCCTGTTTGACTTTTTTTTTTACATTATTGCCTAGTTTTTTCACATTCCACAGTTTAATGTTATTCTAAGGTAACACAATTATTATATCTTAGAGGTCCAAATGCAGAGAGATAAACAGCAAAGCCAGGGACACTATAGTACATCAAAAAGTGTCCCTGATATAGCATATGCAGCGGATCGCGTTCTTCTTAAAATTGGCTGAACGCCTGTTATATGGGTTATAAGACATCCAATGTATGTATTCAGTTTAGGAAAAAACGTATTAAAGAGACCCCATATGGAGCCAAGGGGTTACAATCACAAACACAATGTAAATACTGTATTTAAGAATGTCACATAGTTTAAAATGTTGCTTAACCCTTTGTAAATAAAAAAAAGGATTCGGTGTTAATGTTTTTGTATTATCTCCTTTCGCGTGTGTAATAATGTAGTTGTACACTGAGTGTGAAACACACTTGATTATTGGTTTACAGATTTGATAAAAATGTGTTATATCGATCAGCGAAATGAGAAAAAAAGGAAATAGTGTCAGAGAAGAACCTATTGTGCATTACTTGCAAAGTGTTTTCACCTTAAAATGTATATATATGGGGGTAATGTTAATAACAATTAAGAAAAGTATATTAAAAGACTTTAACCCGTTCCCAATTACAGCAAACATGAGGCAGACGACTTTGAAAAACTAAGGTTTGAAATGTGGATTTTGTTCACGAACGAAATTGTGATTAACTCTTTCAGCGCCAAAGGCAATATTGAGCTTTTTGCAAACAATACAGATTCAGGTGAGTCAGCTCGTAACGAGCTGTCTCACCTGAAATCTGCATTGTTTGGCTGTGAGTTATAAAAATATTACAAATACCCTATAGCATGAAAATAGAGTCGTCCGAGTTTGAACTGGAAGAGTCTACTTTAAACAATTCGGCGCTGAAAGGGTTAATGAATATAGTTCAAAACATTGTGAATAAGGAAGGAATTGCTCATGATGAGCAATTTCTTCTTTTGCCACAATGATTTCACACGTCGTGTACAGCCGATGCGTCAAATTGTGTCTGCAAGTTTTGAAAGGGTCTCTTGATGCATAAGGTTGGTCACAGTCTGACATAATCTCCGCCCCTTTTGTTAAGGGTAAAGGGATACCAGAAAAAAATCACAAATCACAAATGAGGGACTGTCTGTTCGTAGATTTATCGAAATGTTTACCTCTTATGGCCCACATTTAAGATGCCGCCATTGAAAATACCTTATTTGATACCTAATGAGGTAGTTTGTTTACAGAAATAACATAATAAAAGGGAAACACATAATAACGGATTGAAGAATTCGTTAAACGTTTTGTTGGAGATTCCCACATTCAAATATTGACCCTAAAGCCACTAAAGTTCTTCGTAATCCTTTTCTTTATTTGTTCGTACATTTATGTCTTTCGCGTACGTTCCCAGCTACATTTGAAAATAGAGTGGGAAAATGAAAGTCAAATTCCATTTCCTGTTGTGGTTAAACTGTTGTTAGCAAAATATTTATATATATATATTTATATAGTTATATTCTGTATGTGCTAAAACGAAAATGATTTATTGTCCTTTGTATCATTGCTTGACAAATGATCACACGTTGTTTATAAAAGTCGTCTGTAACTGTGAAGTCCCAGTCACGTAAGACATTGGACGTCTCTGTAGCAAATGATCATAAAACATTGTTGGAAAAGAAGACATTGCTAGAAGCGTGCAATGTGTCTCTCCTGTGTTTACCACAATGTTTTTAACTGTGTACTTTGCAGAATTTACATTAATCCTCTCAGACGATGTCAAGGTAGACGTTATTTTGAAACTCTGTAATTAATAGAGATTTTCTGTTTTTTGACAAAATATGTTCAAAGTCGTCTGCTGCAAAATTGTCGTATGAGGGAAAGGGTTAAACATATATTAACAGCGTTTAGAATCAATAAAATAGTGTCATAAGACTGAGCGCGATCGCAATTTGATCAGGCTGTTTTATGTTTTCACTGTCATGTTCCTTAGACCGTTTTATGTATAGCATGCCATTTCAATGTTTATTCGTCAAGAGATATCTCTATAACGTATGGACATCTCTATAACTGAAAGATATCTCTATGGCGTATAGATATGTCTATATAAATATATATTCATGTGCTAAATAGAAATATCATTCTAACCCCGGAAGATAGTGCTCAACATTACAAAGATGTCTCTCTAACATAAACACTAAGCAGATATCTACTTTAAATAGATAGACATCTTTTGATGTTTGAGCGATACATAACTATGTTAAAGAGATATCTCATTGACAAATAAATAGAAAGTAGGCGAGATATCTCATTGACAAATAAATAGAAAGTAGGCTATTGTCGAGACTAAGAACGGGGGCGGATGTAGGGAGACGATAAAAAGATGAACAAAAACAAGATCGAATCACGTCACATGAAAACTTCACCTCGGGGGCGCGGGGCTATTTCGACCGGCGTGAATGCGGATCAGCCTGCGCATCCGCACAATCTGATCGGGATTGTCTGTGTAAGCTATATATATCAATACAAGCATACATGAAGTTCTTGGGGGAATAATCCAAGCCCCTTTCCCGCTTTAAGACGCATTTTGACGCATCTACAGCAGAATTTCTTTGAAAAAACTTGTGGCAAAGGAGAGATTGGTGTGCAATTTCCACTTTTTCCACAATGTTTTCAAGCCTATTCAACTGATACGTTTTGAGATTTAACATATTATTCCTATATATCTCAAAGTCGTATGCTGCAGATTTATTGTATGTGGAAAAGGGTAATTGATAAAAGTTGTCATTAATTTGACTTCACCCCCCGAAGGTTGATTTTCACGTGACGTGTGACGTTTTGTAACACTTACAGTCGTTGTAACTCTGGCATGTTGGCAAATAGCAAATCTGGAATTTGTTTTAACTGGTTACGATCCAACCGCCTGAAAAACACAACAAATATACGACTATGATGACATACACACTGGTTATAATTATGACAACACTCGGGTTTCTGTCGAGGAAAAAAAACAGTGGTTATAGATCTACATGTTATCTATGTTGTTTGTATCGTACCGTTAACCCCTCTCCCTCATATAGACGCTTTCTGACGCCTCTGCAGCAGACGGCTTTTTGAAAACATAGTGACAAAAGAAGAAATTGCTCGAAACGAGCAATTTCTTCTTTTGTCACAATGTTTTCCATTTTCAGTCATAGGTTATCCATTCAATTATAGAGATTTTTCTATTTTTTGGAAAAAATATGTTCAAAGTCGTCTGCTGCAGAATTGTCGTATGAGGGAAAGGGATAAGATAAAATACTCAATAAATTTCGATAAGCCTTTTTTCATAGAATGTTTTCAACTCTGTATAAAAATAATACTTCTACTGTTCTACTTTTTTGTTCAGAAAATTGTGTTTTTTTTTCATTCATGATATTCCAAGCAGACGAACGATAACAAAGGCGAACTATGTTAAAGTAACGGATAAACGCTATCACTTCATATTATTTGTATAAATAAAAGGGTAGATATAATTATATTGAAATTGTAGATATTTTCACAAATATTGGTTTGTTTTAGGCTATTTTGTTTGGTGTTTTATTTGTTATACAAAGGGGAGGTTCAGATGCAATTTTCTGGCGACATGGCTGGGTTTACACTTTCCCTCATACGACAATTCTGCAGCAGACGACTTTGAACATATTTTGTCAAAGAATAGAAACATCTCTATAATTGAATGGATAACCTATGACTAAAAGTGGAAAACATTGTGGCAAAAGGAGAAATTGCTCGTTTTGAGCAATTTCTTCTTTTGTAACTATGTTTTAAAAAAACCGTCTGCTGCAGAGGCGTCAGAAAGCGTGTATATGAGAAAAAGGGTTAAATATACGATTCGAAGCTATCCCACTGAGAAATATTGTTTGAGAGTATTTTAGTAATGTCAATGCAGACAGGGAGTGATTCGGTATTTTTGTAGGTATTCGTGTTATTATTCATATCGCAGACGATCTACTCGTTGCATACTGTTACTTCAAAATAGTATATATTTCAAACCAAGAAGCATGGAATCTCCATTTGCAGTCAGAATTTGTTCTAAGTGTTGAACATTGGTTAGGAAATCGAAAAACATACCATGACAATTATGAAAATGACCTATAAGTTTAGAGGATCGTCTAACATTCAAATGTATATAAACGGATGAGTTTATTTTACTAAGTATATCAGGAAAAGGAGCAATATACCGGTGTTCGATGACCGTATAATAAATACGTATATGCCGAATACGACAGTAGTAATTTGTAAAACGGAAGCAGTGACTGAAATTTATCATTAGGCATTTTTCAATAATTAAACTTTCTCACAAACTTTCAGAAGACGGCTTTCAAAACGTCTAAGTATAACATGAAGAAATATTAAATATATTATTGTTTAATTTGTGAAAAGAGTTGAAAACATTATTGCAAAAGGAGAAATGGCCCATTATGAGCCATTTCTCGTTTTCCCACAATGTTTTTAAACGTAGTCTCATGCAGATGCGTCAGAATGCGACGGTATGAGGGAAAAGGTAAATTTATAAGAGAGTGGACACTCGTAACTACTTTATGAGAGATTTATGGAGAAATAGGTGTCCTGTTGCCTAGCGAACAGTAAAAAGACGCCGAAAAACATTTGCACAAGTACAGTCCCATCAGAGTCTTTCTGACAAGACACTTTAATAGTAGCCTCACTCGATCCATGACTTAACAATTTATGAGCCAGTCCTCGAGAAAACCAACATTGTGGACTCTGCGTAGAGTATCGAACCGGATCAGCCTAAGCATGCCGCGCAGGCTAACCCGGACAGATACTTTTCGCCTCCTGTGGATTTTCTGTTTCAGGAATCATTACTATATCCCCTTGAGACGGAATGTGTCGGCCCGGATTAGCCTGCGCGGACTGCGCAGGCTGATCTGGGTCGATACATTTCGAATAGTCCATAATGTTGGTTTTCTCATGGAACGGCTCATATGTTGAACCAGAATCGAGATAAATTAAGCCCTCATTTCGCCTGGTATCTTCCTAGCATAAAACTCAAAGGTTTGTAAGGTTCCTTACACATTGTTCCTTATACCGAATACACATCAGAAAACAAAACATAAATGGTTCTAAAACGCTAGCGCTACTAAACGCATGGGAGTTTTATGTACAACATGATATATCAGTTCGCACATTTGTTCGTGACTACCATGGCTTAAAAAAAAAAGATAAATTACATAAGTGTTATGAGTCCCGAAATATAGGTTACATAAATGAATGTATGCGGCATGCTAACGCTTTTCGTCGTATACACTCTTTTACAGTGTTCATTCAATTCAACATTTTCGATTAATGTAGAGTAAAAAATGACATCTTTAATTTTGAGCCATATATATAGCCATTGTGATTTGTTTTCTGAACGTTCTTACAGTAAATAGACTGGCAAAAAAGGGTATTTAATGGATGGTTTGGTGTGTTCTGTTAACTAAATGCAATGTGTTGTAACACATATGTGTTCTCGGGAAGGGTTAAATGAGGTAGTTAAGACTGTGGTGTTGACACCATTTATAACCCGTCCTTTGAGAAATGGTACGCTGAAATGCAAGAATGTGTGTGTTTTTCACGTTCAGTAATGTGCGTGTAATGAGAACGCGGCATGGGATTTTTTTTTTTTTTAAGTTTGTCGGTCGAAGAATTCCATGTTTCTGCGAAATGTACCACATGAGTTCAGAAGTCGTAATTCATCTGTTTGTTTGGTAATTGTTTTTGTCATAAATGTTTACTATACTTTAATCATACGTATACATGATCGTTCCTGTCAAATAGAAAGATAGATTGATTGATTGATTGATTGATTGATTGATTGATTGATTGATTGATTGATTGAAGGTTTTTTATACAAGTGTTCAGTCATATCACGGTGGCAAGTTCACCTACCCATTGTTTCTCGGCTTTCTCATACAAGTACTCTACACACCAGTCTTTCCAGATGTATAGAGTAATGATTCCTGAAACAGAAAATCAACAGAGGGCGAGGAGGGTCTGTCCGGGTTAGCCTACGCGGCATACTAAGGCTGATCTGTGTCGATACGCTACGCAACGTCAACAATGTTGGTTTTCTCGTAGAACGGCTCATTTCATTTAGCTAGACCAATAACCGTCTATGAACAGTGAACCTTTTACCAGAAACAGATGCTTTCTGACGTTTCTGCAGAAGACTACTTTTGAAAACATAATGAGCAAAATATGTTTTTCCATAGTGTTTTCAAATTTATTAAATAAGTGTTCTTTCATTTATAGAGAGTCTCGTATGTTCTAAAAGTCGTCTGCTGCATCTTTGTTGTTGGTATGGGAAAGGGTTAAAGGCACACGAGTGTAGGACGTGATCTAGGTCTTACAGTTGTATATCTAAATGTATTTTCCAGACGACAATTCTCGGTAAAATTAAGTGAGTCGCGCCATTTTATAAAGCGCCATTTATTCGCAGCTCGCCAACCGGAAGTATAAGTAGCTTAAAAGGTTTATCGGGAAATGTTTAAACATTTGGCAAGTTCAAGTATGTTGCTTTAGAAGCCAATCAAAGTTAAATAGGATGTTATCGCATGAACGTATTTAAGATCAACGTTTCGGTTCCAAGAAACGAACAAACAATGAAAGTGTGATTGATTACCTATCACATTATCACAGTTTTTGATTATTTAGAATTGTATTCAAGATAAAAAGATGTATAACTATAGATACATTAACCCTAGCCTGACAAAGGTCAATTCAACACTAACCTTTAGAAAGAGATATAACCTTAAATATGCCAGGGTCCGAAAATTACCTCGATTTTATCAATTCAACAAGCAACTACAAATCGGCAACAGACGACTTTGAAAACATACCCGAAAACAAATGGAAACTCCCTTTAAGTGAAATTACAACAATTGGCCACAGTTGAAAACATGGCGACAAATGAAGAAATGTACTCAAAACGAGCAATTTCTTTTTTTGACGCCATGTTTTCAAAAAGCCGTCTGCTGCAGAGGCGTCAGAGAGCGTCTATTATGAGGAATGGTTAACAGTCATATTATGTTATGTTAAAATAAACAAGACTTCTAAAATCCAATGTTGTAGCACGACAGATAAACAAGACTTCTAAAACCCAATGTTTTAGCACGACAGATAAACAAGACTTCTAAAACCCAATGTTGTAGCACGACAGATAAACAAGACTTCTTAAACCCCATTGTTGTAGCACGTCAGATAAACAAGACTTCTAAAACACAATGTTGTAGCACGTCAGATATTTCAAATAAACCAAATGTACATACATATGATGATTGTAAATTAATCAAACGTATTTATCGTAAACACGTAATATTCAGGATATAAGCGCGATTCAATACGAGTGTAACAACGCATTGGTACCTGATATAGATAGGTCTGTTCAGAAATGAAGCCACTAAAGAGTTAAAAGCCAGACTGACATTTCTCACTAGTTAACGAACCACCCTTAACTAACGAAAGGTATACTTATTTACAAATCCTTTGTATCTAGAGTGACCACGAGTGGACACGAGTGAGACATGAAGACCACTTGACCGTCGGGATAACAAGCACTTTGGGATCAATAGGATTCAACGGCTGCACGCACAAATGGGCCCCATAAGTTACGAGTGTCCGGACTAAAAAAAACAACGTTCTCTTGACCATGTGTATTGTTGTACTTAATTGGTCGCTGACACGTGAATGCATTATTCGGATCACTGCACTCGGGGAAAAAAAGGTAAATACGTTCGGATGGATAATATGAAAATTAACATTGGAAGTAATGGCTGTCTGTTCTTGGCGATAAGGTTTGAGGTTAGCATTACGACTGAATCGCTTGTGTCACGTTTAATGAACCAGTACTATGTGGATACTTACCCAGTAAACGTAGTGATGTAACTGACAAAGTGTTGAAACCGGCGTGAAACACCGTACTATCAAAATCACTGTGTACACAAACACTTAGATTGTATTCGTTTAAGACAGGTATGCCTATTACAACTGAAGACCTGTACGAACATTTACGAACATTCACGAAGGTACCGTATGTACATCATTTCGAATGAAGAGGCCCGAACGATGTATTCACATGTCAGCAGTGAATCGATTTTCACAGCATACGCTCAGTGCATCGGAATCCTCACAGTTAAAAAACACATCCCCGCTAAAACAATATGGAAATCCTACTACATATATTAATATCCAACCAACTTAGCAGTTGGCATTTGAGAATTTGTTTTAAGGGCCGTTTTTGTTTGACGTGACTCAGGTGTGAAACTCGCTGGGTAACGGAGAAAACAGGGGCTGTGTTGACGGTGGGCTAATTATCGTCTAATGGGCTCTCGCCTGACACCCCTCAATGAGTGGCAACTTTTCTTTTTATTCTTAAGACCGATTGTTGACAAATAGAGCACGATCCGGGTTATATTCGGGCGAATTGTGTTACCCCTTATAGCTTGGCCGTCCTTTCTGTCTCTAATCGAAGTTTGAATTAATACATACGTGCATAAGTAATCAAATATCTGCGTTTTTATGTCATTATGTGCTTATATATTTCATATAAACTTTAACCCTTTCCCACATACAACAAATCTGCATCAGACGATTTTGAATACCGTAAGCAAAAACTATTGAAACTCTCTTTAAATGATTAAAAGTTATTTAATAAAGTTGAAAACACTGTAGCAAAAGGAAAATTGCTCACTGTGAGCAATATCTCATTTTTTCTCAATGTTTTCTTAAAAGTTATCTGCTTCAGATGTGTCCACTGTTGTCTCTATGCGAGAACGGGTTCAAGTGACACATGTACAATGATGTTCTTACGAGATAATCAAAGGTCAATAGCCAGTGAATTGCTAAAATCTAACAATATATATCAATTCAAGGAGTCGCTTTTAAGTATCGGATACTAAACGGTACTTCGATTTGGAGGCTAATGACCTCCGGATAGAAAAACCGAAAAGGTATCCGTGACATGACTTGTACCAGTCAGGTTACTGTTCCGAATGCGATCAACACGAACTGAAACTAACTACTTGTAACCTTTTCCAATACACATCATATATTGCAAAGGACGACTTTGAAATCATTTAGTAAAAACAAATATGGAAAGTCTCTATAAATGAGAGAACAATTATTGAATAAAGTTGATAACATTGTGGCATCCGGAGAAATTGCTCATTATGTCACTAGCGAGTAAGTCATAATGATGAGCGCCAAGAAGCCATTACTACCATTTTCTTTCAAGACTTTGGAATGATCCAGTCGGGGATAGATCCCGTGATCTCTCATACCCAAGGCGGACGCTCTACTACTACAACACTACCGAGGAAATATACGATTAGAAAAAAAACTTGTCTTGAATATGCCAAGTTCGGTTTTTCTGATCATAATGATTTTGTCTGAACCAATTTGTAGTAATAAGTCAACAGCTCATCATCTCATGCCACCTAGCGTACAGACATGGGTGTGTTTTTGTACTTTTGGTAATGATGGCACTTTCTTCCTAATCAGTGTCACTGGAAATTACCCCCTTTATTAGCAGAAAGAGCCTTTGTAACGTCTTCAAGATAAAACAGTTTAAACCATTATGTGAAGAGGAGATTCGTTGTAAATTCTCCGTTCTCGAAATGTTTGTACTTTCCCCCAAACGATTACACTTTCAAAGAATATGATATTTTTCCTCGTTTCTATAGATAAAAACACGGGTCAAACACGCACATAAAGACGCCTCTGCAGCAGCCGACTATTGAACACATAATAGGAAAACGGGCACTATATCTTATTCTCAACTCTGTATCAAAACATGTTCATGGATGTGGCGAAATTCGGATGCTTGACCCTGCACGAACCCAAGACCATTTGATAAAGAGGTTGGAGTACTTCTACCAGGCCACTGAGTGTTGTATGTGTTGATATACCGTACACAGTTTATCGTAAATATAGTTCTAAATCTTTTCATTATTATCCTGCTGAATTCCTACAAATTGATTTGTTTTATTGGGGTTTTACGCCGTTTTCAACATTATTTCAATTATATCACGGCGACAGACCACTTATTCATGAACCCTGGGAAATCAAACCAGTACTTGGCTAGGAAATGTTCTTTACCCAACTATGACCGTCGCGCCGCTATTGGACCTGCAAATAGAACTATCTCCTTGAGTTTTGGTCGAGTTTTGACATACTTTGTCTTTCTTTATTATCAATAAAGAAGTAGCGAAAGCTGTCGAACAAGATTCGTCTCGACGAATGTACATGGTGATCGTAATCTTCTTTGTCCAAAAATGTTGTTACTTGTCGTATGTACCAATATAATCCAATGTTGTTTAAAAGTCGCGTGTATCAGAATAGGGGTTATAATCCGCGCGTTAATTAGACAAACCCTATAAAGTATACATGCTGTAGGGGGGACGGTTTCGTGTCTTAAGTGGGCTATAAAACTGTCTAGCAGATAAGCTAATCTCATACAAGGTGTCTGGCTCGAAGATGGTTCAGTATTGTAGAATATTGAACGGAGAAGAAGAGAACCTTTGAAACCCACATAGAACGTTTGACGATGGGTGTTCTTTACCGTTTGACGGGGTATATTCTGATTTGCCTAACAATATGTCAGGTGTTACCGCTAACGATGTGTTAGCCTAACAGACCGTTCAAATACCTGTTACAGCCAACTGACAACCTCCGTGTTGGGTAAATTTGAAAGGAAAAAAAATCATGAAATGAGCCGTCCCGCAAGAAAACTAACCTTGTTGACTAAGCATGCCGCGCAGGCTAACCCGGACAGACACTTTTCGCCTCCAATGGATTTTCTGTTTCAGGAATCATTACTCTATACCTCTATCCCCCCTGAGACGGAATGTGTCGGCCCTGATTAGCCTGCGCGGACTGCGCAGGCTGATCTGGGTCGATACATTACGCAGAGGCCATAACGTTGGTTTTCTCGAAGGACGGTTCACATGTATGTCGTTTATGAAGTCGCCTACATTGAAAACGGCCGAAGAACACGATAACGAATTGGATATTGGAAGTGTGATCTTGATACAGCATTAAATTAAAACGACAACGTGCTCATCATAAGCTTTTTATACCGCTTCCAAAAGAAACATTCGTCAAATGTTGTCTACTGCAGGTCTGTGTTTGAGAATTTAAGGTGGTGTCTAGAGTGTCAATCTTTGATTTTGAAATCGTTTACAGATTACTCTTCTTTTTTTTCAAGTACGTGCAATAATTGCAAATAGAATTGTATCGATATAAAACATACACATTGCTGTTAACAGTCATCACAGGACCGCGCATGCTACGATTTAGGTTACACTTGATACACATAAATGAATAGAATTTAAAAGATTGTGACAAAAGAAGATTTTCTCGTCATGAGCAATTTCTCAAATTGCGTCTACTACAGATGCGACTACATGTGGGAAAGGGTTAAAGTTCGATTCAGCAATGAGGGTTTCAGCGTTTTGATATTGCAGACAGCAATCTCAATCTTTGGTGGTTGGTTTGTTTATTTTTCACACGCTTTTTGCAATTACTGCCCGAGTCTGGGGACAGTTGATATAGAAACCGAATAACACGCGTTCATACGGTACAACCCTTTCACACATACAACACATTTGCAGCAAACGACTTTGAAATTATATTAGCAAAAATGTGAAAATATGTCGTACAAACCAGCTTAGATATAAAATAGAGTTGGAAACATTGTGACAAAAGTAGAAATTGCTCAATATGAGCAATTTCTCCTTTAGCCAAAATATTTTCAAATGTTGTCTTTTGACGAGGGGAAGCGTTAACATAATATGGACGTATAGCCTTGAAGCGATACCGGGTTCCCTGTTACTGACAATGTTAAAATACATGTTGTTTTTTGGTTTAATTAGTGTTGTATTGTTAACAAAACAATGTTATCAAACGACAGCATGTCTTTGAGTAAAATCTTGAAATATCTTTCGAATGATTAGCATACCACTTGGCCGGTCTGGACGTGTTCCCCCCTCTATAATTCTTTGAAATTACCCATTTTCTTTCATAGAATTAACCTTTTATTACATGGAGATTATCTCTTTAAGATTTGTAAGAAGTGCATTCGTGCGTGTAGAAAGCACGTGGGTTCAGGGATATATCGCTTACAATTTAGTTAAAAACCCGCTATCGAAAACACAGGGACTTTGGAAAGTCTATTTAGTTCCATACAACATGTTAGATGATTGCTGGGTGTTTAATGACCCTGTTAACAATTATTCAGTTATATCATGACCTTTCCTTGGTTAGTTATCGGTTCAAATGGTTCAATCATCCTGATACCAGCTAGTCAGTCGTAATGCTGGCCCCGCAACAATGAGCGCCAAGGAGTTACATTGTTGAAAGCGGAGTAAGATACCCAAACAATCAATCCATCTATTCATTAAAGCCTGACAACATGCACGTCAGTCCTAACGCTAAACCCCCCACAATTCTGATCACCAAAGAGGGAAAGCCATTCTTACAAATGTTAACCCTTTCCCTTATAAAGACGCTTTCTGACGCTTCTGCAGCGGACGGCTTTTTGAAAACATAGTGACAAAAGAAGAAATTGCTCAATTCCATGAAATTTCTACTTTTGCCACAATGTTTTCCACTTTTAGTCATTTATTTATAGAGATTTTTTATATTTTGACAAGATATGTTCAAAGTCGTCTGCTGCAGAAATCATGTCGTATGAGGGAAAGGGTTATAAAGTCTTTCCAACGTCATATAACCGATAGGCTAGATACGTATTTCCGAAAATAACAATCGGCATTCTTATAATAAATTACCCCCTAGTTTTTTTTCTAACAAGTGCACTCACATTAGGCGTAACACATAAAATCTAAATTACTATGGATGTATTTTTCACCACGTGCGCGCATGCTATGACAATTTATAATCGTGTAAACAGCCTTATACCCCGCTGTTGAATCTAGTACAATTAACTTAACAGGCATTCCCCTATAATCGGTGTGTCTATTCAATACAGATGTAAGTAAACCAATAATCAAGATGGAGTTACGATTGTTTGGATATCAATTTAGGTCACTTAGCCGTGTTCAAGGAAGACGAAGCTTAACGTACGTATGACAAGTGTAGATACAGATCGCAGTGTGCATCCATGTATTCTAGTCCAAGTGTACAATGATTGCAAGAAGTTTCTTTTTCCTTGAACTTTCTGTTACAACGTTGCGAAAAGAGCAGAATAGATCAAACTGCGATGCGGTCTTTACTGATTGCAAAAGCCATATGATTAGTTTTCCTAGAAAATGTCTCATATAGTGTCTTTTATTAATACGCAGGATAAACACTCTTACAGCAGATACATTCATCGAATATTTCAAGCAATGTGGTCTTTCTGATATGATGTTGCTTTTTATTATGCAGACATTGGTGTTCTGTACTTACGAATAAACTATTCCGTAGAGGTTTGAACCTTGCATAAAATAAATACATGTTATATTAATACTGGTCCAAATTAAGGTGACTGAATTTTAAAAAAGAAATCACGAGATTTAAATGATAAGGTGTAAGTGTCTGGAAAAAGTCGCGTTGGGTTCGAACACAATTCGATCAAATCAATAGTCCATAAAAAGTACAACGCCAATGCTCTTGTATAGTGCGGCTCTGTAAGTATTTCATTCTAAATAAACCACTGTCAAAATGTTACAACGTTAGTAAAGAATATGTCTGACGTATAACCAGTAAATAAACAAGGTGTCAGCTCATTGTCATTAAAGGCACGTCGCACGAAAACCCACCTTCGAGACTCGGCGAACAGTGCAAGATCGCGTGTTCGATCCCCGGTCGGGTCATACCAAATACTTTTAAAACGGAAATAATGGCTTTCTCTCCTCAACGCTCAGGTTACGGGGTTAGCATTACGATTGACTGGCTGGTGTCAGGATGAATGGACCAGTAGTACTGGTTACTTACCAACGAAATGCCGAGATATAACTGAAAGATTGTTGAAAAACGGCGTAAAACGCCAAACAGTCAATAAATCAACCTAAAATCATACTGGAATGTTTGATGACACATCGACTGTAAGATTTTACACGTAACTTTACCTAACAGAGATTCTCGTCTCGTTCAATGTTACAGTATGTTACAATGCATGCATGCCGGCCTATAGACTGTTATGACAATACTGTTATATTTTCGACCCTTTTACTCGAGTTTCGTTTGTCTGTGTTTGACACACATAGCATTCATGCATCGACTGTGGAATGTTGTGGTTATTATTATTAACCCTTTCCCTCATATAGACGCTTTCTGACGCATCTGCAGCAGACGGCTTTTTGAAAACATAGTGACAAAAGAAGAAATTGCACAATATGTGCAATTTCTCTTTTTGCCACAATGTTTTCCACTTTTTGTCATAGGTTATCCATTCAATTATGGAGATTTTCTATTTTTTGACAAAATACGTTCAAAGTCGTCTGCTGCAGAATTGTCGTATGAGGGAAAGGGTTAACGTATGTATACCTAACAAGTGTACATCGTATGCAGTACAACTTCTCTCGGTGGCTTCCATAGGGACGGATATTCTCTTTCGACGAGAGCTTTAAACATTTCCCACAATACAACCAATTTACAGCAGACGACCTTGAAGTCAATTAGACAAAAGTGTGGCTACTGTCTAAAAATAAAAGAACATTTATTGAACCACTTTGAAAACAGTTTGGCCAGAGGAGATATTGCTAATTATGAGCAATTTCTCCTTTTGCCACAGTCTTTTCAAAAGCCGTCTGCTGCAGAGGCGTCGTCGGAGAGTGGGAAACGGTTACAGATCTTTTAAACACTTATGAATGAAAGGAATGTTCAATGTCCAATGTACCTACACATGTTAACCCTTTCCCTCATAAAGACGCTTTATGACGCCTCTGCAGCAGACGGCTATTTGAAAACATAGTGACAAAATAAGAAATTGCTCAAAACGAGCAATTTCTCCTTTCGCCACAATGTTTTCCACTTTTACTCATAGTTAATTCATTGCAACTTTCATTTTCCAAAGGATATAATCGCCATTGAATAGTTTTCGTCTGGACTCATGTAATTCAACTTTATCTAAGTTAATCCAGTAGTAATCAGTAAGGTCATTAAGACATATTTGTTTGTTTGGTGTTTTTGCGACGCTTTCAACATTTATCAATTATTTCGAGGCGTTTCCTGGTTATGTTACCAGCACTACTCGACTAGTTATCATGATACCAGCGAGTCAGTCGTAAAGCAATCCCCACACTAATGATCGTTAGGAGGAAAAGCTATACCTATCATTTTTAAAAGTCTTTGGAATGACCTTGTCGGGGATCGAAATCGCGACCTTCCGTACCCGAGGCGGACGCTCTTCCCCAACACCATCGAGGCGGTACTACTATGACAGAAAACACTGTCAGATGGATAAGACGGAAATCTTTGGTTTCAAATATATCTGCATTTCTATGCCACTGCCGACACTAATTTTCACGGGAGATTGTACTTGTTTCTCTTAACACTTTCCCACATACATATGCTTTCTGACGTCTCTGCAGCAGACGCCTTTTGAAAACATCTTGGCAAAAGGAAAAGTTGCTCATAATGAGCAATTTATTCTTTTGTCGCAATAGTTTCAACTTTATTCAATATTTGTAGAATATCTCAGTTGTAGACATTTTCCATACATTTGACCTAATGTATTGTTGGTCGTCTGCTGCAGTTTTGTTGTATGTGGGAAAGGGTTAAATGCCATGCACTCAGACGTTGGGATGCCCTTTACTGCTATGTTACAACACACATCATGTTCGATGGGGGTGACCTCGCAAAAGACACAACACTCCAAAACTCAATCAGCTGTAACCATATTGCCATAAACCGAGGTTCATCAGACAGCCACAAGACTGCAAACCCAATTATACCCCCTTATCTTTTACCACAAAGTTATTCGCATCTTGGAATATGCCCGGTAGAAATAATTGCCAAACGGTCCGTTATTTAACAGTTATTGTTGCGGTTTCCTGAATCGTCAACAAATATGATTAACTATGCCAGTCTTTCGGCTATGTCGTCTTACATGAACTTGATATATATAATTAACTCATTGCCAATTGCAGACGCATTTTAAAACAGTGACAAAATGCTCATCATGAGCAATTTCACCTTTTGCAACAATTTCTTTTAACTCTGTTTAGTAATAATACTGTCATATGGAAATGGTTTTCCATAATGTTCCTGAGTGTTTTCAACGTCGTCTGCTGCAGATTTGATCTATTTCGAAAGAGGTTAATGGTTTCAAAGCAGATCGTTTCAGTTGTTTTTAATTAAAAGCTTTTGCTGTTGAAACGAACGGACTTGAGGAAAGATTGAAGAAAGTACTGATGTCGGATACACGAACATTCGTTATTCATTTGTCTATTACGTTAAACATTACATTATATAAAAGCAATACAAAGGCGATACTATATTGTATGTGTTACGAACCCACATTCAGTATTAATGAATTGTGTTGTATATTTAAGTTGATGTTGAAGTGTTTGTTTAGAAAAAAACGAAAAATAAAACCGCAACCATACGGAAAACGAATTAGCGATGCATCATATAAATTAGGAGGAGTACAGTTTTTATTGCTAACATGTCATTAAAACAAATTGAAGGAGTATAGATAGGTATATGCGAAAGAGTGGCTTTCATTTAGAAAGCTTATATAACCACACAAAGGAGTGGAATTGAGGTAAGAAATTAAAACGAGGGAGGGAGGGGGGGCAGTCATAATTATGTTACAGTTAATGACATACGATGGCTTGGCTGCGCTACTACGTTATGCAACTGTAAGCACCCTTTTGGGAATCCTGTTATCACGAATTTAAATAGTTAGTGAACAATCTATACGCAGATCAGCCTGAATATCATGTGTGCATTCTTATCAGAGTCTACTACATTGTTCGTTGCTTATATACGAGTTTGTAGACTTCTCAATAGATATGAGACATGTCTGGCGATGATTTGAAGTACTTATGACTCTCCGTAACGGGAGCATACATAGGTAAATTGACTTCAAACTAAAGGCGATACCTCTCTATTCTGTTTTCCAATGGTGCATCCAGAACTAAATTGCATGTAGACGGACAGTGTAGACTCTGGTGAGACTGTGCGGATGCAGTCTCACCAGAGTCTTCACTGTACGTATTTGCATTAAGAGACAGATCCATAGAAGCGGCGCATTTATACAGATTTAACATCATTAACAGTGTTGCTAGTTATAAATCAAAGCGCCAATGGCACTGTAGTGGCGATCGTATGGAAAATCCTGCAAAGTAACAAGCAGTATATCGGTGTAGGGCTTGCGATGACTCTGGTGCGGGTATATTTGAGAATGTATCAACCCTGCATCTTTTGACAGTAGAATAATGTTAGTTTGCCAGAATGTTGTCTTGGTGATTATTTAGTTACGTTCTGAAATTGGTCATGATGTGTTCAAAATTAGGCCATTCCAAAGTTATGAAAAATCTAGTTGGTATTCGATAGACTACCGTTTTAGCTCATTAGAATGACTATTTGTAATCTAAATTGTTTGGGTAATCACATGTTTATCACCAGGTCGTTAGGCCATATTAAGATAAAATATATTTTACACTTTAGAAATGACTAAAGAAAGGAAAGAAAACAGTATCCATTAGTTTGGTGTTTGTTTCAATTATGTCCGATATTAAACAGGTCTGTTCAATTTAGTCCCTTCACATTGCATGATTGAGGGTTGTCACAGTGTATTTATATGTCTCTGAGGTTGTTAAACTGCTTCGAATAATGTGAGTGCAAAAACAAACACAAAACATGCTCCAAAAGCACAATTTCACTATTTGCCAAACTGTTTAATTTATGAAAATATAGGCATATATTATAATGCTAGATCTTCAAACTCAATTAGGCTACACTGTCAGCATTGATTGCTAATTGACTCTAGAACGTGCAGATGTGTATACATAACGTGTGTACACACTGCCATCGTGTGTCCTTTAAACCTTTGTAAACCAGTCTTATTATCTAGACGCTTTCATATATTTAAACAAGTACAAAATAAAGCGTTTATAATATTGAGATTTACAAGCTTTTCTGGTTTTTGGTCTCGCGAGCTATTTATAGAACCTTTTGGAATTTCCAGATTTGAGTATCACCAGAGTTGTCGTTATTTGCAAGGCAGAACGCGCAATGATATTTATTATCTGCCAAATCATGACGAAGATAATCAGAGTACAACCAACTCCTGCCGAATCAGGTTAAAGGTCAAAAGGTTACGGTTGACTACAGTAAAAATAAAACGAGGCACAGGAGTATCATGATACTCTGCATAGCGTACCCAAGACGCCCGATGATATTTATTATCTGCCCAAACATGAAGAAAGATAATATGTAAATAGTTTAACTCTATTTAGATATTTTCTCGATAAATCTCAAATATTAGTACCAATCCGGTATCAAAGTAGCACTAACATTATCATTATTAATCGTGTGCCTGCATCACTGATGGAACTATATATATATATGGGGTTTAACGGAAGTGAGTAAATTGCCTTTGCAGAAATATCCAACCGATTGTTCAAATACGACTATATAATTTTTTTTTCGTTGTTGTTGTTTTGGTAGCACTGTGGCGATTGTCAACCAATCGCCACAAAAATACAGCAGTTTAAGGGTTATGTAGATGGTATCCACTTAATTGTTTATAGGACAATCATTTCACTGCGAAGATGCGCTTTTATAGCGAATCTTAGTGGGATATGTATACCCCTTCAGTTGATATCTCAATTTATTGTTTATTTATGACATGATTTGTGTAGATTCTTTGATGTCTTTCGAGATTCGCTCTTAGAGATTTTGGAATAACTCTATCTAGTTTAGTAGTTATATGTACCCTCTAGGTGAGTCAAATAAGTATTTTTTTACTGTTTTTCAAAGTACAGTTGCGAAACACTTTTAGGTGAGAAACGCCAAAGTATTGTCGTATTGTTTAAAGCAGTGACTCCCTTAAAAGCATGTAATTGAAACAGTTCATTAAAAACATACGATGAGATATTGAGATTCGTATTTGCATTATGTAAGTATGTTTTTTAGAATAATCTGAAAGAATTCGATTAAATAATGGGGAGAAATGTTTGGCCGCCGAAATCAACATTTCCCCAAATACAGACCCATGCTGACGTCTTTGAAGCAGACGAAATTTTAAATATTGTTACAAAAGGAGAAAATGTTCATAATGCGCAATTTCTCTTTTCGCCACAATGTTTTCAACTCTTTTCAATAAATATTATTTCATTTGTATTTGCAAAAAAAAAAAAATGATAATGCTTCCGTCTGACTTTGAATGTGTTGCCCACGTTTTAATAGCACTTATCGTTTCCGAATCATTTATTCATCTAGTAAAACTATGTGTTGTTGATGGTAAACAAAAAGATTAGTCAAATCTTAATAAATCTTAACTTGTAAAATATAAACAAAGACAAATCGGCTTATTTAGATATATCTCAATTCTATAAACAATATGATGCGTTATTAATGGATCATTAGTCAAGGCGCTTCACAGCTGTTTGGCCGATTAATCAGAATACATGTAAGTCGGGGTATTTAGTCCTAACCTTTCATAACGTTATCGTCTTCCGAATAATTTTATATTTCGACAATTAAAGAAGACACCCTTAGAAGGAAATGACATTTATTTCTTAGTTCAAAAGAGGAACCTTTTTCGTCATACAAGAAATCTGCGGCAGACGCATTTAAAACCATCTATACAAAAAAATGGAAAATCTCATTAAATGAATGTAAACATATGTTTGCATCGAGTTGAAGACATTTAGGTAAAATGAAAATTGCTCAATGTGTTCAATTATTCTTTTGTCACAATGTTATCAAAAGTCGTCTGCTGCAGATGCACTTTAATCGTCTGTATGTGGGAGAGGGTTATAGGTATCAAGAAATAAAGGATCTACGTCAGACGAAAACAGATCTTTAGAGTTTTGAAATCAATGAAAATTCAATCCAATCCCATAATGCGGCTGTTGGGCATGACCTTTAAGAAGACTAAATGCGGACCATGGAAGATCCAGATCAGACTGGTCACAAAAAAACCAAGGTCGGTTGACTTTGTCTTTGTGTTGGTAATAAGGACCATGTTAAAGTCAGAAACTATTAGAATTGTTTAAAACCCTTTCTCCTCAATGAACTTATATATATCATAGTAAGCCGACATCGTGATACAATGTAAGGACAGAGTTGCAGATACGGAGGCGTATACAACTCTTTTCCCCCACAATATCTCCCTTATCATCCAATCAAACCCTATGATGTGGGTACCCAAAAGAATCGTCTCATTGAGACGATTCTTTTGGGTACCCACATCATAGGGTTATCAGATCAAATAAAGATTTTAGATTTTAGATCATGCTAAATGCCCCTTATCTAGTGCTCTGGTAAGGTTATAATCGTTGTAAATAAATCATTTTCATTCTTCGAAAAATGGACTCGACATTGCTTGCAATTTCATATTGGAGGTTGATTTCATAGTTAATATGTACAATATTTCGCCGCTTTTGTGGTTGTTTTTTATTGAAATGAATATGATTTACTTACTCCAGAATAAAGGGTTAACGTTAATAAAATGTATGAGACAATTAGCTCGTTGTTTGATCTTCGGTAATGATTAATTAAGCTTTGTCATTGACAAATGAGTCCAACGTCATTAACGATGACAACCAAGGAGAACCGAACACCATATAATAATCAAAGTACTCGAGAGGAAAATTAGAACAACATAACTCCTTGTTTGTTTATTACTGCAGGGTATCGTCTTTTTTTCTGCTATGGTTGTTTGGAAATTATAAATTATTTTGGACGAAACATTTATTAACTGTGTTTTTACTCTTTCCCACGCGCATACATGTATACGCATTTAGGCATATCTGCAGCATATGTATTTTTAAACATAGTGGTAAAAGGAGAAATTGCTCAGAAATATCAAGTCATACTTATCACCGTCCATTGTACCACTACATTTCATTTCAACAGAGCAATGGTTTGCTTAGGCGCAAGGCCAATCTATATTTCATTCAATGCATAGCCACTCGTGAACATATCTCTTTTCGTCCTCACTTAGTATAATATCTCAATATTTCATCATTACATAACATTAAGCCGCTCTAGAGAATCAGGGTCTTATCAACTCTCGGATCTTGCATTATTTTGTATCAAACTGCATTTAAAAAAAGCCGAGCAGAGGTAGCTCAGTCGGTATCGACGCGGGCTGTCAATCCTGTGGTTCAGTGTTAGTTCGATCTCCAGCACGGCCATTATTCTTTCTGACGTTAACGAAAGTCACTGTGACAATCAGCATTCGCAACCAATGAGCTAACAGTCTAACAGGGAAAGCTATGATTGGAAAGTATGCTGTATGAATTACTGTTGTAAAAGCCAGAACACTTATGAGTATTGTAAACAACAAAGAGGGTTGTTCTATATTCTGTCATATATATATGTCATTTTGTTTCGCCGTTTGTAATGCTAAATTGTATTTACCTCATGTTTTTGTCCATGTACAAACTGGGAGTATTAAAGAAATTGAATTGAATTGAATTGAACTGACCGTCGTGATAGGACAGAAAAGTTGTTGAAAATCGGCGTTAAACCACGACCATTCAAACAATTACAACTAATAAGTATCACTGCTATCTTTTCAGTGTGTTTAGGTCAGTATAGAGAATTGACGGACATCCCAGATGCAGAGAGAACTCCGAATAGACAGACGCGACCAAATTATAATCTATTTTACTTCTGTCTAATGAGACGAATGTATGTATGAATTAAATAATTGTTCCGCGGAAAAGAGATTCAATAAAAAAAACATATCATGAAAATTGTTCTGAGAAAGTTTGTATATACGTAGTTAACTATTTCAGCGCCAAAGGCAATATTGAGCCTTTTGCAAACAATACAGATTCAGGTGAGACAGCTCGTAACGAGCTGTCTCACCTGAAATCTGCATTGTTTGGCTGGGAGTTATAAAAATATTTCAAAAATCCTATAACATGAAAATAGAGTCGTCCGAGTTTGAACATGGAAGAGTCTACTTTTAAACAATTCGGCGCTGAAAGGGTTAATAGTTGACTGAATAAATTTTACCCACAATGTTTTTTCCCAGATAAATGACTTGTCTGATTTTGGACAGAAATTCTAATAGGAGATAAATATAGTTATTTATTGCTGCAATGTTATCTATGTGTCCGGGTCAAGTGTTGTAGAATAAAAACAGCTTAAATCATCGCCCATTTAAATGTTCCGGGGTTATGAAAATGTGATATTAGATCTCCCGTTTGACAAGCCCTTTAATCTTCTCCTTTGTAATAGTAGCTTTATCATACCGCTGTGGTGGATATTGCTTTAACAATATTTAAGGGCTAAAATCGACTAATTAACCCTTTCCAACATACAGACATCTTGTTTACCTATATGCTCAAGACAACCTTTTGAAAACACTGTTAAAAAAAGAAGAAATTGCTCCAAATTAGCAATTTCTCGGCTTACCATTATATTGTTAATTATTTTCAATAAAACATTGAAGATTTTTAATAGATCTGCCGGGAGTTTTCAAAGACGTCTGCTGCAGATTTGTGATAATGCAAGAAAGGGTTAACCAGCCTATATGAATTCCGACCGACTTCATAAATCTGAGAACGATCAGCACCGGTCGTCTCGTGGTGATCATAACCCTCATTCAAACGTTTCAGAAATATATGAATCTTGATATAGAAATAGAGCAGATCAAGGTAAGGATTCGTGGCAACACAGACTGATCGAATGCTTTGCTGGGCAAACACTCCCGCATGTCGGTGTTCATGCTTTATTGTGGGAATTAAGATTGAAGAGCAGTCTATACGCCAATCTAGTCACATTCGGATATTTTGTATAGGATTGCACTGTATTTGTTTGTTTGTATGGTGTTTTATATCATTTTCAAAATTTTCCAGTTATATCACGGCGTTTCCTGGGTAAGTTACCAGTACTACTGGTCCATTTAGTGTAGATCTTGATCAAACTGTAATGAGGTACAGGCTGATCTTGATCTACATTTTTCACAAAAAGACAACTCGTATCTCTTCCTATTGTTCGGTCAGTTAACCATTTCCAACATTAAAACATTACATTATTATTACATAAAGTAGAAACATTGCGGATAAATGAGGAATTGCTTACTATGCTGACACGAAACATGCGTCTACATCTATGAAAGGTATAATCAGTCGTTATCCATACATTATAAAGCATACAAACTCAACAGAATTTAAAATGCTGCTTCGATTTATAAAACGTGCTCAATGAAATTCTAAAATCGTTTATTAATTATTAATTCCGAGATAATATAAATATCTGCATTGTCTTCCATATTAAAAACAACCCGCATACATAAAACAATAAGACGAGATATAATTAACAAATTAATTAGTGATAACGTTATGAATGTCAACTGACCCGTGTAGATAGCATATGTCGGGCGGGGTTCATCATTTATGAGAATAAAACCCTTGTTATTCGTTAACATGATATGATATTTCCAGATATATGACCCCACTCGCGAGAAAATCAACATGAACAGGCTAATCCGGACAAACACTTTTCGCCTCCTGTGGAGTTTCTGTATCAGCAATTATAACTCTACACCTCTATCCCCATGAGGAGGAATGTGTCGGCCCGGATTAAATTTATTACACCTTGACAATTGGAAGTTTGTATACAACGTTTGTAAGACAAGGAAAGATTGCACAATAATGTGCATGTTCTCCCTTCTTATCCAAATATGTTTACAATTGTGTTTTTTAAAAGCAACATTCCAATATTCTAGATATACCAATTTATCTACGCACATTTCCAAAGAAGACTTCTCTAGAATACCAAAGAAGGTTGACTATCAACCCTTCTCCACATGTACAACTTTGAAACTATTGTGACAAAAGGAGAAATTGCTCACAATGAGTTTTTTCTCCTTTGACTACTCTTCAACTCTTTTCGATAACTTATTTTCCTTATAGAAAACATATATTTTTTGTTGTCAAAGTCGTTTGCTTCAGATTTGTTGTAATTAGTGGGAAAGGGTGAAACATATTATTTATCCTAGTCCGTGATTCGAATTGGGCGTGTCCATAAATGAGATTCCGAAAAGTCATTATGAAGATCGTGACAACAATAACTGGTTCGACTTGAATAGTTCGTGCACTTAATATCAACGTCGCCCCGCCACAAGGCTTATCAGTGGACACGGTCTGCCATACATGCATTGTCTTTTTATTTTGTTTTTTTTTTGTTTTCAAAACAATGGTACACTTACGTGTCTGTATATTACGTCGACTTTCACGAATAATTACAATAACATGCAATGATAAGGCACCGGTGATTCAAGAAACCAGTTGCTTACTTTCTGTCTAGGTGTACTATATTCCTGTTAATCTTGAAAGCCCTTTCGGTAACAACACAGACTGCCGGTACTGGAGATGTGAGTTTGAATCCATCTCGGCTTGGATATTGAACCATTCAGAAGATCGACAATGGGAAGTATGACCACCTATTTGATATTTAAAGTCGATCTGGGAAGGAGAACAATCGCATGGGAAGTGTATTCTTAGTATATTTGGTACCGTAATTAATGCTATGAAACAGTTCATGATACTCCGTATACTACCATACTGTGGAGCACATTGTTTATTTAGTCCCGAATAAACGAACACAACAATATCGGCCACAACTATGAATAAATACATCATATACGCATAGTGCTGTTGGGAAAAAAGATGGTAAGCCGAATCAAAGTCGAGCAGTTTTGAAAATCGATTGCAATTTGATAGGCCATTTTTAAACGATTAGAAGTCGTGTTGAGCTAACATAGCTGACAGAGTGATTAATGAAATAGAAGTGTTAAAATATGTGTATTACTTATGATGTGTGAGTTTCACGAAGTGTAAAATTAATGAAATGCTAACCGCCGGTTGAAACAGTTTACGAATAAAATGTCGAAAAATTCTGTCATTAAAATCCGTCATCTTTACTGCGTGGGTCACCTTTTCAACACGTAGTTTATTTTCCGGATTTTTGTCTCATCTAACTTGTGAGGTAATCGAGTATAAATGCGCTGATATATGTAAATACTGGTAACATGTTAACGAATTCTCACCTGCTTTTTTCGACTTTTGAAAACAGTGTGGAAAATGGAGAAATTGCTCATCATGAGCTCTTCCTCCGTTTGCCACAATGATTTCAGTTAATTTATTGAGCATTTACCAAATGTTTGCCTTACAGTTTTGTATCGACTGCTGCATATGTCGTTTATATGGGAAAGAAAGGGTTATAATGATAACACTCTGAACCTCAATGCAGGAAATAAAGGCAACATAACTGATGCGGTTGCAGAACTTTAGTCTAATTTATAGGACTTGAATTGGCCCATCTTCAGTTGGAGCCATGCTAACATATTTAACTCTTTCAGCGCCGAATTGTTTAAAGTAGACTCTTTCATGTTCAAATTCGGGCGTCTTAATTTCTAATGTAATACACTTTTGGACTATTTTGATAAAGAAAATGCAAACAATGCTGATTTCAGGTGAGACAGCTCGTTACGAGCTGACTCACCTGAATCAGTATTGTTTTGCAAAAAAACATCAATATTGCCTTTGGCGCTGAAAGAGTTACCGTGTCCTTATGTCGCCTGTTAATAGCAAAAGTCATTATCAAGCAGGAAAACCGCATCGGTGGTGTAGTGGTAAAGCATCCGCCTCCGATACGAGAGGTCGCGGGCTGAATCCGCGACAGGGTCATACCAAAGTCTTTAAAAATGGCTACCCTTCTTGACGTTCAGGATTGTGTCGTTAAACAAACAATCAATTAAACGAAACAGGAAAAGCAGAAAGTTCCATGTGATAGAGAGAAAAGGTTTCTATACAGATATGACTTCCGGATAGACAGAAGGGAAACGGTGACCTAAAGTGTCACACAGCTGCGCAGGCATCAGACAAAAATATATTTATACAGTCACCTTTAGACATTAATATAAAAACCAAGGTGGTGAATGATAAATCTGGGCCCCTTTTCATGTCAACTTCAAAGTGAGGAAAAATCTATATAATATGATACATTGTGAGAGGTCAAGCTGGGGTCACGTACATTCCTAAATGGCTGTATACGACAGAAGCGGCGAGGTGTAAAAACGTGCATATTTTTGGACAGTTTTATGCGTATTTCATGAAGGGGGTCTGCGTCACCCAGCAAATCAACATGACATCGCAAGGACGAGCACTTTTAACATTTTACGAGGCGAGTACGCAACGTAACCGTGTTCATTTTTAACCAGTTACCACATACATACTTTTTAGAAGACGACTATTGAAAACAGTGTGGCAAAAGGAGAAATTTATCATGATGAGCATTTTTTTTTTTTTTTGTTGTACGTGGGAAAGGGTTGTTTAATAAAAAGTATCCGAAATATTGAACAGCTCTTAATTGAACTAGTAGTTGCAACTATGAATGTGTATTACATAGCTTCAGCTGACGACCCTTGAAAACATTGTTGGGAAAGGAGAAACTGCCTATAAGGGTAAATTTCATATATCGTCAGAATGTTGTTTTTTTTCAACTCTATTAAAATATTTATATCCTTACATTTCAGGACCTTCCATAGCGTTGCCAATGTATTTTCAAAGTAGTCTGTTTAGTTTAAACTTTTTTATTTTACATCGAATGCGAAACAAGCTTTCAGCTTATATTAAAAACGCTCGATCAGGGGCGCAGCTTTGCAATAATCAATGTGTAGGCCGCCTCGTGAGAAAATCAACATTGTGGACTCTGCGTAAAGTATCGACCCGGATCAGCCTAAGCATGCCACACATGCCTACCCGGATAGACACTTTTCGCCTCCTGTGGATTTTCTGTTTTCAGGAATAACTACTCTATACATATATCCCCCTAAGACGGAATGTGTCTGCCGGATCAGTCTGCGTAGACAGCGCAGGCTGATCTGGTCGATACATTACGCAGATGTCTATCGCCGCAGCTGCATTTTGGGGTATTTTGAGAAAAATGTGTAGGCACGTGCCTACCGTGCTTAAAGGGAGCTACGCCCTGTCGATGTCTGCTTCCTGGAGACTTAACTGGTACTCGCGCCGTTTGTGTGGAAAAATCCCAAGTCAGAAAAGTAATCTGTTGCATATGTGTTGTGTTTTTGAAAGAGTTAATTATTTATGTAATCAATTAGGGATAGAAAAATCAATCTTTCATTTATAACATTATGTAATAGTCATAATGTAAAGATGAATGAATACATGTAAAACTGACTAACATCGAAGATAGATATACAACCCAAAGCCCACAATCACCTATCTTTCTAGATATCATTTAATTCTAAATTCACAAAGTAAAACAACTTCTGGTTGACCATAAATCATGTTCGAAAGTATATGACTTAAGAATTTAGAATATTATAATAAATTTAGAAGGATTTTATACAGAACAGAATTGTATTTGCTATAAGTAAATACAATACTTTTAACAATTTTACAATAGAGAGGAAGCGGAGAAGAAATACATATAATCAGGGACGTAGATAAGACGTTATACTTTGATTGTGAAATGGTCACTTTTACGTGATACGCTGGTGCAAGTATCTATCATTCAAAGGTAAGTAGGTATAATCCTTTCCCGCATACAACAAATCTGCAGCAAATATCTTTGAAAAAAGGGAAAAATCTCTATAAATATAATTATATTTATTGATGAGCACTTTCTCATTCAATGCCGCAATGTTTTCAAAGGTCGTCTGATGCAGATGCGTCAAATTACGTATGTAAGAGGGAAAGGGTTAAAAGTGTATGAAATAATGATAGATTTCCGAAAAGCCATTCTACGGTGAAAGGTCGTCCTATATTACAGCACCGGAGGCGCGATTTAACCCCAACGAATGTATATCTGTTCAACTTCCATAGAAACTGTTATATCATATATTCTTTGCTATATACATTTTAGACTCATTATATAAAGATTTTTACAATTTAGTATATATAGTACTATTGATGCGTTCGATATAGTTGTATCATACTGGTGATATATGATGACGTATTGAAGTATATGAAGGAAATGTTGACAAAAAATAGACAGTGTCTAAGTATTATTATAAACAATACGACAGATACGTTGGGTTTTGTTTTCTTAGAAAAAGTCTTTGCTTAAATATGAATCGAATCGTGGTCGAATTAGAAAAGCGTTACCTAGAGATTAAGAATTTCATCTTATTGTGGTTTTAGATCACGGGAGCGTTTTTTTATGAGCACAAATTTCACGCTCAGGTTCTTAAAGGGCTATATGAAACGAGTCATTGAAAGCAGGTTCGTCCGACCTATGTTTATGAAAAACGGAGATTAGCGGACAAACAATTGCGTCGATAACTTATTGTCATATGTTCTTCAAATACAACTCGTCCTTGAATATGATACAACATCGAATGTTACGACGCTTGCGGTATAAGCCAAGCGTTTTCTATTAATACAACAGTATTGTGTAATGACAGATATATTTATCCAGACCTCATACAGCATGTCGCTACTAAAGCCACCAATCCATTTTAATTTTAACGTTTGCCCATTTTTGTGGTAAAACTGACGGAATTAACCGCCTGTCTATATCGTTATTGTTAAAGTTTTTCAACTGAGGTAA
>JASEVX010000009.1:67450892-67526338 GCA_031761405.1 Serripes groenlandicus | reverse complement strand
GTCTCATTTCAAACAACCCACTGACGTCATTTGATGTAAAATCATTTTCTCCTAGTAAGATCCATTGTAATATCACATTTCAATGTCGCCTTGCGAGAAGCACAGTTATGTCAGTTTACAAAACGGTAATAGTCGTGGATTATTTATTATGTAATATGCAGTCATATTGATGATATCTTTTTAACGGATACCAATGACTCTCCATTAACTCCATTATGGCCAATCTGAAAACAAAAACACAGTGCTTCCTGTGTGACATTTGACAGACCTTTATTACAACAACACATTAATTATACAATGCGGGAAAAGAGGGGAATTGCTCCACCGTTTTCATGTACCATATAATAAAATAGCCCGCGCATGGGAAAGGGTACAAGTTTGCTTTTGAGAACAGTATAGATCCAGATCAGCCTGTGCATCCACACCTCTCTGATCGAGATCTACGCTGTTCAAATAGGGTACGTCCGTTTTCATTTTCAATGACTCTTGGCACATTTCTTCCTATTATAGAAGGAGTTTAACGCTGTATTTACTAGAAAGGCGACACCTTAAGGGTTTCGCAGGATAGAATGAGTGGAGAGGAGCAGAATTGCATCCGAACTACCAACCGACCACACACAATGCTGATAATATTATTTCGATTCTAACATGATCCAAAACGTAACAATTGATGAAACTAGTATTTTGCAACACCAACATTATCTCCGTAAGTCTAAAAGATAAATAGAAAATTATTATCGGGATTTGGCGCCCAAGTTTAGGTTAAACTTATTTATTTTACATCGATTGCGAAACAAGCTTTAAGCTTAGATTACTCACACTCGATGTCTGCTTCCTGGAGACTTAACCAGTACTCGTGCCGTTTTGTGTGGAAAAATCTCAAAAGGACCCGCTCATCACGGGACTCGAACCAGGGACCTTTGATACGAGAGGCCGACGCTCTACCTCTGCACCACTGTAACGTTATGACGTCAACCGCTGACGTGACGTCACTTTCCTAGTCACGCCCACAGATTTTTTTAAAATCAAGAACCCCTATTGAAAGCTTTCTCCAAGAATCCAAACTGAATGTATGAGAAATCTAAACACACCGTTGTTTGCACCGGATCTCGGACAAGTTTCAGGATGAATTTCAGGTCTCTAACTGATTCCGTTTTTTGCTAGTACGAGATCTACAGAAATATGTAGTCAAAATGTCGATTTTTCGGGTTTTAACCTTTAAAATCTCTGAAACTAGATTTTTCCCAGATATAACGAAACCGCCCAGACCTAGATCGCATTGTGGTCTATCAGTGTGGCTAATTTCAGCGAAATCGTTCTCACCGATTTCTTTGTCCACAAATCGCTGAATTTTACAACACATTGTGTCCCAATAGCCGTATAGACATTTGTTCCATAGAACAGAATAGAATAATTCTGTTCCACTACACTCATTCTATACTAGAAAGGCGACACCTTAAGGGTTTCGCGGGATAGAATGAGTGGAGAGGAGCAGAATTGCATCCGAACTACCAACCGACCACACACAATGCTGAATATATTATTTCGATTCTAACATGATCCAAAACGTAACAATTGATGAAACTAGTATTTTGCAACACCAAAATTATCTCCGTAAGTCTAAAAGATAAATAGAACATTATTATCGGGATTTGGCGCCAAAGTTTAGTTTAAACTTATTTATTTTACATCGATTGCGAAACAAGCTTAAAGCTTAAATTAATCACACTCGATGTCTGCTTCCTGGAGACTTAACCAGTACTCGTGCCGTTTTGTGTGGAAAAATCTCAAAAGGACCCGCTCATCACGGGACTCGAACCAGGGACCTTTGATACGAGAGGCCGACGCTCTACCTCTGCACCACTGTAACGTTATGACGTCATACCGCTGAAGTGCTGAACGTGACGTCACTTTCCAAGTATTTGGTCACATGAAAATATTTGATTCAAGAGCCCCTATTAAAAGCATTCTCCAACTATCAAAACTAAATGTATGAGAAATCTAAAAACACCGTTGTTTGCACTGGATCTTTGACGAGTTTCAGTTTAAATTTCAGGTCTCTAACTGATTCCGTTATTTGCTGGTACGAGATCTACAGAAATATGTAGTCAAAATGTCGATTTTTCGGGTTTTAACCTTAAAAATATCTAAAACTAGATTTTCCCCAGATATAACGAAACCGCCCAGACCTAGATCGCATTGTGGTCTATCAGTGTGGCTAATTTCAGCGAAATCGTTCTCACCGATTTCTTTGTCCCCAGATCGCTGAATTTTACAACACATTGTGTCCCAATAGCCGTATAGACATTTGTTCCGTAGAACAGAATAGAATAATTCTGTTCCACTACACTCATTCTATACTAGAAAGGCGACACCTTAAGGGTATCGCGGGATAGAATGAGTGGAGAGGAGCAGAATTGCATCCGAACTACCAACCGACCACACACAATGCTGAATATATTATTTCGATTCTAACATGATCCAAAACGTAACAATTGATGAAACTAGTATTTTGCAACACCAAAATTATCTCCGTAAGTCTAAAAGATAAATAGAACATTATTATCGGGATTTGGCGCCAAAGTTTAGTTTAAACTTATTTACTAGAAAGGCGACACCTTAAGGGTTTCGCGGGATAGAATGAGTGGAGAGGAGCAGAATTGCATCCGAACTACCAACCGACCACACACAATGCTGAATATATTATTTCGATTCTAACATGATCCAAAACGTAACAATTGATGAAACTAGTATTTTGCAACACCAAAATTATCTCCGTAAGTCTAAAAGATAAATAGAACATTATTATCGGGATTTGGCGCCAAAGTTTAGTTTAAACTTATTTATTTTACATCGATTGCGAAACAAGCTTTAAGCTTAAATTAATCACACTCGATGTCTGCTTCCTGGAGACTTAACCAGTACTCGTGCCGTTTTGTGTGGAAAAATCTCAAAAGGACCCGCTCATCACGGGACTCGAACCAGGGACCTTTGATACGAGAGGCCGACGCTCTACCTCTGCACCACTGTAACGTTATGACGTCATACCGCTGAAGTGCTGAACGTGACGTCACTTTCCAAGTATTTGGTCACGTGAAAATATTTGATTCAAGAGCCCCTATTAAAAGCATTCTCCAACTATCAAAACTAAATGTATGAGAAATCTAAAAACACCGTTGTTTGCACTGGATCTTTGACAAGTTTCAGTTTAAATTTCAGGTCTCTAGCTGATTCCGTTATTTGCTGGTACGAGATCTACAGAAATATGTAGTCAAAATGTCTATTTTTCGGGTTTTAACCTTAAAAATATCTAAAACTAGATTTTTCCCAGATATAACGAAACCGCCCAGACCTAGATCGCATTGTGGTCTATCAGTGTGGCTAATTTCAGCGAAATCGTTCTCACCGATTTCTTTGTCCTCAAATCGCTGAATTTTACAACACATTGTGTCCCAATAGCCGTATAGACATTTGTTCCGTAGAACAGAATAGAATAATTCTGTTCCACTACACTCATTCTATATTTTACATCGATTGCGAAACAAGCTTTAAGCTTAAATTAATCACACTCGATGTCTGCTTCCTGGAGACTTAACCAGTACTCGTGCCGTTTTGTGTGGAAAAATCTCAAAAGGACCCGCTCATCACGGGACTCGAACCAGGGACCTTTGATACGAGAGGCCGACGCTCTACCTCTGCACCACTGTAACGTTATGACGTCATACCGCTGAAGTGCTGAACGTGACGTCACTTTCCAAGTATTTGGTCACGTGAAAATATTTGATTCAAGAGCCCCTATTAAAAGCATTCTCCAACTATCAAAACTAAATGTATGAGAAATTTAAAAACACCGTTGTTTGCACTGGATCTTTGACAAGTTTCAGTTTAAATTTCAGGTCTCTAGCTGATTCCGTTATTTGCTGGTACGAGATCTACAGAAATATGTAGTCAAAATGTCGATTTTTCGGGTTTTAACCTTAAAAATATCTAAAACTAGATTTTTCCCAGATATAACGAAACCGCCCAGACCTAGATCGCATTGTGGTCTATCACTGTGGCTAATTTCAGCGAAATCGTTCTCACCGATTTCTTTGTCCTCAAATCGCTGAATTTTACAACACATTGTGTCCCAATAGCCGTATAGACATTTGTTCCGTTAGAACAGAATAGAATAATTCTGTTCCACTACACTCATTCTATATAAATCAAATGCGAACAACCAATGTCGACCAAGATTGATCGTTACAAACGTACAGACTTGTCTTCCATGACAATCTATGAAAATGCTGTTATAGCTCTCGTATATCAGCATGTGGGTTTAAAGCAATCACAACCACAGATACGATATTATTGATGAGACCTAACTGTATTCCTCTTCAGATCAACTATAGGTTTTCTCTTTATGTAATTAAACCCGTTTTTTATTGCATATCTACAACATTTTAAACGGCTTTTAATTGGAGGAGGTTATCTTGTTTCTTTTACAATTACATAAGTTGACATTGGAATTGCTTTGTTAAAGTACCATCATCAATCAATTCGTAAGAAATCCTGTAAACAATCGGACTTCTTCTTAATGAGGCTTCGTAACATTTTGTTTATCAACATATTAATCAAAATTACAAATAAGACGACTTTGACATATTTACGTATCTTTTCAGTATCTCCCAGATTAAAAATAACTTTCACAACTACTAAGATAAAAACTTTCCTAAGTAGGGTTTTAATTCATTCATAGGATCATAAGCAACTGTGTCCCTCATATAGACGCTTTCTGACGCCTCTGCAGAAGACGGATTTTTTAAAACATAGTGACAAAAGAAGAAATTGCTCAAAACGAGCAATTTCTCCTTTTGCCACAATGTTTTTCAACTTTTAATCATAGGTTATCCATTCAATTATAGAAATTTTGTTTATTGTTTGCCAAAATATGTTCAAAGTTGTCTGCTGCAGAATTGTCGTATGAGGGAAAGGGTGTACGTCGCTTCTAGAGGAATATTGGTTAAAAACTATCCATAAAAAATGCAAATGTAAAGTATCGAAGCATCAAAGTAAAACAAAAGGGGGGGGGGGGGGGGTGGGGGGGGGGGGGCAGTGGCGAGACACTAAGTGACACTCGTTTTCAATATTAGAGATAGAATCCGGTCGGAAGTCGATTCTCACTACCTGTCCAAAACCCGAACAATTCGTATCTCTGAAATCTAAGCCTCTATTCTTTCCAATTGAAGACCAGAACCTTTTCGAAACATACACAAATGACGCACAATTAACCCTTTCCCCACACGTAGACGCTTTCTATATACGACTTTTGAAAAAAATTGCGACCGAAGGTGAAATTAATTGCTCTTATCGAGCAATTTCTCCTTATACCACAATGCTTTAAACTTTTTTCAGTTTTTATTCTTTTAGTTATAGAACTTTTCCACATTTTCCCTTTATGTTTTCAAAGTGGTCTGCTGCAGATATGTTGTATGTTGGTTTAAGATAAAACTTGTTTTTACGAAATAGTGCTTGTAGCAAAAGGATACACGAGTATATGATCAAATTAATATCATACTAGTCTAGTTAGTGCTAATTATCCTAGATCTGTTATGTTATTTCGTTTATAAATAAAATGAAAGATAAAAAATATACTTTGCTATGTATGTCTATGTATGTCTATGTATGTCTATGTATGTCTTTTTTTTTTTTTAATTCGGATACGACTACGTGCGTAGAATTTGGTTTTTAAGGAAACGTTTTACAGATTATTTCCTACACAATAACTACGCGGAGGGCGACTTTGAAAGCATCTAGGTAAAAATATGAATACTCCCTATAAATAAGTATGCAACGTTTAAAATCATTAAATAGAACTGAACACAATGGCAAAATGTGCATTATTGAGTATTTCACCTATTTGCCACAATGTACTTTTTTTGTTAATTCGTGTGCTGCAGGTGTGTGATAGTATGTCGGTATAGGGGGGAAGAGGTAAGCCATATTAACCCTTTCCCTGATATAGACGCTTTCTGACGCCTCTGCAGCAGACGGCTTTTAAAAACATGTATAGTGACAAAAGAAGAAATTGCTCAAAACGAGCAATTTCTGCTTTTGCCACAATGTTTTCCACTTTTAGTCATAGGTTATCCATTCAATTATAGAGATTTTCTATTTTTTGATAAAATAAAATAATGTTTGAAGTCGTCTGCTGCAGAATTGTCGTATGAGGGAAAGGTTTAATACGAGCTACGTGTAGTCATGAAGGGGCAGAAGGGTTAACGAAGCGGATTTTATTAGTGTCTTCTCTTGACATTATCTCCCGGATTATCTGTTTTATTAAACTCTAGAATACGGTAATAATCGCAGCACAGAATTCTTGTCTATTGTCCGGCGTCCCCGGTTATCTCAATCCAACATCAGTCCCTGCGGCGATTGTACGGTTTAGACAAGTCATTCGAGGGCTAAATTTACACTGTTCAAATTTGGACACTCATGGCTGTATAGATATGAAATTTAAATGAAGTTTTCAAACGATTTCAATAATATCTATTCCGCTATACTAGAAAAGCATTTCAATCCTTTCCCACACATATCGAGGGCTTGGCGTGAAACGGTTGTAACTAAAATTAGTATTTTTTTACCAAGGTTAATCACCTCGCCATAAAGTCTTTATAAGCGTTAAATCAATTTTCTTGGTAAACAATGGAAATTTAGGTGCCATTGCTCGTTCTGAGCAATGGCACCTAAATTTGCATTGTTTACAAAGGGGTCAAAATTGCCCCTAAACCAGGGTTTTCAAAATAGGTTTTAAGTTACAACCGTTTCACGCCAAGCCCTCGATATAATGTTTCTGAGGCCTCTGCAGTAGACAGTTTTTGAAAACAATATTTTCAGCATTTTGGGGTTTTTTTTCAAAAAATGTCCGTCATTTATATAGAGTTACTAAATGTTTTCAAAGTTATCTGTTGTCAATTTGAAGTGTGCGGGAAAGGGTTAAAAGAATAACCATACGCAGTATTGCTCAACTTTAAGTTAAAGTTAAGAATGATGTAGATCAAGATGTGTCTGCACAACTTGAATCTTTATTATGATATAATTATGCGTCTGTAATGTCTAATAAGGGTTTTATGACATTTTCGACATTATTTCAGTTAAATCGCGACGACCGAACACGTATGTATCCATCATCCCTTGGTTAACAAAAGACGGTACTTGTCGGGAATGTGCCTTGCCAAAGGATACTCGGTCATGATCGCAATGAGCGAGGATCGAACCCGGTGCCCCCAGTGCCAATGTCATGAGGCTAGCAACTCTTCAATGGCGAATTGCTTTGATTTTTATATGCATCAATGCTCTCTACTGTTGGGTATTTAACCACATACAGACAATCTGCACACGACTTAGGAAACATGTCCGCAAAAATATGAAAACATTCTTTAAATGAAAGTATAATTATAAAATAGAGCTGAAAACATTTTGGCAAATGGAGAAGTTGCTCATTATGAGCAACTTCTCCATTTGCCAGAATGTTTTCAAAAGTCGTCTGCTTGAGAGGCGTCAGAAAGCGTCTGTATGTCGGAAAGAGTTAACTCAACAACAAATGAAAAGCTGGACAGGTCAATTTTAAAACAATTAACATTGAATGGACCAAGGGTAAAAATACCAGTTGCATGAAGTCAGTAGGATACGGATTAACTTGACTGAGCGGTGCTCCAGAAAAACCAACATTAGCGTACATATTACACGTGTTGAAACAAAACACTTGTATGCCCATCAATGATGAAGGATGCAAATAGATACTGCTTTACAGAAGTTTCTTTCAACCTTCTATGACTAATTGGCGAAAGATGAAGAGCCGAATCAGACAACTGATCTGAATCTACACTTATCGCAAATGCTTAACGGTTGGTTTTCGCTTAGAATTGAAGGCAGTGGCGAGACACTAAGTGACACTCGTTTTCAATATTAGAGATAGAATCCGGTCGAAGTCGATTCTCACTACCTGTCCAAAACCCGAACAATCGTATCTCTGAAATCTAAGCCTCTATTCTTTCCAATTGAAGACCAGAACCTTTTCGAAACATACACAAATGACGCACAATTAACCCTTTCCCCAAACGTAGACGCTTTCTATATACGACTTTTGAAAAAAATTGCGACCGAAGGTGAAATTAATTGCTCTTATCGAGCAATTTCTCCTTATACCACAATGCTTTAAACTTTTTTCAGTTTTTATTCTTTTAGTTATAGAACTTTTCCACATTTTCCCTTTATGTTTTCAAAGTGGTCTGCTGCAGATATGTTGTATGTTGGTTTAAGATAAAACTTGTTTTTACGAAATAGTGCTTGTAGCAAAAGGATACACGAGTATATGATCAAATTAATATCATACTAGTCTAGTTAGTGCTAATTATCCTAGATCTGTTATGTTATTTCGTTTATAAATAAAATGAAAGATAAAAAATATACTTTGCTATGTATGTCTATGTATGTCTATGTATGTCTATGTATGTCTTTTTTTTTTTTTAATTCGGATACGACTACGTGCGTAGAATTTGGTTTTTAAGGAAACGTTTTACAGATTATTTCCTACACAATAACTACGCGGAGGGCGACTTTGAAAGCATCTAGGTAAAAATATGAATACTCCCTATAAATAAGTATGCAACGTTTAAAATCATTAAATAGAACTGAACACAATGGCAAAATGTGCATTATTGAGTATTTCACCTATTTGCCACAATGTACTTTTTTTGTTAATTCGTGTGCTGCAGGTGTGTGATAGTATGTCGGTATAGGGGGGAAGAGGTAAGCCATATTAACCCTTTCCCTGATATAGACGCTTTCTGACGCCTCTGCAGCAGACGGCTTTTAAAAACATGTATAGTGACAAAAGAAGAAATTGCTCAAAACGAGCAATTTCTGCTTTTGCCACAATGTTTTCCACTTTTAGTCATAGGTTATCCATTCAATTATAGAGATTTTCTATTTTTTGATAAAATAAAATAATGTTTGAAGTCGTCTGCTGCAGAATTGTCGTATGAGGGAAAGGTTTAATACGAGCTACGTGTAGTCATGAAGGGGCAGAAGGGTTAACGAAGCGGATTTTATTAGTGTCTTCTCTTGACATTATCTCCCGGATTATCTGTTTTATTAAACTCTAGAATACGGTAATAATCGCAGCACAGAATTCTTGTCTATTGTCCGGCGTCCCCGGTTATCTCAATCCAACATCAGTCCCTGCGGCGATTGTACGGTTTAGACAAGTCATTCGAGGGCTAAATTTACACTGTTCAAATTTGGACACTCATGGCTGTATAGATATGAAATTTAAATGAAGTTTTCAAACGATTTCAATAATATCTATTCCGCTATACTAGAAAAGCATTTCAATCCTTTCCCACACATATCGAGGGCTTGGCGTGAAACGGTTGTAACTAAAATTAGTATTTTTTTACCAAGGTTAATCACCTCGCCATAAAGTCTTTATAAGCGTTAAATCAATTTTCTTGGTAAACAATGGAAATTTAGGTGCCATTGCTCGTTCTGAGCAATGGCACCTAAATTTGCATTGTTTACAAAGGGGTCAAAATTGCCCCTAAACCAGGGTTTTCAAAATAGGTTTTAAGTTACAACCGTTTCACGCCAAGCCCTCGATATAATGTTTCTGAGGCCTCTGCAGTAGACAGTTTTTGAAAACAATATTTTCAGCATTTTGGGTTTTTTTTTCAAAAAATGTCCGTCATTTATATAGAGTTACTAAATGTTTTCAAAGTTATCTGTTGTCAATTTGAAGTGTGCGGGAAAGGGTTAAAAGAATAACCATACGCAGTATTGCTCAACTTTAAGCTAAAGTTAAGAATGATGTAGATCAAGATGTGTCTGCACAACTTGAATCTTTATTATGATATAATTATGCGTCTGTAATGTCTAATAAGGGTTTTATGACATTTTCGACATTATTTCAGTTAAATCGCGACGACCGAACACGTATGTATCCATCATCCCTTGGTTAACAAAAGACGGTACTTGTCGGGAATGTGCCTTGCCAAAGGATACTCGGTCATGATCGCAATGAGCGAGGATCGAACCCGGTGCCCCCAGTGCCAATGTCATGAGGCTAGCAACTCTTCAATGGCGAATTGCTTTGATTTTTATATGCATCAATGCTCTCTACTGTTGGGTATTTAACCACATACAGACAATCTGCACACGACTTAGGAAACATGTCCGCAAAAATATGAAAACATTCTTTAAATGAAAGTATAATTATAAAATAGAGCTGAAAACATTTTGGCAAATGGAGAAGTTGCTCATTATGAGCAACTTCTCCATTTGCCAGAATGTTTTCAAAAGTCGTCTGCTTGAGAGGCGTCAGAAAGCGTCTGTATGTCGGAAAGAGTTAACTCAACAACAAATGAAAAGCTGGACAGGTCAATTTTAAAACAATTAACATTGAATGGACCAAGGGTAAAAATACCAGTTGCATGAAGTCAGTAGGATACGGATTAACTTGACTGAGCGGTGCTCCAGAAAAACCAACATTAGCGTACATATTACACGTGTTGAAACAAAACACTTGTATGCCCATCAATGATGAAGGATGCAAATAGATACTGCTTTACAGAAGTTTCTTTCAACCTTCTATGACTAATTGGCGAAAGATGAAGAGCCGAATCAGACAACTGATCTGAATCTACACTTATCGCAAATGCTTAACGGTTGGTTTTCGCTTAACGCTACTCATGTCTCGTCTTCCTTGTAGGGTGGAAGAAAATGTCCTCACTTACATGTTTTATACAGGTACCACAGGTATTATTATGTTACTTCGTGAAAAACAATTTGTATGTGATTATTAAATTAAATGAAAATCTTTCTGACACAAAATCACCTACATTTCCTTGCCAACTGGTATGATATTTCTAGAATGGCTTTGCACGTCCGGAAAAATGGCTGGGTCATTTCGCTTATGACATGTTATAAACGATATTATTTCCAAATTTAATTAAAGTTAACGTCCATGGCATCTCGATCACACAATTAAAGGGCATTGCAGATGATACCATGAGTTGGCATACAGGGAAATAGTCAGTGTTGTAAGTCTATTCTTCGTGCACTGCTTGATTTGGATATAAATCAGTTTTATTACAAACAACGGCTAATACGATTTCCTCAAAGTGTAATAAAAACGCGAATAAAACTTTACAACAACTGACCTTTCCGTCACTTTTTGTCAGTTTAGCCCTTATCGCACTGAACTCCTGCAATTGGTATCATTGTAATCGATTTTCGATCAGTTCTTACACGTTGATTTTGTAGTGTTTTGCTTGTCATGCAAAAAGCGAACAATGTAGACCAAGATCAGACTGCACGAATGTGTAGCCTTATTTTAGCCTACATTTTTAGCAAATGTGACTTAAAGTCGTGTATTCTGACATGCATTAACCCTGTTTACAGTTGCTTACAGCGGGAAGCGGTTTAATTATGTTCGCATGTCAAGGTCATCATTCGATAAATACGACCAATACCATTTGCTTAACTCCACAAATGTTTTCTTTATGATTTGTCGAATATCGAAAATGTAATTAATAATCATCATAAATGTATATTGTCTGAAAATGTTGTCTTATTCAAGCGATGCAAGGAAAACAATTTGAACAAGTGTATGTACCTATATAAAAACACACATACCTATTTAATGGTCACTTAGATTGATTGATGTATTGGGTTTTGAAATTGATTATCCTCGGTCGTGTCACGTAAATGGAAATTGAAGTTACATTTCCAGTCAATGAATTAGATTAGCGTACGGTGTAGACCCAGATCAGCTTCTGTATACACTCAATCTGCAACAGTCACTATACGGTTAATTACCCATGAAAACGCATCTAGTAATGAAGCGGAAGACTGATCGGACTGTAAGAGTGCGTTAACAGATCTTTTGTGGAAGACAGTGGTGCAGAGGTAGAGCGTCGGCCTCTCGTATCAAAGGTCCTTGGTTCGAGTCCCGTGATGAGCGAGTCCTGACTTTGGGATTTTTCCACACAAACGGCGCGAGTACTGGTGAAGTCTCCAGGAAGCAGACATCGAGCGTGATTAATCTAAGCCCAAGGCTTAATTGTTTCGCAATCGAGGTAAAATAAATAAGTTTAAACTAAACAGATCTTTGACTACTGGTCCATTTATCCCGACACCAGCCAGTCTGTCGTAATGGTATATATCCCACAATCCAGAGCGTCAAGGTCATACTGCATTGTATCGGATGCGACACATTAATTATGCACTCGCAGACGAAAACAAACATTGTTATACTAGCCTTTTTATAATTTTCCCAGACCCAGTAGCACCGATTAAACCACATAGATGACACTTTTTATAAACAAAAAGATTTTGGAATTCTATTCTAGTTAATGGGGGGACAAATTGTCATAATGACACAACGGTGCTTTCTCATTTAACCCTTTCCCTCATACGACAATTCTGCAGCAGACGACTTTGAACGTATGTTGTCAAAACATAGAAAATCTCCATAATTGAATGGATAACCTATGACTAAAAGTGGAAAACATTGTGGCAAAAGGAGAAAATGCACATTTTGTGTAATTTCTTCTTTTGTCACTATGTTTTCAAAAAGCCGTCTGCTGCAGAGGCGTCCGAAAGCGTCTATATGAGGGAAAGGGTTAAACAATAAAATGTCATTTAAATGTTTTGCATAAAAAAATGATATGGTTTGTATAGATATGATAGATAGATATTTTATTTGACTTATACAAATGCACGTATCATTCAAGTCATTTACATAAATTATATATAATATTATGCATTACATATACACATATATACTTGAACATCAAATAGTAATTCGATATAACTTGTTTCATAGTTATAGCTCTTTCACTGCCAAATTTCACAAAGTCGACTCTTCATTGTTCAAAATTGGACCACTCCATTTTTCGTCGAACAGGAATTTGGTAACATTTAATGGCTTAGTGGTTACGAGCTGTCTCACATGAATCTGCATTGTTTGCAAAAGCATGTAATTGCCTCTGGCAGCGAAAGCCATGAATCCAAATAGCTGATAACAAATGAAACAATTGGATTTAACATGCTCAAACGCAGACTTTGATTGATTACCGCCGTTTTTAACAATTTCTCAGTAATATCACGGCGGCCATTTCACCTATTCATGCATTTCCTGGTTTTCTCACACCAGTATTCCACACAACAATCTTCCCAAGCAACTGGCTGCTTTTCCACATAGACTGAGCACATTGGTGGAAGACGAATGAAGCATGTCGCATTGACTTTTGTCAATCGTCGGAAAGAAAGTTGGCCGAGCCGGGATTCGAACTCACAACCCCTGGATTGACAGCCCGCGTCGCTACCGACTGAGATACCGGGGCTCGGCCCAAACGCAGACACTATGAACGTTAATCTTAATTGTATGTTACACTGTCTCCGTAAAAAAACTAATAAACATAGATCCCTTATCCACCTTTAATGTTCATATTTTCTGACAATGGATGGGTAACCTGACTAGTATGGGAAAATGAGAAAACGTAAAAAGTATATGAAGTTGACAATGGGCATTTGTGAAGGAAAATAGCTTAAGTTTAATCGAATTAATAATCAGAATATATAATCATCAAATTAAAACTGCGATAAAAGAAATAATGCATGTATTTCGTTATAATTTTGCGCATAGATTGGGAATAGAAAGTTTTGGCAAAATGCGAAATGCATTAAGACAATTTATACACTGGTTTCCAACATCGTGAATCCAGTGTGAGTGGGTGTCTTACTGTCGTAACAGTGTCGACACTTTTTATAATGTTTATAAATGTCAATGAATGGAAAGGGGACATGCCAGTCCAAATGTTGTGATGTACGTCCATAAAAACTGAATCCTTGGCATGACATTCAAAATTATATAGGAGCCAGTGCAGGAGATAAAGTACAAGTTGGCATTTCTGAACAGTGTAGGTTCAGATCATCTTGTCAACCTGCTCAGTCTTATCAGAATCCACACACGTTGACAGAATCTTCTAAAATATGTGAACATTTTAGAGCTTGATCATACTTTGTGAAGGCACAGACTGATCTTGATCTATTCTGTCCTCAAAAGCACACGTTTTCTCATGTAAGGGCTCCTATAATACAACAATAATAACAACCACGTGACAGATTGAAGGTTACATTCATAATTATACATATCTACAGGGGCCTTTATAAGGAGGAGTAAACTGATCTTTGTCAAGGAATAACTCTCTGATTTAACTCTGATTACTCTAAACTCTATATTGCGGGTACTCAAAAGAACTGAAGTCTAACTGAGAAGATTATTTTGAGTAACCACAATGTAGGGTTTAGAGTTAAACAACGGAATTTAGAAGATGATGTGCAGTTACATGCGAGTCATCACGAGAGAAAACCAACATTGTGGACTCTGCGTAAAGTATCGACACGGACCAGCCTAAGCATGCAGCGCAAGCTTACACGGATAGACACTTTTCGCCTCCTGTGGATTTTCTGTTTCAGGAATCATTACTCTATACCTCTATCCCCGTGAGACGGAATGTGTCGGCCCGGATCAGTCTGCGCAGGCTGATCTGGGTCGATACATTACGCAGAGGCCATACTGTTGGTTTTCTCGCGGGAAGGCTCATGTGTTGTATGTGGGAAAGGGCTAAGTCAGCCATAAGGAGTACGGGAGAGAAAATAGAAGATAGACAGTGATGTGAGGGCAAGGCAATGCATTATTTTCACATTTTTATGATACCATCTATCGACATCTCAAACCACTTGATACTCTCAGTCAACCCTTACCCCGATACAGACGATATTTATCGGCATAGCAGACTTGTGAAAACAGTGTGAGAAAAGGATATTAATGTTCATTTAAGAGCCTTTTCTCTTTCCCCTATAACTTTTTGAACTGTCTGTCAAAATTAATCTTTCATTTTGTTCGATATTTTTAAAGCAGAAGACACTTAAATAACATACCAAGTTAAGAAATGAATCGCAGAAATTATAACATAACAAAACAGCATCTCCCTAAATCTATGAGAAATCATTAACAGCGTGATAGTATCGTTTTTGCCAGACTTGATATGGGGGACTGTGCGCACATCTGCTAGTATTTATAGGCTTCCATCGAATGCTGTGCGGCAGATATAAGGGATTTAACAATAAGAAACGTCATACGGAAATAGCCATCTTTTTTGGTTTGGTTTAGCTTGTTTACTGTTTGTTTTGTTTGCTATCAATAGTCTTTACGTCATATCCCGGCGTTTCCTGGTTAAAATACCAGCACTTATTCTTATACCAGCGAAAGATAGACCAGTTTACATATACTATATAGTATTTATACTTATGGATAAGTACTAGCCATTTTCGACACACCTGGGGCAGAGAAGACTTTAAAAACATCTAGGTAAAAATATCGAAAATATCTATAAATGAAAAAAATAATTACTGAATCGAGTTGAAAAACTTGTGGCAAAAAGTAAATTACTTCTTATTATGGGCAGTTTTCCCTTTTGACACAGTGTTTTGCAATAGACGTTTGCTGCAGATGCGTCAAAATGTATCTTCAGTTAGGAAATATTAATATATATCTAAATGAACAAAGTCAGTCCAGTGTGTTTATTTACCATCACCTTTCGGCATATAGCCATTTGGCGAGAAGGTGAAAAAGGTTCGATGGTCGAGTGCTCTTTCATACCCGACTAGAGTCCTTTAACGAGTGTTTTACGCCGGTATCAAGTATATATGGTTTCTCCCAACCACTAATTCAACTTATTTTATTACTACAACATATTTCTTTTCACTCAAATAGATTTATTGGTGCTGGTAGTAATAAAGTACGGAAGATATGGATGATTAGAATAATTCTTGTTTTGGGGGAAATAAGGCAATTTAAGACCTTCGTTTTGAAAGTGTATTCGTGTTTTGAAATGTTTTGTTTGTTTATTTAAGTTTACGCAGTTTTCAACATTATTATAGTTATATCATAGCGACAGCTGACTTATGCATGTCCCTTGAGTAAACACTCCAGTACTAGGTTAGGATATATGCCTTGGCTTAGGGCACTCCACATTGACAGCTCCGACTGGGTTTCGAGCCAGGGACACCCGGTTCAAAATCCCCGAGGCTAATCACTCAGCAACGGCAGATTCCTGTTTTGAAATGTTTCGATGCATCAGATCAGAATAAGGACAAAACAGATACACATGCATTTATACACATACGTATAAAGTTCACTTCGGTATGAAACAGATTGATTGCGCAGATACATTTCAACAAGCTGTGCTTTGTATTTCGATTCGATTATAATTGTTGAATTATTGAGCAAGTAAATTGGTTTTATAAAAAATATCGTGAATGTGAATAATAATCGGAAATACGTATTGCTATCAACCCTTTCCCTCATATGACAATTCTGCAGCAGACGACTTTGAACGTATTTTGTCAAAACATAGAAAATCTCCATAATTGAATGGATAACGTATGACAAAAAGTGGAAAACATTGTGGCAAAAGGAGAAATTGCACGTTTTGTGCAATTTCTTCTTTTGTCACTATGTTTTCAAAAAGCCGTCTGCTGCAGAGGCGTCAGAAAGCGTCTATATGAGGGTAAGGGTTAATATATATATGAGCCGCGTCGGGCATTTTGGGGGTATTAATACATCCGCGTACTTTGAAGACTCAAGTGAGCCTGTAAATATACACATTCTCATCTTCACCGTCCGCGAGTATACAATATAGACTCAAATTAGCATAGTTGTGTTTCTATAAATCTAGATATTCAGTTAAAACATTAAAATTAAACCCTTCCACACTTACAGACGCATCTGCAGCAGAGAAGTTTTAAAAAATAAAACATGGCTAAACATTATGAGCAATTTCTCCTTTTGTCTCAATGCATCTGCAGCAGACCAGTTTTAAAAAATAAAACATGGCTAAACATTATGATCAATTTCTCCTTTTGTCTCAATGCATCTGCAACAGACAAGCTTTAAAAAAAAAACATGGCTAAACATTATGATCAATTCCTCCTTTTGTCTCAATGCATCTGCAGCAGACAAGCTTTAAAAAATAAAACATGACTAAACATTATGATCAATTTCTCCTTTTGTCTCAATGCATCTGCAGCAGACAAGCTTTAAAAAATAAAACATGGCTAAACATTATGAGCAATTTCTCCTTTTGTCTCAATGTTTTTAACCCTATCCAATCATTTGTATTTGTATTGGTAGGGGGGTGTTCTGTATCTCTGCCAATATATTTTCAAGATCGTCTGCTGCAATAATGTCTGTACGTGGGAAATGGTTACTTGATCGTCGTTGAACTCGTATATCATAAATGACGTCGCCAGCGTGAAATAACGTCATTCTATATTTGTCGGTATATAACTAGTGTAATAACAATGCTACGTAACGTCATAATGAAAATGACCGCGCTATATAACGACGTTATATATATTTTTCGCTAATAATCCTCGAATTGGAATTTATGATATAAATAGAATATAACATTCGTGGTCATTCAATACAAAATGTTATTAAAACTCGTTTAATAAAATTTCGTATTGAATGACTACTCATGTAATATCCTTTATATATATGGTTTGTCGAACTATTTAGTCATTTTATGATTGATTATGTTTTACCTTTCTCTTAGTTTAATCACGTCGTTTACGCGTTACCGTTGAAGAGATGTTACATTAGGGTGTTGCTGATTTCATCGATGTACAGATGAGCCGTCCCGCGAGAAAAAACAACATTATAGACTCTGCGTAATGTATCCACCCAGATCAGCCTGCGAAGTACGGGCCGACATATTCCGTCTCATGTGGATAGAGGTATAGAGTAATGATTCCCGAAACACAAAATCCACATGAGGCGAACAGTGTCTGTCCGGGTTAGCCTGCGCGGCATGGTATGTTGATCCGATCGATACTTTAAGCAGAGTCCACAATGTTGGTTTTCTCACGGAAAGGCTCGAATATTAATGGATCTGTAGATGGGTAGATTAAGGTTAAAAGATCGTTTAAACTACGAGATTAATTAAGCTTAAAAACGATAAAAATCCAACATTTGTGAAAAAATCTCAACGATGGTTATTTTTCCCTTCGCTTTATTTGAATTTCTCTTGCTTTTTCTTCTTCAGTTATTACAATTATCTGTAATTTCAAGCATACTGTCTCTGTTCCTATTTTATTTAAAAGTAAAGTTAAGTTAATATATGGATGATTTAGAATTAACCTCCTTATACCACATTGTTTTCAAATGTGTCTCCGGCAGATGTGTCAATATACGTCTACAAGAGGGAAAGATAAAAGTTAAGATGCTATTCTCAGCTGTTGTGTATTTTGCTCTTGAAGTGAAATTAGAAAAAGCAAGTTAGACATTACTAATATACAGTCATGTACGATAGCATGTCCCTGATTGGGTCATACTCAAAGACATGTAGTATTAGCTTTTCCACCTTTGCCATCAGGAATAATATGGGCCGTCCCGCGAGAAAACCAACAGTATGGCCTCTGCGTAATGTATCGACCCGGATCAGCATGCGCAGTCCGCACATACTGATCCGGGCCGACACATTCCGTATCAGTGGGAAAGAAGTATAGAGTAATGATTCCTGAAACAGAAAATCCACAGGAGGCGAAAAGTGTCTATCCGCGTAAGTCGGCGCGGCATGCTTAGGCTGATCCGGTTCGGTACTTTACGCAGAGTCCACACTGTTGGTTTTCTCGCGTGACGGCTAATATAGGGTTTACATAACGACTGACTAGGTCAGATTAAAAGGACCAGCAGTACTAGTTATGTACCCAGAAAACGGCGTGGTATAAATGAAAATGAGTTTAGAGAGTCGTTAAACGGCACCACTCAAACTCCCGATTGAATTGTCTAAACTGATAACATGTTCATTTACCAACTAAGAAGGAAAGGTACATAGATATGTTTGATTTATCATTTAAATACATGTGTGAGAACATAAATGGATGAAAATAGCCTGTAAATCATATATTGTAACTGTTTCACATGAATCGTCTTTATACTGAAACACGACAGGTCCAAAGGAGGCTTATCAGCTTTCCGCGCGACTATGGGCAACATTGCCTTATACTACATGGTTGTCATTTAGACAAATCTAATCCGGAAATGAATTTTAATAGAAAAAGGTTTAAATCTGAAATCCAGTATAGTCATTGAACCAATGAAGCATGCAATGCTTAAATAGTATGCGTATGTTTACGCATCTGCAGGAGAAAACTTAAAAACATTGTGGCAAAAATATTGTTAATAATGTGGACTTTTTTTGTCGGAATGTTGTCAACTTTATGCAATATTTTAATATTCATGTATACCCTGAGCGCCAAGGGAAGGGGAGTAAAATCTCCCATTTTTGAAAGTTTGTTACATGACTCTTCCAGGGATCGAACTTTGATCTCCCGAACCCACGACGGACGCTTTAACCACTACAACACGGTGACGGATCAATGTGTATATAATAAATATAAATAAAGCCCACAAGTCAAGTTTAATCGCTAGATTCATAATACCACTCAAGTTACATATTTTGTTAAACTGTTTTTATGTGATTTAACCCTTTGCATTCTTTAACAGATATAGTTATGAGAATTCTGCAAATCTAAATAAACCAAGCCTGCAACATTCTCAATCGTTTCTTTTCACTGCGACTTGGACCAGATATTACAAGACGCTCTACCATTAATAAACATACATATAGCTAGGTTTTCCTAAAGAATCACAGGACAGCGTAGTTATGACGTCGACTTTGAAAACGTTCAGGTCCCCCCTGTTCAGCAATCGAACTAAATACAACTCTTATTCTTATGCTATTATAATGAAGTAACAATAATTCTTATTGGCTTAACCAGTATAATTGAGCTAATCAGAAATGTTGTTATTTTTGAAATTCAGATAATTCTCAAATAGATGAAGTATCCATTTTGAATGGTTAGTGTGAACGGAGCCGGGTCTTGCTGACGAGAGTCTGTCGAGAGTCTGACGAGAGTCGCAGTTAGCTGCGACTACAACTTACATGTGTTGCCTTTGTGAATGCCAGACAGCAACCAGCTATGTAAAAAAGCAAGCGTCTGCCAGTGCGTCGTGTTCCTTTCACTTATTTAGTACAGACGTTGACATTTAACGTATGCATGAAGGAAAATGGCGAGGGTTAGCTCTAGACCTACCTTCAAAAATAACACAATCCGCGAGAAATTGATGTTATCGCATATACCGTAAATTACTTTGATAGCTCTATTAAAACCCTATAAAATGTGTTCAGTATTAGAGACATACAGACGCGATTTCTTACCCACAAAACGTGTCAGACCTACACTATTACAGATTATAACAGAAAAACCAACTGCGACATTAAATTTTAACAAATTCTATATAGCTCGTTTCCTGATTCACGTCTTCTTTGTTTGCAAGATGTGTTCAAACTTTACGCCTAGGCGGAAGATGATGATGATGACGATGATGATGATGATGATGATGATGATGATGATGATGATGATGATGATGATGATGATGATGATGATGATTATGGTGATGATGAAGATGATTATGGTGATGATGAAGATGAGGATGAGGATGCTGAGGATGCTGCTGCTGCTGCTGCTGATGATGATGATGAGGAGGAGGCAGATGATGAAGAAGGAGATGATGATGCTGATGATGCTTATGATGATGATGATGATGATGATGATGATAATGATGATGATGATGATGATGATGATGATGATGATGATGATGATGATGATGATGATGATGATGATAAAAATCATTTATAGAAACGATATCAATGATCACCAAGAATTGAAGCCTATGAATAAAGGAACCATAAGTATGAGTACTCGTATATTTCAACTTTTCTAAATAGTTTGCATTAAACTTAATAGAATCAGCAATATATCATTCTAAACCATCGACTTATGATAATTGAATAGGGCTTATCAGCTGACACGACAGCTGCTGCACTACTGCTTCGTGTAGTTTTAAAAGATATATATCATATCATTTATACTAGTTAATTAAGCCAACATTTTAACCCTTTCCCTCATATAGACGCTTTCTGACGCCTCTGCAGCAGACGGCTTTTTGGAAACATAGTGACAAAAGAAGAAATTGCACAAAACGTGCAATTTCTCCTTTTTCCACAATGTTTTCCACTTTTTGTCATAAGTTATCTATTCAAATATGGAGATTTTCTATGTTTTGACAAAATATTTCAAAGTCGTCTGCTGCAGAATTGTCGTATGAGGGAAAGGGTTAATTAATTCAGTTCGCTCGATTGCGAATTTATTCTAAACAGGTCATGAGGGAAAATAGTGCGATTTACCTGTTAGGCAATTGATATAGAACACGCCATAAGAAAAAAGGAACTTCGGGATGTTGTGACCAGCAATGACTTGGATCAGGTTGCGATCCACTTAGTCTGATCATGATGTACAATGTTAGGCTACTAATCATAGAAGCACACTGGATGTTTCTTACGAGAAGTTACGACCATTAACCCTTTCCCACTTACAATAAATCTGCAGCAGACGACTTATATACATCTTGGCAAACATATAGAAAATCCCTATGAAGGAAAGTATAAGTAGTGAATAATTGTGTAAACATTGATGCAAAAGGATTGATTGATTGGGGTTTAACGCCGTTTTTAACAATTTCTCAGTTATATCACGGCGGCCAGTTCACCTACTCATGCATTTCCTGGTTTTCTCACACCAGTACTCCACACAACAATCTTCCCAAGGAACTGGCTGCTTTCCCACATAGACTTAGCCCATTGGTGGAAGACGAATGACGCATGTCGCATTGACTTTTGTCAATCGTCGGAAAGAAAGTTGGCCGAGCCGGGATTCGAACTCACAACCCCTGGATTGACAGCCCGCGTAGCTACCGACTGAGCTACCGGGGCTCAGCTGTTGCAAAAGGAAGAATTGCGCGAAATCATTTCGAGCAACTTAGCCTTTAGCCATAATGTTTTCCAATGGTGTCTTCTGCAGATGCGTCCAAAGGTGTCTACAAGTGGGAAATGGTTAAAGTATTCCACGTGATTTGTTTCTGCCATCAGTTTCAATAAATCAAGGTCTGTTATCACGTGACGTGGACCAATTAATGTTATGTGTATATTGATATTGCACTTGCGATACATCTGATAGCATTACTTTCTTCCTTTGATCTCGCAATACAATATAACAATCAAATACAAATGTATGTAAGATAAAAATCGACTATAGTGGCCTTGTGTTTATATGTTTCCTTTCTATTTAAAACAATAAGCTCTTGGTGCCTTTGGCGGTAGGATTGGTTTAACCATTTCCCTAATTCGTTCTACTTTTGACGGTTCTGCAGGTCATAACATTTAGAATCAGTGTGGTAACACGATATTAATTCCACTTTTTCTTACAAGGTGTTCACCTCTATGCAACTAATGTATTTCCATTTTTTCAGGGTGAAGAAATGTTTCACTATGGTGATCTCAAAGAAAAGACAGAAAACCCTGCCAAATAATATCGATGGTTACAGGTTAAAGCAATTCTCCTTTTCAATACATAATTATGATTTCTAGTGGAAATGCACAAAACTGCTTTAAAACCCAATTGTTGACTCCATGGAGTTCATACAGTTTAACGTTATACAACGTTGATGGCATGACACAAATCAATCTAAGACAAGATAAAATTAGAATTGTATGAGGGAACATTGACATTCGGTACTTTGCGATCAGAAAAGGCCTAGATCGCGTACTCGCTCTTAATGATTTCGAACCCGGGACCTTTCGTACCAGACACCTATGATATACCACTATACCACTGTCTTCCGCATCGATGGTAAAAGGCTATAAAACAATTGCTTCTAACGGTAGAGAGGGATATGACCGAGTCAATAACCAAATAAACCCTAATGTTCCCATTAACACGCTGAAACCTTCTAAGCGCATGTGACTTCTGGCCATATTTGTGTATCAAAGCGATCACAAATGGTCTAGTATCACGAATACCCATCTAAGATTACCCTATGTGATGAAATATTTACCCCCGCTGTAGATTGGTAAAGTGATTTATAGCAATTGCAAAACATTGATGTAATATAGGCAATCGTGTTTGTTTATCAACCAATGGATGCATTTATGTCGTATGCTTTCCATTTCAAATTTATTCGTAAGCATGGCTGTATATGAACATTCATGAAAAGGATACAACGTGCACAGTTTTTCTAAATATGTTCATAAAATAATTCTTCTGATTTGGACGTGTCCAAGATTACATATAGTAAGGATAGGGTATAAATGAAATCGAATGTTTTACCCCTTTCCACCATACAGAGGTATGTTGATGCATCTGCAGCAGATAGCTATTGAAATCATTATTGCAAGGAAAGAGACTCATAAAGAGCAATCTCTCATTGTGTCATAAAGTTTTCAAAACTAGTAAATAATGATACTTTAACTTATAAAGAGTTTCCATATATGTGCATGGATGCTTGCAAAAGTCGTCTGCTGCGACGTTGTTGTGTGTGGGGAAAGGGGAGGTGAACACCGTATATCCCCGAGGGGACTTCGGGATGACAGTGTCGGAACGGTAAAGGACAGCCGCCCGTCAATATGTCCAAATTAATTTATCGTATTTGGTCTAAGAGAATAAACATTGATATATCAAATCTAGATACGAAATTCGATTAGCTATTGGGCAAACTCATGATGTTCTATTTAACCCCCTTTTCTGACTGACGGAGTTCTAGGTAACCCTTTCCCACATACAACAAGTCTGCAGCAGACGACTTTGAAAACAAACAAGAACAACAATTGGAAACTCCCTTTAAATGAAAGTACAATAATTGCATAGAGTTGAAAATATGGTGACAAAAGGAGAAATTGCTCGTTTTGAGCAATTTCTTCTTCTGTCAACATGTTTTCAAAAAGCCGCCTTCTGCAGAGGTGTCAGAAAACGTCTATATGAGGTGAAGGGTTAAAATGCGTATTCATATTTTGAAACCCTTACCAGACGATAAAACAAGCACTGTGTAGGTACTCAAAAGTATTTACCAATCGGGACGATACCTTTAACCTTTTCCCACATACAATAAATCTTCGTCAAACGGCTTTGAAATTATCAAGTCCAAGTTATTGAAAGTCTTTATAAATGATAGTATGATTTCGAAAGGCGTCTGCTGCAGAGGCGTCAGAAAGCGTCTATATGTGGATAAGGTTTGAGTTTCCATCTCATATATGTGTAACCGTAATACAAGAAAACACGTTATTGGCAATTGTTTCATCCAGATGTCATCTTCTGTATATCATTTGTATTCTATTGTTATATCCCCAGATACCTAGTTTATGGGGGCTATATAGGAGTCACGCTTGTCGGTCGGTTTGTCGGTTTGTCGGTCCGTTGGTCTGTGGACATTTCTTGTGAACACTATTTCTCAGCAACCCTTGGTCAGAATTCAATATAACTTCACAAGAATGATTGATACCAAGCCTAGTTGGGGTATTCATCACCTTCAGTGATATTTCTAATTTAGATACAATTTGTCTATAATTTAAGGTTCATTTACGAAAGGATAACCATATTGGAGGCGAAAACACTACATACTTGTCAGCCAATCTTATTCCTCATATGTTGTATATGTTAAAGGTTAAATAATATATGTGTAGCACAATGCTTTCAAATGCAGCATAGTGAATACATATGTCTATATCATTGTGTTCTTGCCTTACATGTACATTAACACAAGTTATAACAATAATTGTGCTTCGTTAATTCGAGTCCGAGTTCAACTGTAGCCTTGTAGATTTTGAGCGAACTCTCCATCGAAACTGGGCCACTTTGTAAATGAATTATTCCGTTATCTTTGACCGCCCTTGTCCACCATTTTCCATTAAGGAATTGGATATTTTATGGCGAGATATAAGGACATTATTTTTCTAATGCTTTCTTGAAATTAGGTATGTTACTTTAGTCTATAAAACGATGATAACCTAGACAAACCCCACATAGATCGAATTAGATGATGAAAGTTTTGATTGATTGATTGACTGAATGTTTAACTCATTCGTTCTTGTATTCATCGGTTGGTCGACTGACCTTTTCTCATGGGTTTTCTTCATGAAAATTCCTTATAGTCAAATCCGTAGAAAACAGATGACCAGATGTGAGAAAATACAACAAAAATAGATCCTGACAATGCAAGGCTATGTACCTTCACACTCTCAATGTCAATAACAGTTATTTCGCAAAATGGACAGTGATGTTTAGTACTACTTCCGGATAATGAATCTAGATCACTAGACGAATAAATATCTGGATCGAATTCCCCATCGTCCCATAAAAACACATTCCGGTACCTCACTTTCCGTCAACATTTGTGCGAACCTGTCACAGTGGACATCTATCGACGCGAATACAAAAATGAAATGTGTTTGATTTGACCATTATACCTATTGTTATATGTCATCGTCAGCAGATGTAGTAGTAAATACAAAGCTGCGATAGCTCAGTCGGTTACGATTGATTGGGATTTAACGCCGTTTTTAACAATTTCTCAGTTATATCACGGCGGCCAGTTCACCTACTCATGCATTTCCTGGTTTTCTCACACCAGTACTCCACACAACAATCTTCCCAAGCAACTGGCTGTTTTTCCATATAGACTTAGCCCATTGGTGGAAGACGAATGATGCATGTCGCATTGACTTTTGTCAATCGTCGGAAAGAAAGTTGGCCGAGCCGGGATTCGAACTCACAACCCCTGGATTCACATCCCGCGTTCAGTCGGTTACGGCGACGGGTATGAATCAAGGGGTGGTGAGTTGCGAGTAGAACGTCGTTGAATTACTCGTCAAGATACAACTTAACTCTTTCAGCGCCGAATTGTTCAAAGTAGACTCTTCCATGTACACAATCGGGTGTGTCCATTTCTCAAGTTATGAAAGTTTTGGACTATTTTGGTAACTAAAAGGCAAACAATGCTGATTTCAGGTGAGAGAGCTCGTTACGAGCTGACTCACCTGAATCTGCATTGTTTGCAAAAATCTCAATATTGCCTTTGGCGCTGAAAGAGTTAACTATTGAAAACGGCGTTAAATTCAAATTATCTAAAATTAAAAGTGCAAAACATGCTTGCGTTCAGGCAAGAACTGTTGGTAAATAATGGTATTAATGTTTACTTTAGGATATTTGTTTTATTCAATGTTTTAATTTCTTGACACGTCAAATAACAGCCTCTAAACGACTAGGTCAGACATTCCTGAATACAAAAAACCGAAACCAGCAGATGTTTGACATCGGCGCTACAAAACACATGTTTGTTTCATGTTAATTTCCCGCTAATATCCAGAAAATTGTAAATGAACTCCAGAGTACGGTTTCCCCAGGTATCAGTTAACGGCTTCAGAAATTCAAAGATATTTTATTATTCACGTGTGCCAGAAACAGTGAACGACGAACAAGAAAAAATAAAAATAAAAGACTTATCGGACATTTAATTGACCTTCAACTTTGTTTCTAATGATACAATAATTGTTATGCTGCAGTGGCTTCGCAAATTCGTTGTGTGGAGTACTGGTGTGAGAAAACCAGGAAATGCATGAGTAGGTGAACTGGCCGGCATGATATAACTTGGGAAATTGTTAAAAATGGCGTTAAACCCCAATCAATCAATCAATCAATCAATTCGCAAATTCGTCACTTTATTCAACAATTATCATATCTGCAAACAACAGCCAAACACAAAAAGATAACAGCCGGAACAGCAAACAATTGGTATTTCCTTTAAACAGCACGTGCATGAGTATCCACATGGTGTGGACTAGTCAACCAATGTCGTTCACAAATGTCCTATAGATTTTGATAAACGCCTCTTATTTAAAGTGTTAATCGCAACGTGGATATAAGTGGTCCTCCCGAGTAAGATCAACCGAAATACAATTGAGAGACCAGTGTAGAAACATATCAGCCTGCAGAGTCGTCAATCATACGGCTCGTATGTATCCACGTTAAATACATTAACCCCTCTCCCACAAGTTGGCTTCTTTACGCATCTGCTGCAGACAACGTTTGAATACATTGTGGCAAAAGAAGAAAGCAGTTTCAAGTTTTTCCACAACGTTTCCAATATTGCTAGAGATTTCCCAAATGTTAACCTAGAAGTGTTCAAAGTCATCTGCTTCAGATCTGCTGTAAGTGGGAGAAGGTTGTAACCCTTTAACCTCACATAAACGCTTTTTGACGCCTCTGCAGCAGACGGCGTTTTGAAAACATAGTGACAAAGGAAGAAATTGCTCAATACGAGCATTTCTCCTTTTACCACAATGTTTTCCAAACAAAATATGTTCAAAGTCGTCTGCTGCGGAATTGTCGTATGGGGGAAAGGGTTCAGTTGATGTATGTCAACTACAAGGCTTCCATTTGATTGATGCCAGCAGTAAGTTTAATGTCATCGGAAACGTTTTTTGGTTTCCGGCCAATTTAAACATTTCACATAATACAAACAAATCAGTTTCGAACCCACGACACACTTTGGACGATAACGGTTTACCTTTGGTAATAAAAAAGCACCCAACAGTTATAGCGATTCTTTGCTAGATACATGGTGAGGTCCTTGTATATATATATACTCATTTACCCTTTCCCACCTGTAGACGCATTTTGACGCATCTGCAGCAGACGACTTTTGAAGACATTGTGACAAAATGAGAAATTGCTCAAAACGAGCAATTTCACCTTCTGCCACAATGTTTTCAACTTTTGTCAGTAATTATACTTTTATTTATAGAGATTTTAGCATGTTTTTGCAGGATTGTTTTCAAAGTTGTCTGCTGCAGATTTGATGTATGTTGGGAGGGGTTAAATACGAACCTTCGTAACGTAGCAAATAGCTAATTAGATAAGCACGAAGGGTGAAAACAAAGAACAAATAAACAAAGTACCTAAAGTATTTCGAAAAGAGCCTTTGTGATGACATATTCGAAATCCATTTCAAGTTAAAGGGGAGGGAAAATTCTTTAAATGTCAATTCAGTTCATAGGACATACGTTCCAAAGGGAGTTTTTTTATGTGAAATGATTACTGTTGAACACTTATTTTTGCTACGTGTAGGTAATGAACTAGGGATGCAAATTATTTCGATTTTTAGAAACGTGCTAACATAAGAAAACGAAAGATAAATTAATGAGATGTTGGCTTCGAATGAGGGCTACAAGAACCGTACAATGACAGTTGATCGAATAAATGAAAATATACTTACAATCGCTTCATGCCTTTCAAATCTTGAAATGCTCCCTTGTCTATAGTTTGTATTTTATTTTTCATAAGATTCCTGTAAATGGAAAATGAAATGTGTTAAAACATGTGTTGATGAAAAAGAAAAAGAAATGGACCCGGCTCATCAGAAGCTTTCATAACGAGACCGGGTTCCAATTCCAACAGCCTTGCCCAGCGCTAAGAAATAATTAAATACTTAGGGGAATGGATTGATTGATTGGGGTTTAACGCCGTTTTTAACAATTTCTCAGTTATATCACGGCGGCCAGTTCACCTACTCATGCATTTCCTGGTTTTCTCACACCAGTACTCCACACAACAATCTTCCCAAACAACTGGCTGCTTTTCCACATAGACTTAGCCCATTAGGGGAATGGAAGTGTATTGCCTAAATAGAGTTGAAATTACTGTGACCAAAGGAGAAAATGCTCTTTTGAGCAATGTCTCCTTTGGTCTTAATGTTTTCAAAGGTCGTCCGCTGCAAATGCGTCAGCATGCATCTATATGTTGGAAAGGGGTTAAAATCTACTATCAGATCAATCTTTTATAATACAACATAGGTTGTCTTTTTCATTTTCGAGGAAAGAAATGCAATATAAAACTATCAACATGAGAATGAGAGCAATTTCTATGGGATTTCTTTTTTGCCACAAATTCGCTGTCGATTTATAAATAGCTTTGCGTAATCTTGTCAGAAAATCTATGCTCCGCCAGTCGAAGCGAGAACCCCTGTCTCCCCAGATTAAATCAGTTAACTCCGACAGTATTAGACCTTCTGAAATGACAAAATGATGAATATTGCCAGGCCGATTCAACTCAAGATGAATTTCCATAACGTCATATTTTCTTGAATCGCTTTTTTTCTTGTGCGAATCTGTGCTCGCAAATTGGCATAGTCCTTATCCTTTGCTGAATTTCCGAGCCTTGTATAATCTTCTCTCATTGCTCTTGCAATAATCGTAGAGTACATTTTGTTCGGAACAATGTGGACCAAGATTTGAATGCACGAATTCGTAGGCTGAACATGGTTTGCACTGTTCGTAAACGATATTTTACGTGATGTTGAGCATGACAAACACATTCTGTTTCAAGTCGAGTAAAGCAGGATAAGTGTTAACTATTGAAAATATCATTATTTGTTTTGTAAAATTTTAAGCCAGCGTTGGAAAGATGCGGCTGCCTTTGAACTGTCTTTGTTTGTGAATGTTTTCCCCAAACTGTTTGATTGATTTACATTCTTTTAAAAGATATTTGTAGCCGACTATGGAATCACAAAAGAAAATAGTTTAACCCTTTCCCATCTGCATACGCATTCTGACACAAAAACAGCAGACGACTTTTGAAAACCTTGTGGTCAAAGGTGAAATTGATTATGATGAGCAATTTCACCTTTGGCCACAATGTTTTCAACTTTATTTAACAATTAAACTATATTTTATGGAGATCGTTCAGGTTTCACTATGTTTTTTTAAAGTCGTCTGCTGCTGTAGATTTGTTGTATGTGGGAAAGGGTAAAGGTCTAAACTGTCTGATGCTTAGTTGAAAATACTTCGATTAAAGAGAAGGGGAAATATCTCGTTTAAATCAATTTCTAACTTTTTCTATAGGTCGTCTGCTTCGTAAAGCTTTTTAAATTGTCTGAGGCAGATAGAGTAACAATAACTGAAAACTGTTTTGCAGACGGGTAAAATGTATTATTTATACATCCATTCAAATTATTTCGTTTATTTTGATATTTGGATAATTATGGAATATATTTTTCCTCACAAACAGTAATCTTTTATGATTGGGTTAACTCTAATGTAATCAATATTATATTGATTTCCTCCTAGGTACACTATGACATTGGTGACTAGTACTACTTTGTTCTAGCGCATGTAGCGCGCGAATGAACACATTATGTGGTGACATGTTTAAAAAATAAAATAGATCTGGGTTGGGTTGGGTACAGCGTAAAATCGCTTATCAATGTTAACCATTGTTGTACGGGTATCTAATTTGGTCTTCTTTTAAAAGAAAATGTGGTTACTTTTTATCTAAATATCTCATGGCTGAGTTCATTCCAAAATATTCGTCACTTTTGGACAAAAGCCTTTCTTTTCGACCCATTAACTATGTTTGGTTAGGATGTAGAAATGTAGTATTTAAGTTATCTCTAAACCCTTACCCAAATATAAAAAAATCTCCAGTAAACGACTCTAAAATTGAAGGAAAAAAATCTCTTTAATTGAAAGTGCAATGATTGAATAGAGTAGAAAGCAGTGTGGCAGAATGAGAAGTTAGTCATTAGAAGAATGTTTTACTAGGATATTTTCTAAGCCTCGTATGTAGCAGATGCATCAAAATACGTTTGTATGCGGGAAAGCGTTAACCCGTCCTTGAAACCCTTGGTAGTACTTGTACCCTATCCTGCCTTAATGTAAGACGAACTTTTATAATTTATTAAAATTAAAACATATACATGTATATGAGCCATTCCACGAGGAAACCAACATTATTGGATCTGCGTAATGTATCGATCCAGATCAGCCAGCGCAGTCCGCGCAGGCTAATCCGGGCCGACACATTCCGTCTCAGGTGGATAGAGGTGTAAAGTAATGATTCCTGAAACAGAAAATCCACGGAAGGCGAAAAGTGTGTCCGGGTAAGCCTGCGTGGCATGCTTAGGCTGATCCGGGTCGATACTTTGCGCGAAGTCAAAAATGTTGGTGTTCTCGTGGAATATATATATATACATGTATTTGAAGTGCTATAGTTTTGTCCTGGTTCAATAACTATAACAGTTTTTGTGCTCAAGTATCCGATTAGTCAGAGGTAAATTCATTCTCGAAATTAGCCAATCAGAAATCTTGTTAGGAGCACGGTGTTCATTTCAGAGCACGGAGAATGTTTTAATAGTTTTATAGTACTGGGTACTGTCAGTCTGCAGTCGGAATTGTTACATAGTCATCTTCTAGAAAAGCGTTGTATGTAAGGGAAGAAGACATAATGTTAACCAGGAAATGTTGAGGTCCATGGAGGGAAACACTCACTCATACCTGTAAGACCTTGGACGGGGTAATATGTAAACCATAAGGTCTTTTTTTAAAACGCTGTATATATATATCCTAACCCTTGGTTAATGCATATCTGCGTTGGATTGCGTTAAAACTCCATTAATCAAAGACGAAGTAACGCGTCTGACGTGAAGTTAGCTGTTATCATCGCTCGCCTTAATTTGCTTAATTTGTAACATTTACCCTTCCTTCTAGGTCACCAGTTTCTTATGTGTATTAACCCTTTCCCTCATACGACAATTCTGCAGCAGACGACCTTGAATGGATTTATAACATATGACTGAAAGTTGAAAACATTGTGGCAAAAGGAGAAATTGCTCGTTTTGAGCAATTTCTTCTTTTGTCACTATGTTTTCAAAAAGACGTCTACTGCTGGGGCATTATAAAGCGTCTATATGAGGGGAAAGGGTCAATACTGGGGGGAAAAGTATATATTAATCTACTCAAACGTTTCGTCTTATCATCTCAAAGCGTGTCTAAAACTGTTTCCATTTTTCGTAGTTTTCTACTTTGATGTTTACCTCTGAAGTGGCGGGTGCATTTCTTTACGTATACAAAGTGCAGGCACCTTACCATTAATTAAAATCTTTACTCTATTGTCGGACTTGAAAGTAAACATTGTGACAACAGAACGTAAATTATATTCACTCAAAGTAAGGTCATTGTTTTTTAATAGTTTGTCATAGTCCACTGTATTAAATGGCTTCGAAAGAATGTTGTGTAAGTACTGGTGTGGGAAAGCCAGGAAAACATGGGTAGGTGCACTGACCGCCGTGATATGACCAAAGCTGTTGAAAGCGGCGTTAAACTCCAAACAAACTGAAATCCACTGTATTAAAAGTAAGAAGACGCAAAACGCATTTGTAACTAAACAATTTGAGCAGCGTCTGACGAGTTAGGGTCTTGTTGTCTCTGCGAACAGTGCAGACTCTGACGAGTCTGTGTATACGCACTGCCTCACACACGTCTCCATGTCGACCCATATACTATTTAGATAGAAATGCATTTTTCTTCTGACAAATGTTTAGCTGTTTAGCCCCAATCCAGCTTTAAGTATATGTAACGTTAAATGATGCCAAATGGGAGTGTTCATAAGACCCCAAAATTGGAGTTCGTACCCCAAATGGGAGTGTTCATAAGACCCCAAAATTGGAGTGTGTACCCCTAATGGGAGTGTTCATAAGACCCCAAAATATATATGGAGTGTGTACCCCAAATGGGAGTGTTCATAAGACCCCAAATTGGAGTGTGTACCCCAAATTGGAGTGTGTACCCCAAATGGGAGTGTTTATAAGACCCCAAAATTGGAGTGTTCATGAGACCCCAACTCGGAGTGTTCGTGAGACCCAAATCGGAGTGTTCATGATTCCTAAAATCGGAGAGTTCATGAGACCCAAAATCGGAGTGATCATAAGACCCCAAATCTGAACGATGGCACCTAAATTTGCATTGTTTATAAAGGGGTCAAACTTGCCCCTAAACAAGGGTTTTCAAAAAAGGTTTTTAGTTACAACCATTTTACACCAAGCCCTCGATATCCACATGTATTCGGAACCTAGTAATATAATTCATATTGATTTATGGAAAGGTTGTTATCGTTGAATCAGCGATTTTATGACGAATAGTTATTATATATACCAGTAACATCGTGAATGCATATGTTTCTGTACTTATGTTTTCTTGCCTTTTGCCAAGTTCTTATCGACTTTTCTCTTGTAAATTAATACATTTGCACCTGGTGATGTATGCCCAGTTTACCTTCATGTTATTGAATGAAAATGCAAGACTTTTTTTTTTTGAATATCAGCAAAGGATTATTTGTTTGTATCCTGGTGTGATTTTCCCCACTATCTTACGGTTGCATTTGCACTCGAACCTGTATTTAATACGGGCTATTTCAAACGAACATTTTCTTTTAACAAGTGAAGTATTTGATTAATGTTCACACATATATAATTCATACATGATTTAAACGTAAAATTTATGTCATAAACTTCGTGTATGATTCTTTGGAGTGTTAACGAACCATACAAATCCAGATCGGATTTCAAGTATCCACAGGGTGATGTGAATGTACACTAGTTGCTAATACCATGTGGTTGAGTGTTCTGTATCATTTACAACCTTTAGAGAACTTTATTCAATATAAGATTTCTGTAAGAGCCAGCGAGGAGCTAAGATACCGTTACCAAGGTATTGGTGTATTCGATCTTCTGATACGAGTAGTAGTTTCACCCTTTCCAACATACAACACATCTGCAGCAGCAGACTTTGAAAACATCTTGAAAAAATATGAAAATAAATCTCTATACAATAACGTATAAGCATTGAATAGGGTTAAAAACGGTTTTGCAAATGGAAATATAGCTCTGGGTCATTCCAATTTATCCACTTGCAAAAGTATTTTTAAAAGTCGCCTGATGTAGAGGCATCAAAAATCGTCTGTATGTGGGAAATGGTTAAAACAGTTCTTTCTGGATCTGAATCGAATGGTATGACAGACTCGAATTGACCTTATAAGTATATAAACAGTTTTACTCCACTGCATATTTAACACTTTCCCACATACAACAAATCTGCAGTAGGGTCTTGAAACATCTAGACAAAACTGAGGAAAATCTCTTTAAATGAAAGTGTTATCTAGGATAAGATTTGGAAACAGGTCAACTGCTGCAAATCCGTCAGAAAGCGTTTGCAAGAAGCATAGGAAACAAGCAGGTCAATTTTGACGCATAAGCAGCAGCCGACTTTTGAAAACATAGTACCATTATGTTCATAATGAAAATAAAAATACCCTTTTGCAACAAAGTTTTCAAGTTTGATAAATAATCATTCATTATTTTTATAGAAATGTTAGAGATGTGTGATTGCTTATAAATAGTTCATGTTGTACGCTGTTTGCGAACAGTAGGCATGCAAAGACTCCAGAGGTAAGTGGTCGTCAGTATGGGTCCCTTAATGTCGTGTAAAGAGTGTTTAGGGCATTGTGGTAAACACTTGTCTCCTAACTAAACACACGCAGTGCTGCAGTGGGAAAACATGGCTAAGTGACACGTCGCCGGTAAGCCACTTTAGACCCTTTTAAATCGTATACATCGCAGGAAGATATTAGACAAATCGGGATAAATGCTTCATAACATTTGAGACATGGTAGACAGCGTCAAGATTTACAATGAGACAAAAACCTCTTCAAAGCTTCTGGGGGTGTATTGCAAAACATTGCAAAACCATTTTCGACTGTGCATATGTGCAACACTATTCGCACATCACTCAATGTATGTACACAATTGTACTTTATTCAAATCGTTCAAAAGTCGGGTTTATCGCCATTGGCAGGTAAAGGGTTTATACAAAATCGGAAATGCAATACCGGAAGTCAATACTTACAGACTGCGCACGTGCCGTAGACCTCTAAAGTCGTCGGCTCGAATCGCCGTTATCTCATTTCCTTGTAAGTCTCTGAAAATATAAATAAAAAGATGACATTAGTTATAGTATGCTTTAGAGTAATTAGTAAAAGATTTGCGGAAACAATTGGAAAGACAAGCTAAAGACAGTAAACATGGAAGGAACGAGTTTCTTCTTATACATGTATGTACGGAAAAGTACGTAGATAATACTATAACGATAGTTTGATATGGCGTGTGGTCGGATATCGAACTCTGAACCTCTAGCGTTAAATCTGGAGTTTAATGCTCAATAATCGATAATAGAATAATATGATCTGTCAAACAAAGTAAATAGATAAGGATGCAATAGCCTCATTTTGGAGGTTCTATACTGAAACATTGAGAGAGAAATGCGAGCATTAAACGAAATATATTTATAAAAGTTATGGTTATTTGTAACGATGATTACAGTCGGTTTACCCTTTATTCTTCTGAAAAGGGTAGAATTTCGTTTTGCCCATTTATTGAGTCACATTTGCTTATGATTCACAAATGACTAGGGAGCAATTTTGATCATGATTAGACTTTATACATGTGCAGGCTGATCTTGGTCTGGATAGTTTGCGAAAGATGTTTAACGTCATTTACAGCATGGTGAACACGTGTTATTTGAACTCACGTATCGTGGAATATGGTGATTTTTGAAAGATCAACTGTGCTGTGCCAGTTTAATAGATGCACGAAACAATATTGAGGCTATGGCTATATGCTAAAGTTAGTTTATATATTTTATCGTTTCCTATTGTTCCTTGATATACTGTACATATGTCGAGATGTACTTAAAAGTAAACGTAATAACAAGTGACATGTACAAAACAACGGTCAATACTTGACCGGTGATTGATCTATACCTCTTAATTAGATTTGACCTTTAGCAGTGCTCTAGATAAGACGAGTATTTCACATACCCAAATCCGTATATGACCCTCAAACCCTATGTTGTGAATACTCAAAAGAATCGTCTGGCTGAGACGATTCTTTTGAGTACCCACAACATAGAGTTTGGTTGAGTTATAAGAGAGATATTGTTGGGAGGAGACAAGTTTACTCCCCTTTATCTAGTCCGCTGACCTTTAGTATGTATAAGCAAATGCATTTGACACGTATATATGATATTTCTAGATGGAAAACATTCCGGGAGATGAATAGAAAACATACAAACAGAAGAATATCATCTGAAGAAAATGGAAAATACGTTTAATATCAATAACTCATCGCTTTTTCATAATGTTTACGATAATCAGCAATAACAATGTCATGAAAACTGCTGTGTAAGGAAATAGTGACAGAAATTGCCCTGTTAAGATATCATATGTTATTATGAACAAAACGTAAGCTAGCTTTATTCGCCGACTGCATTGTACATAGTCATCATTTACACATGTATAGTACAACATGTAGAGGTTCTCTCTCTCTCTCCTCCCTTTTCGCCCTACTATTTCCATATTTCCATCGAGTGTCATCTAAGATTACCCGGACTACTTCATGTATGTGTTCCCTCGTTTATTACCAATACTCATTTGTCTATTAGAGACAGAAAATCCATCTATCTCTTTTGTTCGGCAATATGAAACGTTGACAGTTGACAATATATTTGATGTCGAGAGAAACCGCTAAAAATCTTAATTAACTTACGCTAAATATAACACCCAATCTTCGCTCTAATCATTTATGACATCTACGTTTCCCTTGACGTATTGCTTGTTCGAAGGTAGAAATATATATCCCTTTGTAAATTCGTGCAATAACGTCTTACTGCAAGTTCGTACGTAACATGTAGAAGGGTAGTGAATGTTCGGATGAGACTATACGGATCACTATGCGCTGGTACATTAAGAGCCCAAACCGCTAGACGCGGCTCATACCGAAACAACTCCTAACTCTTTCAGCGCCGAATTATTTAAAGTAGACTCTTCCATGTTCTAAATCGGGCGTCTCCATTTCTCATGTAATACAATTTTGGACTATTTTGATAACTAAAAGGCAAACAATACTGATTTCAGGTGAGACAGCTCGTTACGAGCTGACTCGCCTGAATCAGTATTGTTTGCATAAACCTGTATATTGCCTTTGACGCTGAAAGAGTTAATAATTAATCTTGAATGGCTAAAAACAAAATGCTGGGAAAAGTTGTGAAAAATGTTCAATTTTGACAGTGCAATTTGCATGTATAGTTACAATTGTACGGCTTTTGTATAATGAACGAGTTGGTTTCTTCATTGATGTGTTTGTGTTTCATATATAATTTAACAATACATGTATTCTCATAACCCTGTCACACACGGAGACGCACTTCGAGAAGTTTGCGAAAATACGAATTTTGCCACAATGCTTTCAACACTGTTTAATAAACAGACTTTAATTTCCTAGATATATTCTTTATGTTTGCATAGAAAACATTGTGGCAAAAGGAGAAATGTTTCATTATTTCCCTTTTGCCACAATGTGTTCACCTGTATTCTTTAAATTCACTTTTCCTTGTCGAGATTTACCATAATTGTCCACAGACGTTTTTCAAAATCGTCTATTTCAGATACGCTTTGTGTAGGAAATGGATTAAAGGCTTCGTACGTAATGACATTGACAAAATCATTGTCGTTCAATAATAGTCCTTTTGTAACATTACACCTCTTTCCGTTAAACGCCTTTCTAATAGATTTTAATTGATACAATAACAATATAGAATTTCAACACGTTCTCTTTAATTTATTGACATTCGATTTTTCGGTAATTAAAGGGCCACAATTTGTTGGCCTAATTATCTATAATAGGTCAAATTCATTCATAACGGTGACATTTAAAAAAGAGGCGTGGATTGAAAATAAGAGTGGTTTACTTTTGTTGAATATGTCTGAAATCAGTATCTCTTGCAGGTAGCGTTCATTTAACATTTCCCCCCACATACAAACGCACTTTGAGGCATCGTGATTGGGTAATTTCTCCTCCTCCACAATCTTCTCAAACTCAATAGTTGAGCCGTCCCGCGAGAAAACCAACAGTGTGGTACTGTATACATCTATCCCCCTAAGACGGAATGTGTCGGCCGGATCAGTCTGCGCGGACAGCGCAGGCTGATCTAGTCGATACATTACGCAGATATATTGATATGAGTCGTCACGAGAGAAAACCAACAGTGTGGTCTCTGCGTAAAGTATCGACCTGGATCAGCCTATGCATGCCGCACAGGCTAACTCGGACAGACATTTTTCGCCTCCTGTGGATTTTCTGTTTCAGGAATCATTATTGTATATCTATATCCCCCTGAGACATAATGTGTAGCCGCGGAGACTGCCCTTCAAGTTTTCATTTCTGATTTTCAAGATTTCGAACATATTTTCTATGACTTTTATCTCCAATAGAGAGGACTCTGGGAAAATGAGATCAGGAGGGCGTTCAGTGTTACCTAACTCGGCAGTCGTTGGGTTGTTTCCAGTTAACGAGATATACATGTAATTTGATTGTTGGATTGGCTCACGACAGCTAGCGTAACAGTTAATTGAACGCTCAACAGGTAAGCGGTTAAGGCGATGTTAACCCTTTCCCACATACAGATGCATCTGCAGCAGCAAACGACTTCCGGAAAACATTGTGACAAAGATGCTCATGATGAGCATTGTCTCCATTTACAACAATTTTTCCCCCAGATATAATCAAAATCGCCTGTGTCGTAGATTGATTGTTGTATGTGGTAAAAACGTTCAGTGCAATGCAATAATCGGATATGTTTAGTATTATTAAACATTCTCGCACACACCTTGTTTATAATATAAGTTCATGAATGAAAGTAAAACTACTCGATCTCAGCAGACTCCCCGGCGCTGTTCAAATCTTCTTACCGGATTATTAAAAATCATTAATTTGTTCATTTTAAGAGTCTACCGTCTCCACACATTGTTACAGAAACTACGTTTAAAGTTTTTATTTCTCCCTTAATCCTCTCCCTTTCGCCGACGACCTTACAGTGGATAACGATAACTGTTTGTACAACAGAAGACTTTAGATGTTTGTACAACAGAAAAGTTAAGATGTGTAGAAGACTTTAGAGGTGTTTACAGCAGAAGAATTTAGATGTGTTTACAGCAGAAGATTTGATATGTGTTTACAGCAGAAGACTTTCGATGTGTTTACAGCAGAAGGTTTTAGATTTGTTTACAGCAGAAGACTTGAGATGTGCTTACAGCAGATGACTTTAGATTTGTTTATAGCAGAAGACTTTATATGTGTTAACAGCAGAATACTTTAGATTTGTTTATAGCAGGAGACTTTAGATGTGTTAACAGCAGAATACTTTAGATTTGTTTATAGCAGAAGACTTTATATGTGTTAACAGCAGAATACTTTAGATTTGTTTATAGCAGGAGACTTTAGATGTGTTTACAGCAGAAGACTTTAGATTTGTTTATAGCAGAAGACTTTATATGTGTTTACAGCAGAAGACTTTAGATGTGTTTATAGCAGAAGACTTTAGATGTGTTTACAGCAGAAGACTTTAGATGTGTTTACAGCAGATGACTTTAGATGTGTTTACAGCAGATGACTTTGAGATGTGTTTACAGCAGAAGACTTTAGATGTGTTTACAGCAGATGACTTTAGATGTGTTTACAGCAGATGACTCGAGATGTGTTTACAGCAGAAGACTTTAGATGTGTTTACAGCAGATGACTTTAGATGTGTTTACAGCAGATGACTTGAGATGTGTTTACAGCAGATGACTTTAGATGTGTTTACAGCAGATGACTTGAGATGTGTTTACAGCAGATGACTTTAGATGTGTTTACAGCAGATGACTTGAGATGTGTTTCAAAATCGGACTACTTCACCTTTTCCAATAATGTGTTCACTCTGTATTGAAATATATGTAGTTCTTCTATATAAAGCTTGACTTAAGACGCAGTTACAGCAGACGATGTGAAATTTAAATGTGAGCAAATGAAAAATTATCAAAAACGAGTAATTTATTAATTTCCTTCAATGCTTTAACACTGTATTTAACGCCATATGGTTCGTCCTGTGTTTGCACGTACATGTATATGTATATAAAAACATTATTTGCTTCTGCTATTTTAAAAGCAGAAGACTGTTAGAACATCTTATTAGGTAGAGCGATCAACTTCTCCTTCTCCTTGTCCCACAATGTTTTAATTCGGTATTAAAATACATGAAGCTGGTCCAACTATCATATCTATTTTCTCTGATGCTCTAAACCAGACGACATTCAGATCACATGATCCGTTACAAGAGAAAACCAACATTATAGACTCTGTGTAATGTATCGACTCTGATGTATCGCAGGCTAATCCGGGCCGACACATCCCGTCTCAGGGGGATAGAGGTATAGAGTAATGACTCCTGAAACAGAAAATACACAGGAGGCGAAAAGTTTCTGTCCGGGTTAGCCTGCGCGGCATGCTTAGGCTGATCTGGGTCGATATTTTACGCAGAGTCCACAACGTTGGGTTTCCAGGCTCGCTGAACAGTTCACATTATGATTAACCCTTTCCCTCATATAGACGCTTTCTGACGCCTCTACAGCAGACAGTTTTTTGAAAACATAGTGACAAAAGAAGAAATTGCTCAAAACGAGCAATTTCTCCTTTTGACACTATGTTTTCCACTTTTAGTCATAGGTTATCCATTCAGTTATAGAGATTTTCTATTTTTTGACAAAATATGTTTAAAGTCGTCTGCTGCAGAATTGTCGTATGAGGGAAAAGGTTAAAAACATTTACCTCATGTTCCTGAACTGTGTCATTAATCTACATAATAAGATTCAATGCAGAATGATTGAGTCTGTGAAAATACCTGGAACCTTTGAGTGATATGAACGACTTTTATGCTAGTTGTTTTGTAAACATTGCGTGAAAAGGGGAAATTATTAAAATCGAGCTACGTCTCATTGACACAAATTGTCTCGTCATTAGAAATAGAAAATCTCTATAATTGAATGGATAACCAATGACTAAAAGTGGAAAACATTGTGGAAAAGGGAGAAATTGCTCGTTTTGAGCAATTTCTTCTTTTGTCACTATGTTTTTCAAAAAGCCGTCTGCTGCAGAGGCGTCAGAAAGCGTTTACATAAGGGAAAGGGTTAAAAAGTAAAAAAACAAATATATTTACAGCTTCTATTCATTACACACAATTTAACATGTATTTACATGACATGTCACCTTTCAAATAAACAATATCTCTTTCATGCGTTTAACTCTTTCAGCGCCAAAGGCAATATTGAGCGTTTTGCAAACAATGCATATTCAGGTGAGTCAGCTCGTAACGAGCTGTCTCACCTGAAATCTGCATTGTTTAGCTGTGAGTTATAAAAATATTCCAAAAATCCTATAACATGAAAATAGAGTCGTCCGAGTTTGAACATGGAAGAGACTACTTTAAACAATTCGGCGCTGAAAGGGTTAATATCAGACGAGTAAAGGATTAACATATTTGATAAAGGGTTAAATTAGCTCATGAAATATTTAGCTAATGAGTTGTTCTTTTCTCCCGATAAGACGTTAAAAACAAGCAAACTTTCTATATATAGGTAAAACATGATAGGTATAAACTCAGATATACGTCTGCTGTGAGAATTGAATGTTGCCGTTTACCGGTTTTCATCTGTATTCAGAACATCCGATTTGAAAATATCAAACGGGAAAAAAGCAAAAATACGTTGGAAATTGGAAGTATCATTAGACTACGATGCTATATTGTGGAAAGAGCATGAACTGCTGGTTATTAGCAAATAATTATTTTGTCTACACAATGTTTTTTAAAGTCGTTATGTAATAGATACGAGAAAATGCGTATGATTCGGAGAAAAGATTAACACTTTCCAAGTACAGACGCTTTTTGACCCCTCGGAAGCAGACGACTTTTGAAAACATACTGACTAGTTCCTCATTTTGTCACAATGTTTTGAACTTTACTCAATAAATGTTCATTTATTTATATAGAGTTTCAGTATGTCTGACTATATGTGGTTTTTTTCAAGTCGAATGCTTGGTTTTGTATGTGGGGGAAAAGGGTTAAATCTGATCTACTTTGTAGACTGACTGACTGGTGATCTTCGTTGGAGAATTTCGTGAGAATTTTGATTTTCAGACGTGTTAAAAGGATCATAAAATTGAAGGATCGCCGACTTATTTCTACACTTACGCAAACTGTTGATGCTTCTGTAGCGAACAAACGTATTTTTACCATCGATGTAACCCCATTCCCACATACAACACATCTGCAGCAGATGACTTAGAAAACTTCTTCACACAAAAATGGAAAATCGCTATAAATGAATGTAAAACTACTGCGCAGAGTTGCGAAAAGGAGAAATTGCTCATTATGAGCAATTTGCCCTATTGCCACAATTATTTCAAAATTCGTCTGGAATGAATAAACATCTACAAAACCTTGTTTCTTAAGTATAATATTTTTCGGTTGTTTCTTTTATTATTGATACGATGTCGGTTTAAATCCATATTATTGTTAAATGGATCAGGAACAACAAATAATATAGTGTTAATAGAGTGTAAACTTTTGACGCAATATTCTATCCCAATTTAAGTCTATTTAACTGTAAGTGCGTACCTCCGCGGGCATCTATTCTTTGAAAATCCCGAAATAAACATTTCAATGAAAGTGATGTGTGACTTTAACACATATGAAAATCTGTTCAATCCTATATCGTGTACTAACTGACAGTCTATTGACACCCTATGTCTTAACATGTTTATCCAAAATGCCGTTTGTCATAAATAAAGGTAAACATTTTTCAAGGGCAATATAAGGGTTTATATTAAATTAACCCTTTCCGACATGCAGACGCATATTGCCGCATCTGCAGCAGACGACTTTTGAAAATATATCGGCAAACGAATGAGCAAGTTTAAATATTATCACTTTTTTTTTAATTTATTCAATAACTAATTAATTATGCTACTATTTAATAAGGTTTTCTGTCATTTTGCATTGATATTTTCAGATTCGTCTGGTCAAGATTGTTTTATGCGGTTAACATTCAATATCTTTAACCCTTTCCCTCATACGACAATTCTGCAGCAGACGACTTTGAACATATTTTGTCAACAAATAGAAAATCTCTATAATTGAATGGATAACCTATGACTTAAAGTGGAAAACATTGTGGCAAAAGGAGAAATTGCACGTTTTGTGCAATTTCTTCTTTTGTCACTATGTTTTCAAAAATCCGTCTGCTGCAGAGGCGTCAGAAAGCGTCTATATGAGGGAAAGGGTTAATGATTTGTCCGATGTTTTGAAACGAACTGACGTTACTTTGAAAAGTACCATGAACGTTAATGGCGTTATGGCTTAAAAAAAAAGATTACAAAATATCTTACATTTTCCAACACGCAGAGACGCATTCTTCTGACGCATCTTCAGCAGACGACTTTTGAAAACATTGGGACATTCACATTGTTGCCTAGATATGTTCAAAGACGTCTGCTGCATAATTTGTGCATGCTGGAACGGTGTAAACCTTGGACTGCGAAACAGTAAAAAGGCATACTTAAAGGAACATGTTTTAAATATGTACATATAGATCGTTGAAACTTAGCCCTACCCCCACATAGAATCACATGTGAAGACGACTTTTGAAAACATTGGGACATTCATATTTTTGCCTAGATATGTTCAAAGACGTCTGCTGCATAATTTGTGCATGCTGGAACGGTGTAAACCTTGGACTGTGAAACAGTAAAAAGGCGTACTTAAAGGAACATGTCTTAGATATGTACATATAGATCGTTGAAACTTAGCCCTAACCCACATACAGTCACATGTGAAGAAGACAACTATTGAAATCAAAGGGATCATTTGCTCCATTTGCCTCAACGGTTAGGAAATGGAGGGTTCAAAATGCATGTATTTTTGACGAGTACATAGTTCATCCATATGATATTATATTCTAGTTGATACTGCTGTTAAGACTACTTTTCGTAAACATTAGGATCACCTTCAAATGTTTACACCTGGCCATTCACCATGAAATGTTCTTTTATATCTGTTACTTTGATGTAAACAAACATTTAAACCCATTTAACACTTTAATCGAGCATACGCACTTCTGAACTCTTGAAATGGTTCAAGATCTCAGCGTCAATCGCTTCATAACACACATTGAACGGAATATTGTGACAAACATATTCGGAAATGGATATATATTTTAATATACAACGACTATCATTCATCCATACATACACATCGTCAGTTGATACAATGTATTCAATATTTAGAATTACGAAAGACTGTGAGAAGGGGTAAAGAGAGCAATGATTTGATGAAAACAAACGAGCTAAGTCAAATAAAAAGGGGTCTTGTTGCTTGTGTGAACGGTGAAGCCCCGGGCGAACCTACGCATGCGCAGTCATTCAGAGCCATACTTGTCAGTTTACATTTAGTGGAGACATACATGATGCTCCTTGTACAATACTAGAATTTTAGTTCCAAAGATTTCACTCTCGAACAGAATTTTGCGATGCAAAGACAGGTTTGTAAAGTAGCGCCTTTTCGCCCTACGTGGATTTGAACATTAACGTGAAAAGGACGGTAATAATGTGAAACCCTTAATTGTATTGCACCAGTGAAATGGGGGCACGGAACAATGTACATGTAGTTTGCATGTGACTACGTATGCAATATTAACTACATTACTAACCACAACAAAAAATTCTGATTGTGCGAGTACATACATACAAAAGAAAACGCTTATGTCTCTATTAATATTATAACTTGGCTACGGTTAAAAGTAAGGTTTTTAACATTTTGAAAAATAATTAATTTTATTTCTCTACAACTTTTGTTTGTAATGCCAAAGAACGAAATATGAACTGCAGTTCGTAGATGAGTCAAGAAACATTGCAAGATGCAATAAAGATAATTTCAAACAAAAATGTTCATCTATTTGTTTTCTTTTAGAAGGAAACAAATGTTAACAAAAGTACCCATAAGTTGTGTAAGAAACCCTTAGCTTTCACTGTACAAAGACAACCAATACAATACAAAATATGAGATATTTCGAATTTTCTAACAAAATCGTATAAAACATAAAAGAGTGGTCGGAAGGTTATTGAATCGATGTAGCATTATTATTGATGTCAATTGTTTTGTGTTTTACGCCACTTTCAACGTTGCTTTAGTCACATCAAGGCGTTGTCTGGATAAGTTACCAGTACTACTGGTCCATTTATCCAGACACCAGCCAGTCAGTCGTAATGCTAACCCCGCAACCCGCAACCCTAAGCGCCAAGGCGTGCCGTCATTACTACCATTAATGTATCGGTGCCAACATAAATTTACCGGTAATACTGGTAAGTTACTCTGGAAATGTCTTAATATGAGCCGTACCGCGAGAAAACCAGCAGTGTTGACTCTGCGTAAAGTATCGACCCGGATCAGGCTGAGCACGCCGCGCAGGCTTACCCGGATAAAAACTTTTCGCCTTCTGTGACTTTTCTGTTTCAGGAATAACTACTCTATACATATATCCCCCTAAGACGGAATGTGTCGGCCGGATCAGTCTGCGCGGACAGCGCAGGCTGATCTGGTCGATACATTACGCAGATATATTGATATGAGCCGTCCCGCGAGAAAATCAACATTGTGGACTCTGCGTAAAGTATCGACCCAGATCAGGCTAAGCATGCTACACAGGCTTACCCGAATAGACACGTTTCGCCTCCTGTGGATTTTCTGTTTCAGAAATCATTACTCTATACCTGTATCCCCCTGAGACGGAATGTTTCGGCCCGGATCAGTCTGCGCGGACTGCGCAGGCTGATCTGGGTCGATACATTACGCAGAGGCTCATATAACGGAAAAACTGTCGAAGCCGGCGTAGAACACCATTCAAACAACCTTGTATTAATCTCAAACCTTTCGCATCCAGTATAAACAGTCAAGGAAAGATAAGTGTGCACCTGGCATGTAACAAGCTTTAGACACAATAGACAGTATCTATATATCTAGAAACAAACAATAAGAGGGAAAATATTGTGATAGTCACACGCTGTCCCTTTACATACACATGTAGAACAATTATTCTTATTATTGCTAGGTGGTGTGTGTGTTCAATTTCATTAAGTGCACATATTACTCATAAGTTTTCGATTTTTTTAGATTTTGATTATATGTTAATAAGTAATTATCGTTATCGAATCGTTATTGTACCATGTAGATGTATGCTTCTAATTTAGATCATATATTACACACTTAAATGTTACTGGATAAATTGGTAGAACATCTATAAATCTGGATAATTTTTATGAACGTTGAGACAGAGAACAAAACATTCAGAGAACAATTATATTTCATAATGTGAGCATGTTTATCAGTAGTGTCTTCCCTTCCCATGCTATTTTTAAGATAACTTTGTTTACTCTTGAAGTACCGAAATGCGCTCATGTCCGCCTCTAATGATACATTCGTGTTGATCGTAGAGAACATGGTATAGCCAAGCCTTTTCATAGCAACATCTAACGGATGCAAAGAAATGCATCAGTTCTAGAGAAGTGCATCATTCTGTTCTAGAAGTGTCGCCCTATAGAGGTTAATCCATCCCATGATAGAAGTAAATCTTGAAACATCTGTAGGAAACGGATGAATGGCGCATAAAGAGCATTTTCCCCTTCCCCACAGAATTTCGAAAAACACATCTGCGTAATGTATCGACCAGATCAGCCTGCGCTGTCCGCGCAGACTGATCCGGCCGACACATTCCGTCTTAGGGGGATAGATGTATAGAGTAGTTATTCCTGAAACAGAAAAGTCACAGAAGGCGAAAAGTGTTTATCCGGGTAAGCCTGCGCGGCATGTTTCGTCTGATCCGGGTCGATACTTTACGCAGAGTACACATGTCATCAGATGTGGAACAAAAAATGTGTTGTTCAATAGAAGTGATTCTCTACCGAGATCCATTATGAGAGGTTATACCGAATCAAGACATTCTGTTCAATGTTTAACCATTTCCCACGTACAGCACATCTGCAGCAGACGACTTTGAAAGCATTAAGTCAAAACTATGGAAACTCTCTGTACACAAAAGACCAATTATTGAATAAAATTGAAAAAAGCATTGTGGTAAAAAGAGAAATTGTTTATCATGAGCAATTTGCCAATTTTGCCACAATGTTTTCAATAGTCATCTGTTGCAGAGGCGCCTATCAGAAAGTGTCAGTAAGTGTCAGAAAGTGTCTGTAAGTGGATAAGGGTTGAAAAGCATGAACTAAATAAAAGTACATTCATGATTGTTACGTGGACTTCATACAACCTCTTTCGGATTCGATTCCAACTTGCGACGTATTTCCTAGCCTAGTACTGGTTTGTTTACCAAGTGAACTGTCACCCTGATATAACGAAAATAGTGTTGAAAATGGCCTAAAACACGGTGCAAACAAGGAAAACGCTTGTAACCACATCTAATTACATCCGTTTTTCATGAAGATGTCGATTTATTTGTTTACCGAAAAAAAGGGACTGTTAAATTGACTCTCAAATCAAATTGATACAGCCTAAGACCTATAAAAAGGACCATTGTTTGCTATCTTTGATCGGTTCGTGACTGCGACATCTGAAAGGGGATTCGTTGATAGGAGCTGATAGAAAACACAACGAATATACTGATTATCCCTTTCCCGGAGATAGACGCATTATGCATCTACAGCAGACGACTTTTGACCAGCACTATGGCAAGAGGTAATTTATTTTTTTCAGAATGAGCATATTCTCCTTTTGTCACATTGTTTTCAACTCTAGTCAATAATTATTCTTTCATTGAAAGATACTTTCTACAATTTTGCTTTGATGTTTTCACAACCGTCTGCTCGAGTTTGGTTGTATGTGGGAAAGGGGGAGAGGGTTTAAAGGGTTGTTCTTGATAACATAATCGTTTCGAATAAAAGACACGGCATTGCATAGACTTGACATTATGAAAGTGTTAATCCCTTCCATATTAGAAGATAACCTTTGAAAACGAAATGGAAAAATGGTAAATTGATCACACCGAGCAATTCCTCCTTTCCTTACAAAGTTTTGACGTCTTTTATCAGATTCTTCCAATTTTTCAGATGATTTTTTGTCTGGGTTCTTTACAAAGCAGGTGACTTAGGGTAAATCATTTGGGATTCTTTGAGATTTCATTAGAACCCGTATATCCAGCAGTCAGACCCATTCATTGTCCAAATTGTTTTGTTTGGGGTTTTCAGTTATTTAAAACACAGCGTTTCTTAGGTACGTTCTTTTGTATATATTTAACGCCGCTTTCAACACTGTTTCAGTACAATGCAATTCCTAGGTAAGTAACCAGTGGTCCAACTATTCCATATATTTGACTGTTTCGATTCGTTGAAAAAGAACATTTGTCTAGATTATCTATATAAGATATGTTCAAATAACATGAATATTCAAATATTAATGAATTATTCATACGATAATCATTGAATATCTAAAATTTCACGCAAGATGAAATAAAATCTAATTCATTAACCCTTTCCCGCTAACAGACGCTTTTTAACGCCACTGCAGCAGACAACTTCTGAAAACACTGTGGCAAAAGGAGAAATGGCTCATGATGAGCCATTTCCCCCTTTTGCCACAATGTTTGTATCTCTATTAAAAATAGGAATCCGCTGTTGTCGAGTGGTTAGCGTCGAGGATTTCGAAACCGGGTGTCCCGGGTTCGATCCCCAGTCGCGGCACTACGGTCATGGTGGAGTGCCCTTGGGCAAGGCACATTTTCTAGCCTAGTACTGGTTTGTTTACCCAGGGATCATGAATAATTAAATTTAATTGCGCGCTAAATGACCTTAGCTGTCGATGCGCCATAAAACAATATACATTCATTCATTCTATTAAAAATCTCCTTTCATTTAAAGAGATGTTCCTAATTTTGGTCTAGATTCTTTCAAAGTTGTCTGCTGCAGATCTGTTGTATGTGGCTAAAGGCTAATATAGAAAAAACTTTCAAAGTGCGGCTCAGCTAGTCTTGATCTCTTAATTCTGCTAACAATGTACTCTGTATGTTGAAATTGTTTATATATGATTTTTGTAAAAACACTCAGTCACTCATGTACCTTGTTGGTTTGAGTAATAAAGTTCATGTTATTTTATGTTACTATACAATTGGAAATAATGACTATGTACTATGTACTCTTTTAATGAGATATTGTTATGTTCTGTTTCTTTTCATTTCTTTAATCCATGTCCCTTATTATTTTACAACACATCATCAGAAGATGACGCTGAAAACATCTATGCAAAATAAAGAAATATTATACCAAAGTAAACATACTTATTGAATAGAGTGGAGCACAAGGTGAATAGAGAAGACATTGCTCATTATAACCAGTTTCTCCTTTTACCATAATGTTTTCAAACGTCGTCTGCTGTATACAAAGGTTGCATCAAATTAAGATATGCATGGGAGAAAGTGTTACATAAAAGCCTTGGGAATAAAGGATATAAATATAAAGAATAAGTAAAATGTGAAGATTAATGACAAGACGAGCCTAGCAGTCGACAAAAGTAGACAGTCAAATTTAGAGGCATTTTAATGTTACCCTTATACACGCGGATTTTACCCTCGTAACTGATTTGGATTTTTTTTAGAACAACCTGCTTCAATCATATCTGTGGAAAAAAAACATGACCCATATTGACAAATGTAAGTAATATTTTAAGACACAGAAATCACTATTGTGAATAATTTCTTTTTTTCTCACAATGTATTCAAAAGCCGTCAATTGTAAAACTACAACTATATTAGAGAAGCCTTTACAAAAATGCCACCGAACATGAGTAGTAGCCAATCCAATCCAATCCAATCCAATACAGTTTATGCATTTAAATACTTTGATTAATATTGTGGAAATACTTATTGTTATATCCTATCGAAATCCATGATGAGAACTAAGAGTGAAGATTTATTGATATAGATTATATAACTGCAATAGACGAAAGCTATTTCGAATGCCATACCGCAGCCATTGCGTAAAGGGTACCTTGCATACACTGTACATCAAAGCCTTTTTGTAGTCAATCATAAAACATAGGCACTTATCTAGTTAATTGTCGATACGCAAAAGTACCAATTACCAAATTATAGGTATATATAAGAAGAAGTTGCATTGAAAAAGACAGACACGATCCTTTAGCTAGAAAGTGATCCACTCTTTGTTCAGGGACTCATCCTTGGTGTTACCATCCGTGGACTAGTGGAGTTGTGTACTGCGAAAGCCCGGCAACCATCGTGGATTATACGGGCCAGTGTAAATCCAGATCAACCTGCACCTCTGAGCATTTTGATCCGGCTTAACCCTTTCCATCATATAGACGCTTTCTGACGCCTCTGCAGCAGACGGCTTTTTGAAAACATAGTGACAAAAGAAGAAATTGCACAAAACGTGCAATTTCTCCTTTTGCCACAATGTTTTTTGCACTTTTAGTCATAGGTTATCCATTCAATTATGGAGATTTTCTATGTTTTGACAAAATACGTTCAAAGTCGTCTGCTGCAGAATTGTCGTATAAGGGAAAGGGACGGATCATCATTTCCTTCATCGTATTTATTATCAACATCAACATTATCCCCAGCATCAGTAACATCAGCGCCATCATCATCACCGTTGGTCGTCCAAAACGCCACAATTTGTCACCACTTATTTATATTTTAAGCCGTGCTCTAGAAAAAGCAACCACACGTGTTGTATCTAAGTTTGATCTGGTTCTGTAACGTGCATCAATCAAACAAACAAATAAATTAGAACTAGTATAAATCTAGATAAGATTGCATGAATGCCGCTGCGAAGCAGATCGTTGTCTGCACTTGCTATTAATATTAACATATTTAGGGTTGGGTTTTCCTGGGGCACCAATGATTAACTCATCATTTTAAAGGCAAGAAGGAAGGGAACGTCTCCGCCTTAGAAATGCTTTTATTGTATTCAGAAAGAAATTATGGCTCCTTCAGAATTCGTAACCGTTTCCTTGATAATGTATTGCTTTCGTCGTATTTTTTTAAAAACATATAAAGGAAAGATGGTAACCTGTGAACAATTTAGTAAATTAATGCAATGCTATGTTAGAAACATTGTGGTAAAAGGGGATATTGCTCCTGAGTAGATTTCTCCTTTTACCACACTGTTTTCTAAAGCCATCCGTTTCACACGTGTCACATTTTGGTTGCTCTAGTTAAAGGCTGAGAGACTAGACGCAATGAATACTTGTATTGTTATATCTCTAGAAAATGCAGCCAATAAAAGTGCCAAACGATTTCATTTCTTACAAGCATTGTTAGTCAGCAATGCAACTATTCATTTCAACTTAGTCATTTACTTAAATACATTCCAGTATTCATAAAATATCCTTTTATGTATTTGTTAAGTATAACTTATCACTAAGTAAGTTAGGCGGCATTGGATCCTGGTATACTAGTGGTACGTTTTATGATCACATCGGTCCATCAGTCGTATGGTCTTCCTCGCAATTCTGATTCTGACCATGTAGAGAAGCCACTGCTACCGTTTTTGAAATATCACGGGTTATTCGCATCAATAGAACTACAATGTTTAGTCAGTGAGCAATTTCTAAATAAATCACTGACTGAACAGTGTATATTCTGATCATACTGTACGGATACACTTGTTGATCAGCATATTCACTCTTCGCACATATCTGACGACCTATTTCATGAAAAAACGGTCCAAATGTAACAAAGTACCGTTTAGCCTTTTTCAAATATCACTTTTCGGTCTTGGTAAAATTATTAATATAGATATTTTACATAATTGATCAATTGATTGGTTTGATTTAAACGGCATTTGTGTTACAGCATGACGGCCAGTTCACCTTACGCTTTTTTCCTAGCGTTTTCGCATGTGAAATTCCCAGACAACTTGCTACCTTTCCACATACACATTCGTACCATTTAAGTCTATTTGGTGGTAAGATGAGTGACGCTAATCAACTGCAAATGACTTTTGTCGATCGTCTGAAATATTGAAAGGTCGAGCCGGGTTTCGAACCTACAGCCCCTAAATCGATAACCCTCGTCGTTTCTGACTGAGTCATCGAGATTCGGCTTTTTCAACGTCAAATATATATGTAGATATTTATGCGAAATTATATATTAATATATAAGTTGCATGTATATACCCGACATGCGTGTTCTTTCATAACCACAAATGTGTCCCTTTTTAACCCTTTCCAACATACAACAACCTGAAAACTTTCCATAAAAGATAGCTTAATTATTAAATAAGGTTGAAAACATTGTGGCCAAAGGAGAAATTGCTCATCATGAGCAACTTCACCTTTGGCCACAATGTTTTCCAAAGTCGTCTGCTGCTATTGCGTCAAAATGCGTCTGCAGGTGGGAAAGGGTTAAATTTCATTTCAGTTTAAAGGAGGGCAAACGTATTAAAATTGCGGAGAGGCGTTAAAACATTTTGCGTCGACATAAACTTGTCATTCATGCGATTTTTTATGCAATTATATCACCTCCATTTGATAGATATCTCATTTTACCCTTTCTCTGATGTAGACAACATTTGAGACCCCTGAATCATTCGACATCTGAAAAGATTGTTGACAATGGAGGAACTGTTCATCATAGGCAATTGTCACATTTCCTCTGCAGTGTTTTAAGAAATTATTATCTTTACTGTATATGTACTTTAAAAAAGGCTGATGTTAATTTATCCTCGAATGTTTTAAAAATCAGACGGCATTTAAAACGTTACTTCATGCAAACGGTCCAACACATTTTTTGCTTGATCGCTTACTGCAGAGATTTGTTAAAAATTCACACCGATATGTGCAATTTTAACTATTTCCCACATTCATACGCATATGTACGCATATGTACGCATATGTACGCATATGTAGGCGTATGTACGTGTATGTACGCGTATGTACGCACATGTACGCATATGTACGCATATGTACGCATATGTACGCATATGTACGCATATGTACGCATATGTAGGCGTATGTACGTGTATGTACGCGTATGTACGCACATGTACGCATATGTACGCATATGTACGCATAAGTATGCATATGCACGCATATGTACGCATATGTACGCATATGTATGCATACGTACGCATATGTACGCATATGTACGCATATGTACGCATCTGCATCAGACAACTTTTGAAAACATTGTGGCAAAGTAGAAATGGCTCATTATGTGCAATTACATTATCCTTTTGTCACAATGTTTTCGACTGCGTTCGAACGTTTGTTCATTTATTTATTAAAAATGATATTTCTGTCTCATGATTTATAAGTCGTTTAAAAGTCGTCTATTGAATTTCAATTTCTTACAAATGGTAATGGAATACTCCAAAGTGACGACAAACGTTTTGTGCTCAAGTAGAGTTGTTTCTTACGAATTGTCCGTTCGCTGTTTCAGCTTTACAAGCTATCGCTCAATAAATGGAGTAGAAGGGTCGCAAAAATAACGTTTTCAAAGATTCCCTCAAATAAGTTAAGGGGTATATTTGTCATAAAAGTCACTTTTTTTCTGAATATCGGCGCATTTAAAATATGTTTGAGATTTAACACGATATGGCATACAGGTGCCTGTTCACAAATTTGACAACACATGTAATAAAACATGCTCGCAAGTGCATGTTTGAAATTAGTAAGCGAGCATAAAAACCTGTAGATAACGATATATAGCATGTGCATGCTGAAAAATAATTCAATGTGATTGATAGAGCTTAAATACTGTTTTCAACAGAAGTAAAGTTATTCCACGACAAATGTGTGACTCACCTCGAAAAACAACAAGAGATACCTAGCGTATAACTATAACCCAATTATTCCTTAGATTTTACAAGTAAATATCCTGATCAACGTGTTTGTAAGAGCAATCTTCGTCCGTATTTCTTGTAATGATTGGCTAATCAGCTCTCTACATAACATTTATACGATTGGAAAAAGACTTGGCTGCGATTTCATGGCATCATGCTAAGCATCCAAAAGTAAACAGAGTTAAAGAAGTTTCTTGACTAATTCGCGAATTGTGCAGAGTTAGATTAAACTGTGAGGATGCAATGGCTGATCTAAAATACACCAGTCACAATTGCCTTACGGCTTGTTTTTTGAATAACGCCGCTCATTTAGAAATTAGATTTATATCAAAACAGATTTCACTTTTAATCCGGCAGCCTCCTCCAACAATCTTCAATATCAGATTCCTAGTGGGTTGTGAAAGATAAGTTATCGGCAAGTACCCGCGATCTGATCCGTTAAACAAACATGCTCTCTCTGTCACATGTAAACAAATACATTTGCATGACATTTTATGAAATGATTTGCATTGTGAACTCGTATTCAACGGACGAACGATAGTCGTATACATCAAATTTTAAGAAGACAGAATTTCAAGAATTGTATTTGTCTACATATTGTTATGCTTTATTGGGGTTTTACGCCGTTGTCGACATTATTTTACGTAAACCTGTATCCAATTATTATTGTCATAAATTGTGTATGGAACTTTAAACGAAACATCTGACTGTCTTACACATTGTCTAAATTCCATCATTTGAGCTGCGTCCAGTTAAAATTAGACATTGGTTAATCCTTTTTCTGATACATTATACATTTGACGCCATTGCATCTGACGCCATTTGATACATTCGACATTTGATGCCATTGCATCTGACGCCATTTGATCATTCGACATTTGACGCCATTGCATCTGACGCCATTTGATACATTCGACATCTGACGCCACTGCATCAGACGCCATTTATACATTCGACAGTGAATAGAATAGAGGGAATGAACAGGTCTTTTCCCCACAATATTTCTCTTATTAGTCAACCTAATCCTATGTTGTGGGTACTCAAAAGAATCGTCTCACTCTATGTTAGAACATGAAAAACGGCCCTTATGTAGAGTTCTGCTGAATGAGCTATGTTAAGTTAATCAGCGGTTGTCGTTAGTCAACATTTTCCCTCATACAGACGACAATTGGCATCTTTATGGCAGACGACTGTTAGAGAAAACATCGAGAAAATGGAGACATTTCTTAAAACAAACAATGTTTTATATTGAACAATTTATCTATATTCAAAACAAGTATTCATATTTTGCCTTCTACAGATCATTCACAATGCAATCGTATTAGGGGGAAACGGTTAACAAGAAGATTGGACCACGTCTTGTCATGTGAGGTCTTTGTGACTATTCGGTATGACTTCGTTTAGTGTTACATTGACATACACCAAGTGGGGCTACGCTTTCAGTTGTTCTTTAGAATATCCATTAATGTCTATACATCTAACATAAGGGCGGACAGAGAAGACTCTGATCAGAGTGTGAGTATGTACGGGCTCACCTGAGTCTTTACTTTACATAAATGCAATAAGACCTCGAAACGACGGATGCGTCCCAGTTGGTGTTTTTCCCGTACGAGTGAAATTCATCACACTTTATATAAAAACATCTACAATGGTTTCAATCAAAAAGTGATTATAGTGAAACATTTTTGTGTGACGCAATAAGTGTGTTCAAACATACGGATTAACCAGATTATCGTCTGCCAAATAATTCGAGTTATTTTGAGTAATGTGCCACCAAATTACTGTTTTTAACTTTTTTGTTTGTTTTGGCTGAGTGAATATGTGTTCATTGTTTCCCGATTATGTCTAGATAGCAATGATTTAACAGTTACTGAAACGCTTAACTCTTAACATATTAAAACATTTTCGAGTAGCCTGCCATATATAGCACTTTCCCCACATATAAACGCCTCTTGACACATCTGCATTATACGAGTTTTGAAAATATTGTGACAAAAGGAGATGTTACTCATGATTAGCAATTTGACCTTTTGCCACGATGTTATCAACTTTAGTATTCAGTTCTTTCATTTATAAAGTTTCCATATTATTTACTTAATGATCAAAGTCGACTGCTGCAGATTTGTACTATGTGGAAATGTGTAAAACAAAACTTGTCTAACAGTAACACATACAAAATATAGTGCAAACAAAATGTTTATATAAAAAATCTTAGGTATGATTTTTCTTAAAGAATTGAAATCATTGCAGGAAAAAGACAAATTGATTACAACCACCAATTCTTCCTCTTCGAACAGGTTTTATTATACATCGCTGGCTGCAGGACGACTAATGTCTTTTGTAGGGTTAATCTTATACGTAATGGACTCAATTATTGTCGTCTGAGCAACAGGCTGCTTTTTGGAACGGTATCAGTACAAACAGAGAAAACTGCGATTATATAAACAACTATTTTGTCCCTCCATCTTTTTTTTACTCCGTCCCAAAACGGCCCGTTTAATTGTTGTATTTTCTGATGTTTTTAGTTATGACGATAACATTATTTATTCAAAAGGCTCTCATGTGACTCTAAAGTTTGACTGGAAAAAAATGTGGAATGCGAAAATCACAGTAGTTTTAACTGAGGTTTAAATTGGCAAACACTACTTCTTGCTGTGTTGCAGCTTTGTAAGTAATGCATATGCATGCTAATAAATATTACCTTCCTTATCTGTAATTTCCCTCATCTTTTAAGCGATTCAATAATGAAAGAATTAATAACATGAAAGTTTATCAATCTTTGATGTAACGAATCGATGAATCATTATAGATTCAAGACTGACAGAGTTCCAGGGAGACAGACATGGATTCAATTCGCTTCTGAAAGCCGTTCCTGGGAACTCCGTTTCTTGTTTGCTGTGCATACTTTCTGCACATACAACACGTTTGCAGCAGACGACTTTGAAAACATCTAGGGAAAAACACAGAAAATCACTTAAAATGAAGGTATTATTGCTGAAAAAAATTGAAAACATTGTGGCAAAAGAAGAAATTGCTCGTTTTGAGCAATTTCTTCTTTTTCCACAATGTTTTCAAAAGTCGTCTTCTGCAGATACGTCAAAATGCGTCTACAAGTAGGAAATGGTTAAACTGTCCCCACATGAATACGGATTTCGGCACATCTGTAGCAAACGACTTTATAAACAATGAGGCAAAAGGAGCAATGTCTCAGAACGATCAATTTCTCCCTTTTATCAGCTATATTCCACTATAACTATACTTTCATTTGTAAAGACTCTCCATACTTTTGTATAGATGTGTTCAAAGAAGACTGGTGTAGATTTGTAGTATGTGGGATAGGGTTAAGCAATTATTTGTAATAAACATGTAAATGAAATATTTAACCCTGATACTTACATCTTTCGGACGCTTGTTGGTATCGGTTGGGGTATGCTGGTGAGCCCTTTAAAGGCACAGTCCATTCTTTTGTGGTCGCACGTGCATTTTCGGGGGCACTGGGTTCCTGCCACTACTACCCCCAAAAGCAAGATAAATGATAGGCCCAAATAAAGACGCGGTGTCCGTGGGGCCTTTAGACCCATGGTAAATTCCTGTATATGTTTGCACAGAATGTATGATATCTCTCTTGTTGTATAAATAAAATAATCAAAAACACATATATCCAATATTTAATAATAATAATCTGTAAATCACATTTTCACGAAATAAATCTTATTATTTATTTAATCTTTATACTTATATATAAAGGATTTCACAAGCGCACAGGTACCTATTATACTTATCTTAAATACGTGATAGAACTATAAAACGTTGGGAAAACTTTATTTTAAATCCCCGTGTTCATAATTTCCATTGAATCTTCCCAATTAAATAATGAATTGAAACGAAAATATCCGACTATCACTTTTAAACCATTATAAATCCGTCCCGAAATACGCGCAGTATTAAATTCCTACAATACGAATGTTTCACTTGTACCCTACTGAGGTACGCTACTGAACTGGTGAAAAAAAATCCCTATCGAATAATTTACTACAACACCGCGGGACGACATACACGAGTGTAACATACTCGTTCACCGGTAATGGGACAGTCCATTTTCACATGCTTGTGTGAGATCTCATCTAGAGCGCTGCCAACTTATCCCGTTCTATTTATTTATTTTTTGTTATTGAATTCATGATTTGTGGCTATTTTATTTTCTCTCTTTTAAAACCTAAGTTTTATTTTCTGTTAAACATTGATTCGTTTACGCTATAAATTTCTGTATAAACTATACTCCGCTATATACGTGTACGCGCCTTAACCCTTTCCCACATACGACAATTCTGCAGCAGACGACTTTGAACGTATTTTGTCAAAAACTAGAAAATATCCATAATTGAATGGATAACCTATGACAAAAAGTGGAAAACATTGTGGCAAAAGGAGAAATTGCACGTTTTGTGCAATTTCTTCTTTTGTCACTATGTTTTCAAAAATCCGTCTGCTGCAGAGGCGTCAGAAAGCGTCTATATGAGGGAAAGAGTTAACCCTTTCCCACATACAGGCAATCTGCTACTGACAACATTGAAAACATGTAGGCAAAAGTGAGGCCTTTTTTATATAATTATAGTTTAATCATCAAACACTGAGTGGAAAACATTATGGCAAATGTAGAAATTGCTCATTATGAGCAATTTCGGCCTTTACAACAATTTTTCTTCAAAAAGTCATCGGCTGCAGATGCGTCAAAATGCGTTTATTTGTGGGAAAGAGCTAAACAACGCTTGCTTATGATTCTATATACTACTGTTCTTTAAAAACGCGTACACACTACAAGATCAAACTATATCAATATAAAGTCCAATCGATATCTACCGTATTCGTATTTTAACTCGATCCAATTTAAATATAATGTGTACAAAATTACTAGAGAAACACTTTTTATATAGCACTTCTTTATGAAACATCTTAGAAATCAGAAGATAAAGTTTGATAAAAAGGTGAACATATTGTGAGAAAAGGAGAAATTGCTCGGTTGTTTCACTGTTTCTTTCATGTCACAATAATTCCACGAACAGTCTTCTTTAGTGGCGTCAAAGGTCGTCTGTATCAGAAGAAGGATTAAGAAAACTACTCACTTCAGGGTTACACAGAACAAAACAGATTGTATTACAAAAGATAACGGTTTGTTGTTTAACATAAACACATTTTATAAATATATCAGCATTACATCTAAACTATGTAGCGACCAATACTATTATGAAATATAACGCACATTAATGATGACCTAATCTACGTTAAATACTTTTATAAATAATCAAACTAAAGTGCAATATAATAAACTTGTGAAATCAAATTTACATTATATGAAATTACTATCATTATCGGATCTAATATATATGAAAATGTATTCATTCTTGATCGTGTAGTGGTTGAAAGGTCCGTGTCGTGGGCTATTGGTTGATGTTTTACGCCGCTTTTATCCCTTTTTCAGTTATACAACGGCCTATCCTGTGTAAGTGACCCGTTCTACTGGTCCATGTATCCTGACACCAGCCGCCAGTCAGTCATAATGCTAACCCGGCAAACATGAGCGCCAAGAAGGACGACAGCCATTACTACCATGTTGGTATGACACGGCCGGGGAATGAACCCACGACCTGCAGCACCGACGCTCTACCACTACACAATCGTGGCGTTGTCGGGAGCTGGAGACCATTGTACGATTCACGGTCAGGTCGTACCTAATATTCTCAAATGATAGTAGAGATCCCTCCATTGCACGAATGCTTGTTTGGGATAGCATTACCACTGATGCTCTTTTATTTTTTAAAGTTAATCCTTTCCCACATTCAACAAATCGACCACTTTGAAAATTTATTGACAAAAGCATGAAAACTATTCATAAATAAGTGTTTTATTAAAAAAAAAAGTTGAAAATATTGTGGCTAAATTGCTCGTTTCGTGCAATTTCTCCTTTTGTCACAATGTTTTTAAAAGTCGTCTGCTGAAGAGGCGTCACACATCGTCTGCAGTAATGCGTCACAAATCGTCGGGACGTGGGAACGGGTTAACCCTTTCCCTCATATAGACGCTTTCTGACGCCTCTGCAGCAGACGGCTTTTTGAAAACATAGTGACAAAAGAAGAAATTGCACAAAAAGTTCAATTTCTCCTTTTGCCACAATGTTTGCCACTTTTAGTCATAGGTTTATCCATTCAATTAAAAAGATTTTCTATTTTTTGACAAGATACGTTCAAAGTCGTCTGCTGCAGAATTGTCGTATGAGGGAAAGGGCAGCAGACGGCTTTTTGAAAACATAGTGACAAAACGTGCAATTTCTCCTTTTGCCACAATGTTTTCCACTTTTAGTTATAGGTTTATCCATTCAATTATGGAGATTTTCTATTTTTTTGACAAAATACGTTCAAAGTCGTCTGCTGCAGAATTGTCGTATGAGGGAAAAGGTTAAACATATCAGCAGCACGGGGTTATTTACCTAAGAAACTAAACGAAATTATCGATATTACTAAAATGGTGTTAAAAGTGGCGGTTTAACATTTTTCAAGCAAGAAAGGTTTCATTCTGTTGAATTATTCTGAGAGCGTCATACATGTCGATAATCATGAACGCGCAAATCTTTAGCAGGAAAAGGAAGAGGCAGTGAACATCTTAAGTAAATTTCATAATATACCTCCTTCTATCAAAGTCGTAACTCCTCTCATATACAAAGCACCAAATGCGTGGTATAGAAGATAAGAGTGTCCGCCTCTGAACTGAGAGTCCAGCCTTCGAGCCAATGTAACTTTGTAAATAGTAAAAGTAACTTACTTCCCTTCCCTGCTGTGAGATAACAGTAGGGCTGATATGACAGCGGTGTCGGGTGGGCCTACTGATATAACTGGTAATTGACTCAAGAAACGCCGCAATATAAATGACATACAGTTTAAAGAGGTATAAAACTCGATATCACTTTTTTTAATTGTATGGTAGCACACAAGGGAGGTAACTCCCAAAAATCAGCACAAGTTATACGTATTTATTTCCCTTTTATTTGGATTTCCAATAAGTACAAACATGGCCATTATCCCACCATAACCTAATTGTATATCACTTGTCCGTCGTTTATCTATCTGTCTGTCTGTCTGTCCGATTATATGTACATATATCCGAGTAAACGCCCGTCAAACAATTTGTTTTATTCCTTCCTTATGCCACGTTCACACATCTCTGCGACCTTACGACAAATATGCTGATCACCCTGATCATCCCCGATCTGAAAACGTTTTCAAATCGGGGCATAATCGCCGTCAAACTCCGGCAATTTGGCAAATGAAAGACTACAATACGACTGTACTGCGATGCTCCTACGTCAAAAGCGCTGCTGACTCGCTGCCACTACGATTACACCCAATGCAGACCAAGCGGTCGTTTCTACTACGTTGCCGCTACGACGTACATGATTATACAACGTTGTTTCACAGACCTAGAAGACTGTAGGACGATGTCGCTACGCTGGGGCTGACCATATTACACTTCTAGTACGCTTCTAGTACGATGTGTGGCGATGTCTATATAAATTGGGGGGTTCAAGCATTTCTTCGGTTCTTTCCAAACTTCGAAGATGAACGGACCTGATGCTGATTCAACTGGATCCGCTCCAATAAGAACAGATACCGGTTGAAATCCAGATGGAAGAGGTAATACAGAGGAAGAGGATGAGGAGGAGGAGGATCCAGTTTGGGTATTATGACAGACTGCTGAGAGGACACCACCTCCTTTTTCTACGTCTTGAGGGTGCAACCCGAGAGTTGGTCCTATAATCCAGAAGAAAGATACATTCTGGGGAAAGGCTGTAGAACCACCAGGCATGAAGCTGGCCAGCACCATCAGACATCTCGCTTCAGTACACAAGTACCCCGGCTTCATGTATAACTTCAGAGTGGCCAAGAATACCATCACCTTACTCATACCTGAGGTCTGCCAGGCCAGTATTGAGGAGTATAAGGATGAGGTTATCAAGTTTCCAACTATTCCAGATGAATGGAGCCGCATAGCAGAGGAATTCAAGAACATATGGAATGTGCCACATGCATGTGGTGCCCAGGATGGCAAGCACGTGGCTATCAGATGTCCTCCGAACAGTGGATCTTGGTACCATAATTACAAGGGCTTCTTCTCTGAGGTGCTGCTAGCGCTGGCTGGTGCTGATTACAAGTTCCACTGTATTGACTGTGGTGGCCTTGGCTCCATGGCTGATGCTCAAATATTCAACGAATCTGAGCTGAAGCAGTGTCTAAAACGGCTCGAAATAGTTGCCGGTGGTGCTGCGTTTTAATTACGACCACAGATATCTCATCACGATGCTACCACGCTGGCGTTACCACTACGTTCTTAATAAGACTTTGCCCCGCTTTTGTGTTGCCCACGACCTGTCTACACTTATGTTGTGCAGTTCAAAATAAGCGTGGGATGAGCGTGCAGCTTCCCGACCTAGGAGATCCCACCCCGACCAAATCACGCTCAACATTTTTATTTGGGAAGTTAGCCATTTGGGAAAAAGCCAGTTATATAACTGAAAACCCGTTGTAACGGCGATGAACTCCAATCAATCAATCAATCCTTTTATTTGGTACGGACTTTTCAGCAGACGATTACTAAAAAGAATTGTGTCAGTTCTGTATCACAATCATGATGCTTCCAAAGAACTGGTAGTTATTGCTGCCCTCCTTGGCACTCTGGGTCGCGGTGTTAGCATTACTACAGACTGGCTGGTGTTAGGATAAATGGACCAGTAGTACCGGTAACTTACCCAGGTTAGCATTACGAATGACTGGCTGGTGTCAGGATAAATGGACCAGTAGTACTGGTAACTTACCCAGGTTAGCATTACGACTGACTGGCTGGTGTTAGGATAAATGGACCAGTAGTACCGGTAACTTACCCAGGTTAGCATTACGAATGACTGGCTGGTGTCAGGATATATGGACCAGTAGTACTGGTAACTTACCCAGGTTAGCATTACGAATGACTGGCTGGTGTTAGGATAAATAGACCAGTAGTACTGGTAACTTACCCAGGTTAGCATTACGAATGACTGGCTGGTGTCAGGATAAATGGACCAGTAGTACTGGTAACTTACCCAGGTTAGCATTACGAATGACTGGCTGGTGTTAGGATAAATGGACCAGTAGTACTGGTAACTTACCCAGGTTAGCATTACGAATGACTGGCTGGTGTTAGGCTAAATGGACCAGTAGTACTGGTAACTTACCCAGGTTAGCATTACGAATGACTGGCTGGTGTTAGGATAAATGGACCAGTAGTACTGGTAACTTACCCAGGTTAGCATTACGACTGACTGGCTGGTGTTAGGATAAATGGACCAGTAGTACTGGTAACTTACCCAGGTTAGCATTACGACTAACTGGCTGGTGTTAGGATAAATGGACCAGTAGTACTGGTAACTTACCCAGGTTAGCATTACGACAGACTGGCTGGTGTTAGGATAAATGGACCAGTAGTACTGGTAACTTACCCAAGTTAGCATTACGAATGACTGGCTGGTGTTAGGATAAATGGACCAGTAGTACTGGTAACTTACCCAGGTTAGCATTCCGAATGACTGGCTGGTGTTAGGATAAATGGACCAGTAGTACTGGTAACTTACCTAGGTTAGCATTACGAATGACTGGCTGGTGTTAGGATATATGGACCAGTAGTACTTGTAACTTACCCAGGTTAGCATTACGAATGACTGGCTGGTGTTAGGATAAATGGACCAGTAGTACTGGTAACTTACCCAGGTTAGCATTACGAATGACTGGCTGGTGTTAGGATAAATGGACCAGTAGTACTGGTAACTTACCCAGGTTAGCATTACGAATGACTGGCTGGTGTTAGGATAAATGGACCAGTAGTACTGGTAACTTACCCAGGTTAGCATTACGACAGACTGGCTGGTGTCAGGATAAATGGACCAGTAGTACTGGTAACTTACCCAGGTTAGCATTACGACAGACTGGCTGGTGTCAGGATAAATGGACCAGTAGTACTGGTAACTTACCAAGGTTAGCATTACGAATGACTGGCTGGTGTTAGGATAAATGGACCAGTAGTACTGGTAACTTACCCAGGTTAGCATTACGAATGACTGGCTGGTGTTAGGATATATGGACCAGTAGTACTGGTAACTTACCCAGGTTAGCATTACGAATGACTGGCTGGTGTTAGGATAAATGGACCAGTAGTACTGGTAACTTACCCAGGTTAGCATTACGAATGACTGGCTGGTGTTAGGATAAATGGACCAGTAGTACTGGTAACTTACCCAGGTTAGCATTACGAATGACTGGCTGGTGTTAGGATAAATGGACCAGTAGTACTGGTAACTTACCCAGGTTAGCATTACGAATGACTGGCTGGTGTTAGGATAAATGGACCAGTAGTACTGGTAACTTACCCAGGTTAGCATTACGAATGACTGGGTGTCAGGATAAATGGACCAGTAGTACTGGTAACTTACCCAGGTTAGCATTACGACAGACTGGCTGGTGTCAGGATAAATGGACCAGTAGTACTGGTAACTTACCCAGGTTAGCATTACGACAAACTGGCTGGTGTCAGGATAAATGGACCAGTAGTACTGGTAACTTACCCAGGTTAGCATTACGAATGACTGGCTGGTGTCAGGATAAATGGACCAGTAGTACTGGTAACTTACCCAGGTTAGCATTACGACAGACTGGCTGCTGTCAGGATAAATGGACCAGTAGTACTGGTAACTTACCCAGGTTAGCATTACGACAGACTGGCTGGTGTCAGGATAAATGGACCAGTAGTACTGGTAACTTACCCAGGTTAGCATTACGACAGACTGGCTGGTGTTAGGATAAATGGACCAGTAGTACTGGTAACTTACCCAGGTTAGCATTACGACAGACTGGCTAGTGTCAGGATAAATGGACCAGTAGTACTGGTAACTTACCCAGGTTAGCATTACGACAGACTGGCTGGTGTCAGGATAAATGGACCAGTAGTACTGGTAACTTACCCAGATTAGCATTACGAATGACTGGCTGGCTGGTGTTAGGATAGATGGACCAGTAGTACTGGTAACTTACCCAGGTTAGCATTACGACAGACTGGCTGGTGTCAGGATAAATGGACCAGTAGTACTGGTAACTTACCCAGATTAGCATTACGAATGACTGGCTGGCTGGTGTTACGATAAATGGACCAGTAGTACTGGTAACTTACCCAGGTTAGCATTACGAATGACTGGCTGGTGTTAGGATAAATGGACCAGTAGTACTGGTAACTTACCCAGGTTAGCATTACGACAGACTGGCTGGTGTCAGGATAAATGGACCAGTAGTACTGGTAACTTACCCAGGTTAGCATTACGAATGACTGGCTGGCTGGTGTTAGGATAGATGGACCAGTAGTACTGGTAACTTACCCAGGTTAGCATTACGAATGACTGGCTGGCTGGTGTTAGGATAGATGGACCAGTAGTACTGGTAACTTACCCAGATTAGCATTACGAATGACTGGCTGGCTGGTGTTACGATAAATGGACCAGTAGTACTGGTAACTTACCCAGGTTAGCATTACGAATGACTGGCTGGTGTTAGGATAAATGGACCAGTAGTACTGGTAACTTACCCAGGTTAGCATTACGACAGACTGGCTAGTGTCAGGATAAATGGACCAGTAGTACTGGTAACTTACCCAGGTTAGCATTACGACAGACTGGCTGGTGTCAGGATAAATGGACCAGTAGTACTGGTAACTTACCCAGGTTAGCATTACGAATGACTGGCTGGCTGGTGTTAGGATAGATGGACCAGTAGTACTGGTAACTTACCCAGGTTAGCATTACGAATGACTGGCTGGCTGGTGTTAGGATAGATGGACCAGTAGTACTGGTAACTTACCCAGATTAGCATTACGAATGACTGGCTGGCTGGTGTTAGGATAGATGGACCAGTAGTACTGGTAACTTACCCAGATTAGCATTACGAATGACTGGCTGGCTGGTGTTACGATAAATGGACCAGTAGTACTGGTAACTTACCCAGGAAACGGGTAATGATATAACTGAACAATTGTTGAAAGCGGAATAAAACACCAAACAATCAATTTTCGGATGGAATGAATGACTGACTAGGGATTTAAAACGCTAAATAACCCTTTCCCACCTACAGACGCATGTTGTCGCTTCTGCGGCAGACGACTATTGAAAACACTGTGGCAAGAGAAGAAATTGCTTAAAACGAGCAATTTCTCCTTTTGCCACAATGTTTTCAACTTTTTTCAGTAATTTTACCTGCAGAGATTTCCATATCTTTGAGTAGACATGTTTAAAGTCGTCTGCTGCAGATTTGCTGTATGTGGAAAAGGGTTAAAGTAACCTAAAGCTAACGATGAATACACTTTATTATTATCTTTTATTACAATTCTGTCGAAATAAATAAACTAGAACATGTTAAACTAAACTAATCAGATTATGTATATCACAGTTGGAATATATTACGTTTACACAGGCAACTAACTATCAGCTTAACGGTGGTAGAGCTCAAATAAGTTATTTACAGCTTTAACCCTTTCCCTCATACGACAATTCTGCAGCAGACGATTTTGAACATATTTTGTCAAAACATAGAAAATCTCCATAACTGAATGGATAACCTATGACTAAAAGTGGAAAACATTGTGGCAAAAGAAGAAATTGCTCGTTTTGAGCAATTTCTTCTTTTGTCACTATGTTTTCAAAAAGCCGTCTGCTGCAGAGGCGTCCGAAAGTGTCTATATGAGGGAAAGGGTTAAGGGATGCAGACAATAGTCGACGCTTCTGTACGGAAACCTTGGAGGGACATTTTTGTTACTTCCTATTGCTTATTTGTTATTATTTATTTGTTATTTAATTTCATGTGTAGAGAGTGTAGTGCCGTCCGGTATTCCACATTCTGGAAATGCTCACATATGAAAACGTACTTAACCCTTTCCCTCATATAGACGCTTTCTGACGCATCTGCAGCAGACGGCTTTTTGAAAACATAGTGACAAAAGAAGAAATTGCACAAAACGTGCAATTTCTCCTTTTGCCACAATGTTTTCCACTTTTTGTCATAGGTTATCCATTCAATTATGGAGATTTTCTCTGTTTTGACAAAATACGTTCTAAGTCGTCTGCTGCAGAATTGTCGTATGAGGGAAAGGGTTAAGAAAAATACAGACACTGACAATATGAGCATGAACCTGTGAAAGGGAGACTACTCCAAATGTATCCATAAGACATGTCATGCTAATTTCCTGAAAAACCTTTTCCTTTCTTACTTGTTATTTCATCTGCCTCCTTGCTTATTACTTATTTGTTATTTCTTATATTTACCTGATAGGGTAAGGGTTATCTTGGTCCGTTTTTACCAACTAGTGTTAAAGCATTATAATTCATATTTTGAAGACAATTTTGAATTATAAAATAGCACTATTACTATTTGGCTAATTAAATACGGTTGAACCAATCAAAGAATTGTGTTACTTTGTTAATAAGATGCTGGGTGTTTTAGGTTACAGGTCCAGAATGGTCTGTTTTTCCGTGTCGCAGATTGACCGTTTCAAAATAGCACTATTTCTAATTGGCTAAACCAGGTCCTACAAGTAGTAGTCAAACATTGGCATACAAATAAGATCGGTTTAGCCAATCAAAAAAATGTGTTACTTTGTTAATACATACGCTGGGACTTTTTGGTTACAAGATCCCGAATGGTTTGCTTTACCGTGTCGCGGGTTGTACTTTTCAACATAACACAATTTATGATTGGCTACTTCGTTTGGTTAACCCTTTCCGTCATATAGACGCTTTCTGACGCCTCTACAGCAGACGGCTATTTGAAAACATAGTGACAAAAGAAGAAATTGCACAAAACGCGCAATTTCTCCTTTTGCCCCAATGTTTTCCACTTTTAGTCATAGGTTATCCATTCAATTATAGAGATTTTCCATTATTTGACAAAATATGTTCAAAGTCGTCTGTTACAGAATTGTCGTATGAGGGAATCAGAAATCGATTTACTTTGTTAACTGAGAATAATAATAAGTATCGTATTATGGACGATTGGTGGAATACAGAAACTTGTATTTTTTGTAACAATGTCCAGATTGTCTGTTTTCCTGTGGCGTGGATTGTGTGTTATAAATAATCTATCCCGTTTACTTGCGCCGGGTTCTCTGACCCACACTATTAGCATTCTCTCGTTCAGCTTTATCTCTGCGTTCTTTGGCGAGAGCTAGGCTAACCTTATCCAACTTTCCTTTCAAGGTCCCGACTTTAATTGGCTCGGACAACTCGGTACATTCCGTAATCGCTCGGATTACATTCGGGCTCTCATTTGCGATGCATTCATCGATACACATACCCGTTAAGTCGGTATATTTGTACCGATCGGCTACTATTAGGTGTTGTAAAGTGGTATCCAATGGCAAGCTGCCTGGACGGCGACCTTTCCGCATTCTGAAGAAAGAATTACACAAGGTGGACTCAGACGCTTTGATGATTTGTTTCATTTGGTATTCCTCCGCCAACGGAAGTAGCCGAAAAGCATCATTCTCTGGAAAAGAAAATACCAACGAATCAAATGTTGTGAATTGCTTACATTTTTTTTCTACGATGAAAATACTCAGATGTGTAGCGCCGGTCTGATGAGATATTTCAAGGTTAACATTCCAAAATAGTGAGTGTCAACCATTTGGAATTTTTGAAAATATAGGAACGAGCAAAGGTGTAGTATCAAGGAACGAACGCACACGACATTGATTTATATACGTTGTAAGAATGTGTCGCAGATGGAAATTAATTGGTTTAAGGTAAAACACCCCTAATGGGCACGACGATTTCCATCCGAAGTCTGTGTGGACTGTATTGCAAAAGATCGGCGGAAACGACCGATGATGCCACGAAGAATGCCGATCTCTTACGACCTCATACGGAATTGCCGAGCCAATTGTGGATGCTCTACCTTAATCGCTCTACTGACATAAGCCGAGTTACGGAAGCTTAGTCGGTAGCGACGCGGGCTATTAATCCAAGGGTTGTGAGTTCGAATAAAAGCTCGGTCAACATTTCTTTCCAACGTTTGACAATAATTCACTGTGACAAGCGTCATTCGTCTTTCACCAATGGGCTTACATTCTATGTGGAACAGCAGCCAGTTGCTTGGAAAGTATTATGTATGGAGTACTGGTGTGAGAAAGCCATGAAACGCCTGAGCCGCCGTGATATGACTAACAAATTGTCGAAAACGGCGTTAAACCCACAACCAATCAATCAATGTGGAACAGCAGCCAGTTGCTTGGAAAGTATTATGTATGGAGTACTGGTGTGAGAAAGCCAGGACACACATGAGTCTGGCCACCGTGATATGACTAACACATTGTCGAAAACGGCGTTAAACCCACACTCAATCAATATACCGATATAACAGGACGGCTACTAGAATGGGATCAGTCCATGAACTATGCTTTTTACTTTAATATCAGAACATAACAGAACAGAAAGTTTATTTTTGACGTATACAAAGTACATAGTCATTGACAAACAGGTGCGTAGCTCCCTTTAGGCACTGTAGGCACGTGCCTATACATTTTTTCTAAAAGGTGTTTTACATAAACTACTCTAGCCAAAAAAGGAAAGTATCATTTACTTAAATCGATTCTAATTCTGATTATTTTTTAAATACAATTTAGCCAATGTTGTAATGCTCTTGAGCGAGACTAAATCCCTAATCTAATGCTTGAAGTTGCCCATGGGCAGTGGATAAATGTAATGACGCCGGCGTATAACTAAAATACTGATTTAAAAAAATCTCGTAAAAAAATGTCAATTATTCTACGTTTTTAGAAATAGTAGACATAACCCATCCTCTACGAATAACAACTTCATGACATTTGCGACTGAAATTAGGGACATTAGTGATAATTATATTATCTCCCTTGTCAGATAAAGACCAAGGAAGACCAAATGGTTGGTAGGTCCTTTTAGTTGGAATCCTTTGTCTTTATCTCTATTTCGCAATGAGATATTGCAATTACTCTGTACACATTAATCATAAATGTGTTAATAAAAGTGATGATTCAAAAGAGAAAATTTACATAGCAGTGTTTAAAGAAAACAAATGTGGAATTACTAATCAATCTAATAACAGTTGGCCAAGAAAATTGCAATTTATAAGTGCACCATCCAGTGCAAAGAAACCAATGATAAAAACAGAGGAAACCAAATGATAGGACCTAGCTAGATGTAGAGAGTATTAAAGGGAGATAACTGACCGATGTCTTCCATTGTCCAGATCAACCTGCACATCCGTGTAGTTTGAGCTTTCTCTGCAGTATTCGCAAATTAATCACGGACGATTCAGAAATATTTCACCATTCATTTGGATCTGGTTGCGTGGTTTCAAAGGCAGATCTTTATCTACACTTTTTTAAAACCCTTTCCCACATACAAGACATATGCAGCAGACGATTTTGGAAACATTAAGTCTAAAATATGTAAACTCTTTTTAAATGTCACAACGTGAGCAATTTCTCCTTTTGTCACAATGTATTCAAATGTTATCTGCTGCAGAGGCACCTGAAAGCGTCTGTATAAGGAAAATGGTTATACTTTGAAAATGGTAGTAATGGCTGCCCTCCTTGGCGCTCAGGGTTGCGAGGTTAGCATTATGACTGACTGGCTGGTGACAGTATAAACGGACCAGTAGTACTGGAAACTTACCCAGGAAAAGCCGTAATAAAATTGTTCAATTCGGCGTAAAACGCCAAAACAAAATAGCGATTGCTCCTCCCTAAGCACGGCTCATGTACGTGACCGATGGACAATGATCCTGATATCACAACGAACTAACCTGTGAGAGTAAAGTCTACGCGAGGATCCAAAAATGCCATCATGTCGTAGACATCCTCAAACGGTTTATCTGATAGATCGATATCCTTGTTCATCTGAGACGGTGCACTCGATTTGTTCTGCTTGGCTCCTTTACCTGGATTACTGTTAGCGTTGACGTCACCTTTAAAGTCATGCATAAGGGGTTACAAAAGTTATTTTAAGTTCTAGTTTAAGTTATTTAATAGCATAGCATGTTATATGTATTTGTATTTAATTGAACAAGGTGCAAGTATTGTTCAATTAGTTGGCGAATAAGAAAACTCATCAGTCAACTACTAGTTTTGTACGGACTTGGTGTTCATTCCTATAATAATGTTGGGATAAAAACAAATGTAAGTCCATATATTGTTGTAATAGTTTGCGAATACTAATTTATTGGGAGAGTTAAATTTTGAAGAAAGAAAAGCAGCAGATTGCTCCAGGTTAATTCATCATCCATGATCAAGTCTCACTCCGCAACCACAAAATCTCATCTTAAACTTAAAGTTGGCAGCGTGAGGCGACACCATAAAAACACCCACTACCCCCACTACACTCACTACACTCACTACACCCACCTTTAAAATACTCCATGAACACGGGTGAATGGTAGGCCAGTAAACTCTTGGTGGTGTAGATGATTTTGTCGTTCACCTGCAAACAGAACGATGAAAACCTTACGCCTTTTGTCGAATTTGTGGAATCCGCTGTTGTCGAGTGCTTAGCGTCGGAGATTTCGAAGCCGGGTTCGATCCCCAGTCGCGGCACGACGGTCATGGTGGAGTGCCCTTGGGCAATGCACATTTTCTAGCCTAGTACTGGATTGTTTACCCAGGGATCATGAATAAGTGAACTGTCGTCGTGATATAACTGAAATATTGTTGAAAGCGGCGTAAAACCCCAATAAATAAATAAATAAATAATTTGTCGAATCTATAGACAAAGACTTTTGAAACCATGGTGACAAACGTAAACATTGCTCAATATGAGTAATTTATCTATTTGTCACAATGATTCATACTCTTTTCAATAAATGTACTTTAGAATTTCTAAAGTTTCTAGAGATTCGCTTAAGTCGATTGTTGATTTGTTGTTCATGTACGTTGGAGAGGGTTTTGTATAATCAAATAGAAGAGCCATGTTGTCAGAGAAACAATATTAGAATGTATGTGACAAAAGCAGCCAAAGACCAAACCTTTTATTCGTTTAATCTGGTCTATATCTAAAACGTTTGTTAGCTTGAAACCTCCTATGACCCATTGACGATCAGTGTAGATTGAGACAATTTCGAGGACTTGGCGTGAAACGGTTGTAACTGAAAACCTATTTTGAAAACCCTGGATTAGGGGCAATTTTTCCGTTTTGTAAACAATGCAAATTTAGGTGCCATTGCTCAGAACGAGCAATGGCACCTAAATTCCATTGTTTACCAAGAAAAATGATTTAACGCTTATAAAGACTTTATGGCGAGGTAATTAACCTTGGTAAAGAAAAGTACCAATTTTAGTTACAACCGTTTCACGCCAAGCCCTCGATTTGTATTATTTCGGATTACACGCCGTTTTCCAACATTGTTTCAGTTATATCACGGCGACAGTTCACTGGGTAAATAAACCAGTACCTTTCCCAAGGGCACTCCACCATGACGCCCGGTTATAAATCATCCGACGCTAACCACTCGGCCACGGCGGATTCCTAGATTGAGATAAAACTGCATGTATGCGCAGGTTGATCTGCACCTATACTACAATGAAATTACATTCCTAATGTTATCGTCTTTTGACGATACGGGGCCATTAGACTTGGTGTTATTTGTGCAATTTCTCCCTTCCCAAAAAGTCTCATACTAGCCGACAGCTTCAGCCATGTTCCCATTTTCAGTTGTGTACCCCTTTTATGGGGGTTTGGGGTTAATATCGCGCCTCTGCATCGACCGATCTGGATCGACCCTTTCCTCCTAATTTCTATAATCTAGTCACTCAAACATCCTTGAAGTCTAAACGAAGAATGGCGATGACAAAACATCGACAATACAATTATAACATTTTACCGTTACAGTCGTTCATTTCAAAATATCCAAGAGCGATTTGTGTTCGCCGTTGCTCCATCTGTCAATGAAATTTGGCTTCGTGAGAACCATTTCCCACGTACAGACGCTTCCTGACGCCTCTGCAACAGACGTCTCAAGACAACAGTGTGGTTATATGAGAAATATGATCCCCGACCGACTAATACCAAATATATGTACTTTAAAAAAGGTAGTAATGGCTACCCTCTTTTGCGCTCCGGATTACGGGGTTAGCATCACGACGGTCTGGCTGGTGTCAGGATAAATATCCACACATCACGACTGTCTGACTGGTGTCAGGATAAATACTCACACATCACGACTGTCTGGCTGGTGTCAGGATAAATATCCACACATCACGACTGTCTGGCTGGTGTCAGGATAAATACCCACACATCACGACTATCTGACTGGTGTCAGGATAAATATCCACACATCACGACTGTCTGACTGGTGTCAGGATAAATATCCACACATCACGACTGTCGGACTGGTGTCAGGATAAATATCCACACATCACGACTGTCGGACTGGTGTCAGGATAAATACCAAAACATCACGACTGTCCGGCTGGTGTCAGGATAAATATCCACACATCACGACTGTCTGACTCTTGTCAGGATAAATACCAACACATCACGACTGTCGGACTGGTGTCAGGATAAATACCCACACATCACGACTGTCTGACTGGTGTCAGGATAAATACCAACACATCACGACTGTCCGGCTGGTGTCAGGATAACTATCCACACATCACGACTGTCTGGCTGGTGTCAGGATAAATACCCACACATCACGACTGTCGGACTGGTGTCAGGATAAATACCAACACATCACGACTGTCCGGCTGGTGTCAGGATAAATATCCACACATCACGACTGTCTGACTGGTGTCAGGATAAATACCAACACATCACGACTGTCGGACTGGTGTCAGGATAAATACCCACACATCATGACTGTCTGACTGGTGTCAGGATAAATACCAACACATCACGACTGTCCGGCTGGTGTCAGGATAAATATCCACACATCACGACTGTCTGACTGGTGTCAGGATAAATACCAACACATCACGACTGTCAGACTGGTGTCAGGATAAATACCCACACATCACGACTGTCTGACTGGTGTCAGGATAAATACCAACACATCACGACTGTCCGGCTGGTGTCAGGATAAATATCCACACATCACGACTGTCTGGCTGGTGTCAGGATAAATACCCACACATCACGACTGTCAGGCCGGTGTCAGGATAAATACCAACACATCACGACTGTCCGGCTGGTGTCATGATAAATACCAACACATCACGACTATCGGGATGGTGTCAGGATAAATACCCACACATCACGACTATCGGGCTGGTGTCAGGATAAATACCTACACATCACGACTGTCTGGCTGGTGTCAGGATAAATACCCACACCTCACGACTGTCGGGCTGGTGTCAGGATAAATACCCACACATCTCGACTGTCGGGCAGGATAAATACCCACACATCACGACTGTCTGGCTGGTGTCAGGATAAATACCCACACATCACGACTGTCAGGCTGGTGTCAGGATGAATACCAACACATCACGACTGTCCGGCTGGTGTCAGGATAAATACCAACACATCACGACTGTCAGCCTGGTGTCAGGATAAATACCCACCGACTGTCTGTCTGATGTCAGGATAAATACCCATAAATCACGACACGTGACTCAAATGCTATGGATTGATTGATTGTTTGGGGTTTACTGCTGTTTTCAACAATGTTTCAGTCATCTCGCGGCGGCCAAATTCACCTTATCATGTGTTTCCGACTTCTCACACCAGTACATTCCAAGCAACTGGTGCTCTTCCGCATACACTGTTAGCCCATCTGTAGAAGTCAAATGACGCTTGTCAAAGTGACTTTTGTCAAACGTCGGAAAGAATGTTGGACGAGCTTGGGTTCGAACTCACAACTCCTTCATTGACAGCCCGCGTCGCTACCGACAGAGCTACTAGGGCTCGGCACATATGCTATGGAAGACCAGTTTGATGTAATATTCCAATGAAATCGAATCTACTACGTGGTCAGCTCACGGGTTGTACGACCGGAATCCCGATTTCCATTACGTTGGCCGTGTTCACGTTCAAGATGACATTGAAAGAGACATGTGGGCGTCCCGCGAGAAAACCAACATTATGGACTATGCGTAAAGTATCAACGCGGATCAGCCTAAGCATGCCGCACAGACTTACCCGGATAGACACTTTTCGCCTTCTATGGATTTTCTGTTTCAGGAATCATTCCTCTTTACCTCCATCCCCATGAGACGGAATGTGTCGGCCCGGATCAGACTGCGCCGACTGAGCAGGCTGATCTGGGTCGATACATTACGCAGAGGCCATAATGTTGGTTTGCTCGCGGGACGGCTCATATGTATCTTAGCCTTGTACACGTCAGTAACACAAGGACCATCAGTAACTGAACGTTCGCCGTAATGTAACTGAACTACTGTTGAAAACTATGTTAAACTTTAAAACCTGAGCGGCGCTTCAGGAATACCATCCAAAGGGCATTTGCAACCAGTGTAGATCCAGGTCACCAAGCACCTCCAAGCAGTCTTATCTAGATTTACATTGATGTCAAATAAGTTGAAGAAGCACCGAACAAGCCTCTCACATACAATGGACATCTTAATATCATAGTAAGCACGTGCAAATGGATCGTTTTAAAAAATACTCGAATGTTTGAAGGATCAAATAAAATATGGATACCACAATTTTGGCGTCGCTGAAGTCATCACTTTCCATAAACGGATGTTTCCACTTGGAACCCTTGTCAGGTTTTTGTCCCCG